>JAJLVZ010000007.1:400611-524829 GCA_030570575.1 [Candida] sp. | reverse complement strand
TCGAAAACAAACAACCAAAGACCACCAAAACCAGGTAAAAAACCGCAGGATGAGCAAGAAGGAAGACAACGAGATGGACATTGAGGAGACACCGCAGACAGAGAGAAGCGAGGGCGCTGAGGGGGACGAGAACGAGGAGCTGGACGAGAACGAGGACTCTGAAGACAAGCAGGCCAAGCGCAAAGGCGACAAGTTCGAGCAGATCAGACAGGCAGAGGAGAAGTCCAGAATATACCTGGCGCGCCAGACCAAGCCGGTGATTGTGCCAGCGTTTGCTGCGTGGTTCGACTTTGACTCGGTGCACGAGGTGGAGAAAAGATCGCTGCCTGAGTTCTTCAACAACAATTCCAGATTCAAAACAGACAAGATCTACAAGGAGATCCGTAACTTCATGATCAACTGCTACAGGCTGAACCCGGTCGAGTACCTGACTGTCACTGCCGCCAGAAGAAACATTGCGTGCGACGTGGCGTCCGTCATCCGCATCCATAGTTTCCTAGAGACCTGGGGACTCATCAACTACCAGATCGACCCGAGAACAAAGCCCTCCTTGCTGGGCCCACAGTACACAGGCCACTTCCAGATAACCCTGGACATGCCGGAGGGGCTCAAGCCGTTCATTCCAGAGCAGGCGGAGGCTGCTGAAGCCAGTGCAGAGAAGCCGGACCCAGTCAAGACTGAAGCTGCTGCAGCACACGCCAGCGAGGACGAGGTGCAGGAAGACGACAAGCAGCAAGCCCAGGACGCGCTCCCGCTCAACATAGAACTCAGACGCAACATCTACGACACCACCTCGGACGCAATTGCGCTCAACGAAAAAGACCGCCTGTTGGGCAACCTCAACACCAAAGATTACACGTGCTATGTCACCGGAAACGACTCCACTGAAATAAGATACCACAACATCAGAGGCAAGACAAGCATCAGCTCCAAGGCTTTCAAAGAGGGCCATTTTGGCTCCAACTACCATTCGTCGGACTTTGTTAGACTAGAAAACCTCCAGAAGCACGGCGATGCAGCTGCCTGGACTGACCAAGAAAATTTACTACTGCTGGAAGGTATTGAGATGTTTGAGGACGACTGGGACAAGATCTCCAAACACGTTGGCACCAGAAGTAAAGAGCAGTGTGTTGCAAGATTCATTCAGTTGCCAATCGAAGATAAGTACCTAACCAAGCTTTATTCCAAGAGCAAGAACAACAAGAGTGCCGACAAGGAGAAGGAAGCAGACCAGGAAGGAAAACAAGACGAACTCAACAACCCTTCCAAGTCAGTTTTGAAGGCGCTAGAATACTTAATCAAGACATCTAAAGACCCAAACTTCAATATAAAAGTGAATAATGACAAATCAGAGATTGAAAACATCATAAACTCATCACTTGAATCACTAATTTCCAACTCAATCAAAGAAAAGGAGACCATAAAGTCCAACTCTTTTGAGTTGCTGGAATCTTTGGTCTCGTTAGAGATAACCAAAATCGAAACCAAGCTGAACAAGTTGTCACTCCTTGAAAAGCAATTGGAATATGAGAGATCAGAACTGTCGAACCAGCGCAGAAACATCATAATTGACAGATTGGCTTTGAAGAAACAGGCTGTTGATGTACACAACAAACTAGTACAATCAGCACAACCAGACATCTCAAAGGAAGAGGCAATCAAGCTGGCTGCTGATGCAGTCGAGATCACAAATAAACCAATCAGAACAGTCTTGCTAGCTTCAGGCTCGAAACCAAACAACGAAAATGAAAGCGATAGCAATAAGAACGGCAACGATGATGACAGTCTGAGCTCCAAAGATGAGAATAACAAAGAGAAGAAGATTGTGGAGGAGGTGACACCAATCTCTGTTCAAAATCCAGAGAAGTACCAATTTTGGAAGCTGTGATTAAATAATTAAACCGATAATGTAATTATTCATTTGTAGAAATACCACAATCATCAAGTAGCTAACAACCAAGTAAGGTGGAACTTACAACTAAGAAAATTATCAACTACCAACTAACTAAAAACAAGTAAGTCGGAGCCAAGTTACCAACCAAGTTTCCAACTATGTAAAAACGAAGTAAGTAACTAAGACAACTTACCAACTGTTACGAACTGAGTTAGTCAGTCAGTCAGCGTAAGTAAGTAAGTAAGTAAGTAAGTAAGTAAGCAAGTAAGTAAGTAAGTAAGTAAGTAAGTAAGTAAGTAAGTAAGTAAGTAAGTAAGTAAGTAAGTAAGTAAGTATGTAAGTAAGTAAGTAAGTAAGTAAGTAAGTAAGTAAGTAAGTAAGTAAGTAAGTAAGTAAGTGAGACTAAGCATTTAGGTGTATGGATTTTTCATTCTCACCCAAAAAAGCGTAAAATATTTTGTGTTTAGTAGAAACCACCGGCAATAATGAGATTGAGCCTGCAGACGTTACTGGTGTCAGCAGTTCTGGCACCAGCAGTTCTATGCCATGAAAGCCAGAAAGCCTCTGAGGAGCTGGATCAATTGCAGGAACTGAAGCAACCAAGAGACCTGAGCCCACTGATCTACCCTAATGGAGTTGTAAACTTGGATAAGCTGAATGTCGGGCTGGAGGCCTGTGAAGTGGTCAAGGAGCTGAACCAGCTGACCAGCGAGCACTCGCACACACATGGCGGCGAGCACACCGACGAGCAAACAAGCTACATTAACTATGTTTTCTCGAAACTGTTCCCATTCGACAACCCTGCCTACAACGCCATCCTAGCCACCAGTTACATTTCCGGCCCGCCAAATCTGATCCTGGGCTTTATCCCAGCAACTATCAACCCTTCCAAGCTTTCTCTACTGGTGAGCTTTGCCATTGGGGGGCTGCTGGGGGACGTTTTTCTGCATTTGCTGCCGCAAACGTTCGTGGGCGAGCCAATTGACCACTCCAAGGCTTCATTCGTGCTGGTTGACGAGCGCAGAAACGTCATCCTCGGTTTGTTCATCTTTGTTGGGTTCATCTCGTTCTTCTTGGTGGATAAAAGTTTGAGAATACTGCAGCACGAGCAGGGCGCACAGAGCCACTCGCACTCGCACTCGCACACCCCTTCCACAGCTGCTGAGCAGAAGGAGGACGAGGAACTCAGAAAGTACAAGAAGACAGACGGAGACAAAGACGCAGCCGTTATCAAAAACCCAAACTCGTCAGTCAAGGCCAGCGCGTACCTGAACTTGATCTCAGACTTTACCCACAACATAACTGATGGGTTAGCCATCTCAGCTTCCTTCTATATAAGCAAGAGCGTTGGATCCACCACCTGCCTAGCTGTGTTTTTCCACGAAATTCCTCACGAAGTTGGCGACTTTGCCCTGTTGATCCAGGGTGGGTTCACTAAGTGGCAAGCCATGAACTCGCAGTTTGTCACTGCAATTGGTGCCTACCTGGGAACATTCTTGGGTATTTTTATCCAGAATCTAACCTCCAGCACAGTCACTGATATTGTGACCGAAGGTACAGTTATAGCAGAAAGCTTCAAGTCCCCAGGCTTATTTGGTACCTCAGTCACAACCGGCGACTTAACTCTGCCATTTACAGCAGGCGGATTTCTGTATATCGCTACAGTCGGGGTCATTCCAGAGGTGTTAGAACTGGATACCCAAAATTCAAGATTTAAGGAACTGGTGAACGGTTTATTACAGTTACTTTTTATCTTTATTGGCATTGGCTTGATGTTTTTAATCTCATGGTTCGAATAGTTCTATATATGATAAATAAGGATATAATAAGTACGATCTATATGCAGTAGGATCAATTTGGTATCTGGTAAACAGGAGCGTTTTCAGCTTCTTCAGCTAGCTTGATCTTGCCGATTGTCTTTGACTTGTTGATAATGTATCCAATCAAGCTTGAACCAAATAAAAGTGTCAGCCCAATGAGGAATAAGTTAACAGGAATTGGGTTATTGTTTTCATGTTGATGTGTAAACCAATCCAAATAAGTTTGGAAATAGTTGAATAACCCACTCAGACACATCATCAACCCATAAACTGTACCAAACGTATCAAAGCCAAAAATTTTGGCGCTGTAGTCACTGACTGCAGTGTAGTAAAATGGTCTGTAAACAACCAACAAGAAAATTCCAATCAGGTTGAACGAAAAACTCTTCAGAATACCCATCAATCCAATGAAAAGTGACACCAATAGTAAAATCAACAGCACATTGACAGTTTTCAAGTTATCTAAAATCAACCCAATGAATGGAATGGCAACCACACCTCCCAAAGGTAGTGCCACATCAAAAATATTGTTAATCTTGAGTGCTTGTTCATCTCCTAATAAGTACTCCTCCTGTGATCTAATTGTTGCAACAAAATAATTGATTCTGATCATTTGGATGGTTGTAAAGCAGCACATTAAATAGAAAAATGGTGATTTCAGTTGTTCAGGAATTGACTTACCATCTAAAATACCAAACAGGTTACCGGTCTTTTGAGTTATCTTATTCTCAACAATTTCCTCAAAAATGGACTTACGACGACCTCCGCTACCTGGCTGTTGAGGTGGTAAGTTGTGGCTGGATCTGTAGGTGGATAAGGTCTCAGAATTGGCGCTAAGCAACGAAGTGCGCTCATCGGCATCTGGGATAATGTTGGACCCATCATCTCCTTCTGGTAGCTGCCCATTTTCATCTAGTCCTTCAATACTGAGTTTGGTGACCGTTCCCAAAGTCTTGTAGCTATCCTTTGGCATGATAAACACCTGGCATAGTAATATGAAGATTGGGATAATCATATAAACCATGAAGAATGAGTGTAGCGATATCTTTTGCAAATTTTGGTAAATGATTCTGTAAACCAAAAAGACTGCCGAACTGGTATCAAATGCCCCAGTTAGCAAAGCCAAAATCATTCCACTTGACTTTGGGAAGCTGTTTGCTAACTGGAAACTTGAGATGAAGACAAATGGGCCACCCAATGCCAGCAAAACGTATCCACTCAAATAAATGTCCAATATTGATGATAAACCAGGAACAAAGTTTCCCAACAGTAAGGCACCAACTGCAATCAAAAAGGATCCAATGATACCACAAACCCTTGGCCCATAGTTATCTAAAATTGATCCAACAACCAAAGCAGTTGCATTAGTTGTCACAGCCGCAATTGTGAACATTTTATTCAGCTTCAAATCTTGTGCTGCACACACCTCTCCACTTTCACCCGAAGCAACATCAATGCCATAATCACACGCCTTGTGGTAGATTCCTTGATCGATTAAGATTGGTTTCAATGCTGCAAATCCGAAAATTGGCCCCGCAGCAAACAGACACCAGAAAATGGCACAACAAATCTGTATGATTTTGGTTTTTGTTGGCACTGTGTTGGACATATCTATTATTTCGTCTGCTCAAGATGAAAAAAAGCTATAAAAAACAATGAAAAGTTGCAACAAAGGATAATTTGATTTAAATACTAAAAATATTCGACGATAAAACCTGATAAGATAATAAATTAGTTTTTTCAATTATCGTATTAAGGCGAGTTTGATAATTATTGATAGTCAAAAACAAAATAAAATCAAGGAGATACGTAACTTCCCAAAATGGAGACTAACCGTAATAGGAAATAAGGGTTTAAAACTTCCTAATTGGGTGATGCAAGCCGACGTGGAATTACCCCCGATATAGATTCCAGATGTTGACACAAAATTGCCGAAAGTAGTAAAAGTTTCCTTCATCCCAACACCATTTAGTCATTTTTGTGGTTTTTCAACGCAAATTTTTAATTTCAAAAAAAAAAACAGTCCTACAAATACCAAAAAGAACTACAAGATCAAAACACCTGAACAGCACAGTTGAAGCCTTATCTTGACACATAATAATAATAATAATAATAATATTACAATAGCATTGACAATTTATCAGCACGCCAGTCAGTAAGGAACCAATATGAGTGATCAAGAGCAGCAACAACATGATGATAATCTCAATATAAATATAAACAATGATGATATAGCATCTTTAGTGCAGCAGGCGATGGATAATCTGGAGATGGATCCAACTAGTCACGACGAGAATGATGCTGGCAACCAACACCACGGTGACCATCAAGTGGACACTGACTCATTGGTTCAGCAAGTGATGAATGGCATTCAATTGGATGAAAATGAAAACAATAACAATGGTAATGACAATAACAATAACAATAACAATAGCAGTAACAATAGTAATGACAATAATGGAAGCGTACAAGGTGAAAACAATGATGACGACGACGATGACTTTGCTAAGGAGATTGAGAGACAGTTACAACAGCAATTGAATGTGCAACAGGAGGTGGAAATACGGCAGCCAAGCGAGCATGCACCACAAGTCCAGCAACCACAGCAACCCGAAGAACATCAACCACATCAAGAACAATCAGCTCTGCCGCAACAAGGAGAACAACAATCATATCATGAGCAACCAGCCGTGCCGCAACAGGAGGAACTGCACCAGCAAAATGATCAAAATGCAAATGACTATGAACAAGAATTACAAAGACAGATTATGGATGTTTTAGGCCAATCAGAAGAACCAAAAGATTCTGATAAGTCTCAGGATAATCAGTTTGATAATGATCTACAAAAACATATCCTAGAAGCTTTTAATTCAAATGATAATTGGAATCAAGATAAAGAGAAAGAACCTGAGAAGGAAAAAACGAGCGATAGTAATAGCAACGGTAATGATGACAACAGTAATAACAACGACTATGAATTGGAATTACAAAGACAAATTATGGATGCGTTCAGGGAATCAGAACAACCCTCTGAACAGCATCAGCAACAACATCAGGACCAGAACAAACAATCTGATTCTAATGATGCCAATGGTAATGATAATAACGATAATAAGAACAATAATGACAATGATAACGATAATGATAATGATAATGAATATGAACAAGAATTACAAAAACAAATTATGAGTGCTTTGAATGCTGAGAAAGACTCAGAACCTCAACAACATGAACAACATCCTGAACAAATTAATGAACAGAATCCATATGAGGATGCATTAGCTGAATTAGTTCAAAGTGTGGTTTATGACGAAGAAGAGTCTCAGCAACAGCAACAACAACAGCAACAGCAACAGCAACAGCAAGAGCACCTTCAGCAATCACAAGATGATGCTGATATTGATATGACTACAATTCTGCAAAATGCTCTAGCTATGGCTGTTGAAAATCCAAATGATTTATTGCAATCGTTCAATTCTAATGCAACAACCTCATCATCACTTGATCAACAGAATCAACAATATGATCCTCAATTATTAGGTCAGTTATGGAAATCAAACGATCAATTATTAGGTAAAAAATCCAGAAGCAAGAAACTTCCAAAAGAGAAAAAACCAAAAGCTCCAAAGAAACAAACCACTAGAAAGAAGAAAGAAAATAAACCTGTTGTGCCATTAACAACTTTACCAAGCACATTTCCTGGTAGTGCTGCTTATAATGCTCAGTATTTACAGAGACAACAACAATTGCAATTACAACAATTACAACTGCAACAACAATCAAAACCTATTAGTGATCAACCTTCATCATTAAACATAATACCAAAGAAGATTCCTTTATTAATTACAAAAGAGAAATCACTCGATTTATCAAACAAGGAGAAAAAATTATCAATTGCTGAAACATTGGCAATTAGTAGATCAAACATGAATAATGCTACAGGTAGTAGTAATAATGCCACTCATAAAAAGGAAAAATCGAAATCACTTGAAAGTGAATTTCAGTTTGCCAATAATGCAACTCTATATACATTCCAATCGAATGAACCACAACCAATTACATCTTCAGCAAATAAATCAAACAATTCAATTGAAAATGCACTACTGTTAGCTGGACAGATGTTCAATAAGAAGGACTCAAAAAACTCTTCAAACGAAAAACCAATTGAAATTGATCCAACTTTGAAATCTATGAATTCAAACGATTCGACATCACCATCAATTTCAAATATTATCTTATCAAACATTTCAAACTTATTTCCAAACTTACCAAGTAATTTGACCAATTCAATTTCCAATGCAATCAACAATATCTTGAATTCTGATTCAAAACTATCAAATATGAGTCGTGGTCGTAGTACCAAACAAGAAGGAAATACTACCAACAACGAATTCGTGTCATCAAGATCACCATCAATTACCGGTGTCAAACAGCCACGTAATAAACCAAGCGTTATCAAAGGAGAAACTCCAGAAGAACAACGTGAACGTATCAAATTGGAGAACAGAGAACGTAAGAAAAGATGGAGAGAGGCAAATAAGTTAAAGAATCAAAACAACGATTTAAGAGCAAGACTGAAGAAAAGGGCAATTCAATTATTTGGTGATGAGTTATCTGATGCCAAAAATGAATGGATTGAAACGGAATTTGAGAAAAGAAAAAACCGTCGTATTATCAAAAATGTTAACATTGATGAATTAACCTCAGCTATTAATGACACTATCTCCAAACTGAATGTTGAAAACGTTAACAATGAATTGTTAAATGACTTAGTTTCACAACTGATTAATACAACCGTTAACTCTAGTCATTCGAGCCACAACAACAACAATAACAAGAGTGGCAATAACAGTGGTAATAATGATATCAAGATAGTAAGTCAAGATAAAGAGCTGCGTGGTATACCGAAAAGTGCAACATCGGCATTCAAGATCAACAGCACTACTATTGTGAAAAAGCCTGAAGTTATCAAGGTTGATAAAAAAGAGGCTAGCCGAAAGAGACCAGCCGAGGACGAAGCTCAAGCTTCCACATCAAAAGAGACCCCAGTAGCCCAAGACACACAGAAAGAGGACGATAAAGAGACAAAGAAAGAAGAAAAGGAGCCAGAAAAAGCGGTGCAAAGAGAAGAACCAGAAGCCAAGAGACCAAAGATAATGTTGATACCACTGAACAGAAATATGAAAAGCGTGAGCAAGACAGACCTAAGCAGCGCAGCGGAAGAAAAAGGCATCAAAGTGCCAACATTCAAGAAGAGCGAAATTGTCATCAAGGAGAAGGAGAAGGAGAAGGAGAAAAAACTACCAATCTTTGGACTAAGAAAGCCAGGCGCATTCCAAATACCATCAAAGTAACCTAGTAGAAGACTGTACGCGTATAGATGAACAATTAGTCAGCACAGTAGCCATTGCTGTAGTCTTTGCAAGTTATTTCCCGATTAGGCAATCGAGAATTTTGCTCCTGAAATTGCATAATTTAAAAAACAATATTTTTGATACCAATTTGTGAATGTACTAAACTGAGCTGTCGCTGATAAAGAATTAATTTGAGATCGAATTGAGTTGAATTGAGACTGAAATTGGCCTTGAAAGCATAATACAAGAAGATGGCGCTTTCAAATGAGTATTTGAATGAGATAAATGCGCTGAACAAGGAGGTTCAGCGCGCGAATCCGAAAGATATTTTACAGTTTTGCTTCAACTACTTCCAAAAGCGACTAGAAGATCAGCGTAAGTACCTATACACCCAGGAGAGCAAGGCCAAGGCAGCAGGGCTGACGCTGTTCCCACAGCTGGAGCTGCAGGACGAGACAATTGGCAGTGGTCCCCAGTTCAAGACTCCATTTGGAGACAATGACCCTCATGCGAAGGATATTCAACACAGTAACGGCGACCCACACTCAATCGGCAGCAGCGGCACACCAGCAGACAGTGCGACAAGTACAGCGGGAGCACCAGCACCAGGATCAGCAGCAGCAGCACCACCAACAGGCAATATCTTCAAGTCCAATTTCGAAGTTGGGGAAGAGAACAAGACAAAGATATCAAACACTGTTGATCCCATTGCCAGAAGGACCTCCACAGTCCAGTCGCTACCAAGCTTCAACAACAGCAATATCCCAGTATCGTTTAATGCGAACAGACGGACCTCGGTCAGCGCCGAAACCCTCAATCCGAATGGAATCAAAGATGACTGGAAGCCGCCAGTCATTCCTAAAACGATTGAACAGCTGAACAGACTGAGCCAGTCTGTGGTGAAGAACTTTCTATTCAGCTCCCTGGATGAGGACTCTTTGAAGACGGTCATTGACGCCTTGAAAGAGGTGAAGATTGCCAAAGATGTCGAGGTTATAAGACAGGGAGACGAAGGTGACTATTTCTACATAGTTGAGAGTGGAATCGTCAACTTTTATGTTAATGGAGATAAAGTGAACAGCAGTGGACCAGGGTCCAGTTTTGGAGAGCTGGCACTGATGTACAACTCGCCAAGGGCAGCCACAGCAGTAGCAGAAACAGACTTGATACTGTGGGCGCTGGACCGTCTAACGTTCAGAAGAATCTTGCTGGCAAAGACATCGAAAAAGAGACAGCTTTATGAGAGTTTTTTGAAAGAAGTGCCAGTGCTGTATAATCTATCACTATTTGAGAGATCCAAGCTAGCAGATGCGCTGGATAGAGAGGTTTACAAGCCGGGAGATGTAATTATCAAGGAGGGAGAGGTTGGAGAGAACTTTTACCTGATTGAGAAGGGAGAAGCCAATGTTTTCAAGGAGAATGAGGGACTAGTTAGCAGCCTCAAGAGAGGTGATTATTTTGGCGAGGTTGCTCTACTGAACGACTTACCAAGACAGGCCAGTGTCGTTGCTAAAACGGAGGTCCAGGTTGCAACCTTGGACAAGCGTGGGTTCCAAAGACTGCTGGGCCCGGCTGTTGAGGTTTTGAAACGCCAGGATCCTACCAAGCATCATTAATTGTTGTATAAGACCCTACCAAGCATTAATATTGTTGTACAGTCGTTTATCTTCAGGCAGACCCTATCAAGCTTCAGTAGCTGTTATAGAAGCCTCTCTTAATGTTGAATCGTGTAGTAGTCCACTTGGGGTCTGAAATGCTAGATCTACAAGCTGATGAATCGTTGTGATGGCCTAGTTCATCACACAACTGGGTCAAACGCCAGACCTACAGCCTGGCTGGACTCAGTCGAACTGTTTAGGACCACATCCCTGGACTCAGTCTAACTGTCTAAGACCACAGCCTGGCTGGACTCAGTCTAACTGTTTAAGACCACAGCCTGGACTTAGTCTAACTCAGTCTAAATGTTTAGCCTGATCGCTGTACAGCTGGAATCAATCTACAACTGGATCAATATCAACTGTCATTTTATTACAAGCTGGTGTAGTAGTCCATCTGGGTAACCATCCAGACGATGGTGGAAGTGGCGACAACGAGCGGTCCCAGGAGGCCCTTGCCAAACTTTGCAGTTCTGTACACCAGCCATTCCAGGTTGAAGTGGACAAAAGCAATCAGGTAGGACGCCAAGGTGATCTGGTACACCTGTGGGTTGTTCAGGTAGTAGGCACCGTAGAATCTGATGACGGCAGACACAAAGGTCCAGGTGCCAAAGGTTCTGGCAGACAGCGGAGTGGTCTCCAGAGGTTTGTTTTCATACACTCTTCTGGTGAGCTCCAGGCCTGAGAGGTACGTCTGCACCGAGTTGAAAACCGACACAATCGAGATGAACAGCAGCCACTTAGGCAGGATGCCCGGCAGCTTTGGGATGTAAGGCCCCACAATCGACAGGACAGACATGTTTGGTTGGTGGTGATGTTTTCTGAGGGAAGTTGACTGATTTTTCAAGGCTGCGCGGCACTGCGTGGCACTGCGTGGCGACGCGCAGTGCCGCGGCCAGGCGCCCGGCTTAGTCAAATCCACTGTTTCTCCTGAAGCGGCATGCCAGCAGCACTTTGAGTGTCGCATCACCAGGGGATGAGCGAGCTAGAAGCAGCATTGGACCTGCTGAGAAGAACAGACCCGCACGCGCTGAGCAAGCACCTGGAGAGCCTGTCGAGGCTGGCCCCAGACATTGCGGAGGACCTGCTGAGCCTGGTGGACGTGCCGCTGGCGGTGGGCGAGGACCCACAGAACGGCAAGAAGTACCTCAAGTGTGACTACAACCGCGACGGAGACTCGTACCGGTCGCCGTGGTCGAACCAGTTCTACCCAGAGCAGGACGAGGAGAGCCCATTGCCGTCGAGGCAGCTGCGCGAGCTGGAGATTATGGCCAACAACTCGTTTGATGTTTACCGGGACCTGTACTACGAGGGCGGTGTGTCCAGCGTGTACTTGTGGGACGTGGAGGAGGACGATGCGGGCTCTGCGGGCGACTTTGCCGGGGTGGTGTTGCTCAAGAAGGGCACGCAGCGCGAGAAGTCGATGTGGGACAGCATCCATGTGCTGGAGGTGAACCACGCCGCGAGTGGCTCCTCTGCTGCGTACAAGATCACGTCGACTGTGATTCTGCACCTGAACGAGGGCGAGCTGCAGCTGGCGGGCAACCTGGTGAGACAGACCGAGAAGACCATGGCTGTGGCGGACCACAGCTCGCACATTGTGAATATCGGCACGCTGATCGAGGACGTGGAGTACAAGCTGCGCAACCAGCTGCAGGAGGTGTACTTCGGCAAGACCAAGGACATCTCCACTGAGCTGAGAAGCCTGGGGTCCCTGGAGGCTGCCGGGGCCAACCAGTCCAAGCACTCGGACCTGGTTTCCAGCTTGCAGAAGGTGAGTGTTTAGCTACGACATGAACCGAATCTGGGTCTCCAGCGATATGACACCGTAGCTTTATAATGGTACAGTTGATACTCTGCAGAGGGCCGGGCATGGCGGAGCGTAGTTAGGATAGGCGCACAAGCAGGCCGATGGTGGGACCGGTAGGCCATAAGAGCGTAGCTAAGTAGGACCCAGCCACTAGGCCTAAGCAGAAGTAGGCAGAAAGGTAGGGGGCAGCGCAACTTTAGGCAGACATGTAGACACGGCATTGTAGACAGATATTAGGTAGATGGGGCAGCCAGGCAGCTACGGGCCGGCCAGCTGGGCAGACAGCTGGGCAGGAATAGGCAGGGCTGGGGCTTCCAGGCAGGGCTAGAGGGCCAGGCTCCCAGGCAGGGCTAGAGGGCCAGGCTCCCAGGCAGGGCTAGAGGGCCAGGCTCCCAGGCAGGGCTAGAGGGCCAGGCTCCCAGGCAGGGCTAGAGGGCCAGGCTTCCAGGCAGGGCTAGAGGGCCAGGCTCCCAGGCAGGGCTAGAGGGCCAGGCTCCCAGGCAGGGCGGGGGAGGGAATGGGGGAAACAACGGGGGAGACAACACCCAGACACCACTGGCGCAGGGAAAAATTTGAAAACGGCGAGCAGCCAGCACACAAACAGACCCATTGTTACAGGCCTGGAGCATCAGCAGCAGACAGCACAGACAGATGAAGGCGCCAGTGGTAAAGTCGGTGTCGGCAGTGTACGCGGATGCAAACGAGTCCAGACCCAGAGAGTACTGGGACTACGAGAACGTGAGCATTGTGTGGAAGTCGCAGGAGAACTTTGAGATCGTCAAGAAGATCGGAAGAGGCAAGTACTCGGAGGTGTTCCAGGGCGTGGCACTCGCGGAGCGCGAGCACGTGGTGATCAAGGTGCTCAAGCCCGTCAAGAGAAAGAAAATCAAGAGGGAAATCAAGATTTTGCAGAATCTGATTGACGGACCCTTCATTATCAACCTGCTCAACGTGGTACGGGACCCGGTTTCCAGGTCCCCAGCACTCATCTTCGAGCACGTGAACAACCTGGACTTCAGGGAGCTGTACCCAACGTTCACCGACTTTGACATCAGGTTTTACATGTACGATCTGCTGGTTGCGCTGGACTACTCGCACTCGATGGGGATCATGCACCGGGACGTGAAACCGCACAACGTGATGATCGACCACGAGCGCAAGAGCCTCCGGCTCATCGACTGGGGGCTGGCGGAGTTCTACCACCCCAACACAGAGTACAACGTCCGGGTCGCGTCCCGGTACTTCAAGGGTCCCGAGCTGCTCGTCGATTACAGGTACTACGACTACTCCCTGGACCTGTGGTCCTTTGGGGCCATGCTGGCGTCCATGATCTTCAAGAAGGAGCCCTTCTTCCATGGCAAAACCAACACAGACCAGCTCGTCCAGATAGTGCGGGTTCTGGGCACCGACGAGCTGTTCGACTACCTCAAGAAGTACAACATCGAGCTGGGACCGGAGTACGAGGACCTCGGCGTGTATGTGAGAAGACCCTGGGAGAGGTTTGTCACCAATGCCAACAAAGAGTTTATCAACCTGGATATATTCAATTTGCTCGACAACCTGCTGCGATATGACCATAAGGAGAGACTGACTGCCAAACAGGCGCTCAAGCACAAGTGGTTCGACCCAATCCGCCACCTCAAGGAGGAGAACTGACCTGCCCGACTGCTGTTGCTCTGCTTATGCCATTATTTATTTTCTCATTCCTATTATTATGTTATCGACAACCGTGGAGAGACACTGCTAAAAGCACCTGACAAGGCGCTGCTTCTTGAAGGCCAAAATCAACTCAAAGTCGTCAAGAATTATCAAGCAGCTCTGAATTAGAATCTGAAACGGAAGTAACTCCAATTTGTTCTCAAAGTCCATTAGCGGCAGCAAGAGGGCGACAGTGTTCTTGAACTTGTCAAATATAATGTGCTTTTTCTTGAAAAAGAATGACATTTTCCGCTTAAACGAGCTCGAGACTGTGATTTTTCTCAACAGAAATTGATTTCTGTAATAGTTCAGATATGCACTTTTGGATGACAGTGGTATTTGAATGAAGTTGTCAACTGATTTGACCAAGAAATATGCTGAAAACTTGACCAAAACTTGATTACTCTTCAACCTTTTAATTATTTCAACTATGTTTGTAAATTTTGTTTCTTGGTAATTTGAATTCGAGTTGGTTAGATAAACCAGCAGGGCAAAACAAGTTTCAAGACATTCCAAAGGGAAACCCGAGTTTTTCGCACTATTTAGTATCTCAATCAGTTTAGTGTCAAAAATTGTCAAATAATTTAAACTTTTTCTGTCAATGGCTTTATATAAAGTTTCAAATTTTTCGAGAAATAAACCCAAATCTGTGACTTCCATAGTGAAAACCCCATCATGAAACCCAATTTCTTGTAGCTGGAGATCCCAGTTGCTCTTGCCAACAGTGTTTGTGATTTTATTGTTCCGAAGGGTGCTTTTTCTGTCCACCTTGATATTTGTCAGGTTGCTGTTGAACATATCGTCAATTGTGCATCCTGGCTTTGGCCTGAGCTCGTACACGCAGCTCTCTTGCTGCAGCACCGCATCTTCCTCTTCACTGTCAATCTCAGTGTCTGCGTTGTACTCTGTGACATCTGCCGGCGCGCCCTTAGTAAGCAGGGTTCTGTGATTACTAAGATCAACAGAGTGCTGACTAACATGCTCCAGCTCATCGGTTGAGAAAGAAGGTGCCGGTGGTGGTGCCGGTTGTGGTGCCGTTGGTGGTGACATTGCAGTTGCCGTTGCCAATGCAGTTGGCGTTACGGCTGCTGTTGCTGCTGCTCGCAAATTAAAGACTGCAAGCTGGTCATCATCCTCCTGCTTGATCACATACCCAGATGCGTCTTTCTTATCTGCTCTACCGTTGTCTTTATAGCACGGTGGAACTACACCCCGCAGCACACTGACATACTCTGATAGCACCAGTTAGTAACGCACTCTGACAAAACAAGTAACCGGTATCTTCACCTCTAACTGATAACAGCTTATTAATCTGGTTCTTGTGTTTGATCACCGCTAGGGCCTTGCAAAGTGTTAGTTATGTCTGTCACCACGCAATCAACCAGCACAGGTGTAACCGCCGTACTAATGCCATCTCAAACTCCTCTTCAGAGGAGAATTTAATCATTGCTATGTATAAACAAAACAAATAATTAAACAGTAAACAAACCAGAAACTAAATAACCAGCAAGCTAATGACCGTCAACCAAACCAGTAGACTAAACGAGCAGTAAACAAACCAACCAGCTAAGCAACCAATAAGCCAAACAAGTAAACTAACAACCAGTAAACTGACAACTAAGGTACAATAGTACACAGCCGCCACTTTATTACTTATACTGAGTATAGATGAGATGCGAGCACGCAGTGAACAACGCACACAGACCAGAATACGTAAGCCAACCTACACAGGAGAATAAATAAGTTGTAAATGAATTATAAAGAGCCATATAGTGTGTCGTTTGGAAGGCTAGTCGTCGTACTCGTTCTCCTCCTCTTTCTTCAGGTTCAGAATAAACTTCTTCTCTGCGTCAGTTCTGACCGCGTCGGCCAGCTTGAGCAACTGGTCACTAAACGTCCGTGATGTCTGGGAATCCTCGATGGAGATCTTGCCCAGTGTGAAGAGCTTGTTGACACTGAAGTAGAACTCCTCCAGCCTTTCCAGCTTCCCGTTCAGGCTCTTGAGGCTGGACTGGTACTTTTCCACGTCCTCCTTCAGTCTCAGCTGCGCAGCCTTCTTTCTCTGTCTGCACTTGGATGCAGCGATTCTGTTTCTCTCCAGCAGCCTTGCCTTCTTCCAAGCAGCTGTTCCTGGTATTGGGCCAGACTCCGGGTTGAATATCACCTCGTTGTTGTACACCAGCTTGTGCAGGGGGACGCCGTTGGTTTTCTGTGGCGCGTGCTGTGGTTGGGGAGGCAGCTGGTGAGGAGCCAGCTGCTGGAACTGCTGTGGCTGTTGCTGCTGGAGCTGGTGCGGTTGCGGAGGCAGCTGCTGTGCCGGGAGCGGCTGCGCATGTGGGTCTATTGATTGGTGTTGCGGCACAGGCTGTGCCGGTATGTTGGAGTTGAATTGGTACTGCTGCTGCTGCTGCTGCAGTTGTTGTTGCTGGTTTTGGGCCTGCTGCTGCTGCTGCTGCTGCTGCTGCAACTGCTGCTGAGTTGGTCCCTGAGGCTGGAACTGCGGATTAATCAGGTTCAGATCATCCTGGGACTGCTGCTTTGGCAACGGTGGTGGCTGGATATCATAGATATCGTCGTTCTCCAGTGTGTGTGTTGTAGTGATTTGTCCGATTTGCCCGTTCGATATCGAGATTCTTCTTCTCGGTTGTCCCTGGTTGTTCATCATGAGCGCACTCTCGAATATTGGCGGGTTGGTGAGTGGGAAATGCGACACATCGATGCCGTATGGTGCAAAAAACGGCGACAATGTCTCGTTGAAGATGTTGTTGTTGACGCTGTTGCTGCTGCTGTTATTGTTGTTGTTATTAGTGCTGTTATCGGTGCCTCCGTTGTTCTGTGGTATATTCATTTCATTATCGTCATATTCATTTTTCAGTTTGTTCTGCAGTTGTTGTAGCTGCAACTGCTGCTGTAGCTGCTGCTGCTGCTGCTGATGCATCGAGCTCGCATAGTTCATCTCCAGCTCATTCATTCCCACTGTTTCACTACTTTATTCAAGTATTTACTCAGTCAAGAATGTGGGATATAAAATTGTTGAATTGTTGGATTAACTTGCAAAAGTGCTCTTTTAACGTTGATATATCCAGATAGAAAGCCTTTATTCTCTATAAGCAAACCGGTCACAACCTCCAGAGTCCGAATACCTGAAAAGGAAAATTTCAGTACGTTTTTTTATCTTTGGAACAAAATGAAATGAATTTTAGTTTGTCATTTCACTTTTTTTTTTTGCCTACTATTTCAAGTTATATTTCTAATAGATTTTGTGAGTTTTCCACTATTTTTAATTATTGATTAAAAATCTAACTTGAAGCGGAAATTTGCGAGAGTTTGATAAGTCTTGTAAGGCAGCGGAACAGAAATACGTTGTTGTTGAGCTTGATAAAAGATTCGCTAAAGAAAAAACATGCCAAAGGTGGAATAGGGAAAAACCACGCCAGAACGCACTTACCTGTATAACTATCAAAACGCATTTCCTCAAAGTAATTGCGAGAAAAACCACGCCAAACCGCAGTTACTTGAATAATTACCAAAACGCATTTACTCAAGATAATTACGAAAAACCACACCAAAACGCATTTACCTCTGAATAACTGGCAAAACGCCTTCCCTGAATTTAATTGCGATTTTTTTTGCGAAAAACGTATTTACCTGACTAATTGCCAAAGCAAATGCAGTTAAATTGCGAAATTTACTCTTTCTAATATCTAGTCACAAATTTTTGCGAAAAGACGTGCCAAAATGAATAAATAGTTACAGTCTTGTTGCGAGGTGAAGTTTTAAAACTGCAACACTTGCAGCTGCTGTAGAAAAATAAGACGTTTTTATGCAGGAGCCTGAAAACAGACAAGCCAAAAAGCGAGAATCTTGCACGGGATTTTCACAAAAAACAGGTGGCTCGTACGAGTGGTTTATTTTGGGGCGTGCTATGGGATTTGGTGGAGTTGTAAATTGATCCTTGCATTTGTGCACCCCAAATAAGCAAAAAACAAAAGAAAAAACCACAGTAAAAATAAATCTCGTAATTTAGTGAAGCTGAGATAAATGCCCATTGAGCTGCTGAATCTTGACACAGATGACGCTAGTGATACTATAAAAGAAGCGGTGGTTCAGCTAGAAGATGAACAGGATAAAGAGAGTGATTTCGAAGCAGAATTAACCACCATTTACAACTCCTCAGAAATACTAAAGAGACATTTTAAGCTAGATGAGTTGATTAAACCCATTAAAATGCTAATAAAAGACCCAAGAAGGGAGTGGTTTGATCTGGTAGTGGAGAATCAGAGAGGGTTCTATCTTTTGGGCCTGCCATTTTTCTCAGGAAAATCACTAATTGAACCACTGGATCCCCCACAATTCACAACAATAAACTCAACCAGAGTGTTGAGCTTGAAACACTATCCGATTGACAACATAAACTATAGGTGGACCTGGCCCAAGTGGTACATTCTGATGTCCATTAACGACATTGACGATCAGGGATTCTCATACAGCTGGAGGTTCAATTCGAAAAAGTGGTGTGGTGTGTTCAAATTTGGCTACTTTGTGCGCGTGAGGTTTTGGATTAGACTCAAGGAGAGGTGCAGCGAGATGAGGTAAAAGTAATAATCAATAGGTAGTCATCTACTGACAAATAACAACTAATAACTAATAAATAACAACTAATAACTAATAAATATCAAACAAAACTAACTTGTCAACTTATCGTAGTCCAACTGATAGTTGATCAAATCAACCAGGTTCCAGTTGACTGAATCAAACTTTTTGAAATTCGAAATCTCAAAATTTGTGCCCTGCTTGATTGGCTGGTTGATTCTCTGGTACCAGTTGATCTTGTTTAAGTCACTTCTCCACTGTCTTTTGATCAACTCCTGTTCAACCAAATGGTTCTCGTATGGCGTCAGACAGAAATAGAAGGCGTAGAATAATGTCCCATTATCAATCTCCTTCAAAATCTCTGGTCTATCCAAAACTTGTAGCCTTGTGAGGTTCCATATATTGGATACCCTTAAGGCTTCAAGTGATGGAGGTGGCGACGTTAATCTTTGGACCAAGAAGTCCCTTGGTGTGTATAGCAATTTGGAGACATTATTGATCTCGTTGTTACCTTTTCTTCTGCAAGACATAAAGGACGAAATCATGTCCTGGATTCCAGGAGGTAACTTGACTAGTTCCGCATCCTGCTGGTACTCCAGTTCATTTATGGTGCCGACCGAACTATTTGAGTTTTGTGTTGTTAGATTGTTGTTATTGTTGGTGCTGCTGTTGCTTTTCTCTGGCTCAGGCGTTGTGTCCTTTGAAGAGGGGCTTGTGAAACCACTGTGTGGATTTATTATTGTCTTGTTCATCAGCTGCGGACTTGGAGCTACTGGTGTGGAGGCTTGTGGTGGGTGAGCTGGAGCGGCAGCAGCAGAAGCAGCTGCAGCAGCCGCAGCCAATGCTGACCATTTCATTTCAGGCTGCTTTATTGGAGCCGTTGCTGGTTTCAAGGTTTCATTGGTAGCCTGAAGTGGTGATAGGACACTTGGGGTGGTGGCTGCAGGCTGTATACTGCTACTGCTTATCACAATCTTCTTTGGTTTCACAGCTTCTTTAACTTCCTTCTCTTTGCCCTTTTTGGATATTATTGGCTCCTTGACCGGGGTTGTAGCTGTGTTTGCAGTTGCAGCAGTGGCAGTAGGCGTAGAATGGCTGTCACTAGCACCATCGTCATGTTTCTCGTTGACACCATTGAATGAAGTCATAACCTCATGAGTTAAAACTTCGTTGGATTCCAAGTCCAAAGGCTCATAAATATACTCGTTGTCAATGAAGTTGGCGTCTCTATTGCTCTGGAGAAAATAAGTCAAGTCTTCTTTGATCTCATTTATATCACTAGGCTGTAGTTCGTCATTCTCCAAGAGTCTAAGAGCAATTTCTAAATTCTGCTGGTGCCATCTGTATTTCTCCTGGAACTCCTTCAATTCCTCCTTTTTGGAGTCGTTGGATGATTTCTTTGATTTTTTGGACGATAGTTTCTCTATTTCAACTTCGATGCTTTGATACTGTCTCTCTAAATCGTCAATGGATTCTTGAATAAAATTTATCGTATCCTGCTTTTCCTGCTCTTCTGGGTCTAAGTCAACACCCTGCTTCAAACTCATGTTGGAATACGCCTTCACTTTCGACCCTTTCTCAACAACTTTGTACTTCTCCATGGCTACTTCGACTAGCCTACGGTACTCGAGTAGTTTATCTTTATCCTTCACTTCATTTTGCGTCTGCCAAACTTTGATCTGCTCTCGCAATTTCTGCAGCTTCTTGATCTCTCTTTTCAGATCCGCTTCCAGCTTATCCTTTTGTGACGGATTGGTGGCATTTTCATGGCGCTCATGGTACGTATCGAATATATCCAAACCTTCGTTAATTTTCTTGAAAACACGGTCTATTTCCTGCTGAAGTTTCCTATGGGCCATCTTGTATTGTGATTTACTCCCCTTTTGAAAGTATATGGTCCAGTGTCAATGTGTCTTATAGCAGTACTATCACCATTAACCAATAAAATTGTCCAAAAAAATTCTTTTGTACCACGATTTTTTTTTTTTTTTTTTTTTTTTTTTTTAAAAAAATTTACTGCAGTTTTCAAATTTTTATTTAATTTGAGTAATTAAAAAGTGAGTAGTTTTATGATTTCGCAAATGTAGAAAAAAATCGCAATTATTCGCAAATTTATTGAGCTGAGAGAAAATCAATTTTATACAGTTTGGTTTCGAAAAATTCGCAATTTTTCAATACTCAAATTTGTATCTTTTTTCAGTTTTTGCGTTGGGTAAAAACCAAAACACCGGAAAAAAAAACACAAAAACACTGATTTTGCTTATTTATTTATTATTTATTTGTCTACTTTACATTATTTAAGTAAAGTCAATTGTTTAGCTCAAAATCAGGCAGTACAAAACCCCCAAAACAACTGAGAATGCAATAACTGAACTGACTGTAATGATGACAATCTTCAAGGCCTTGAAGATCTGAGATTCAGCTATCTTGCAGACCTCGATGAACAAAGTATAGAAACTGAAACTGGCTGGATTTGAGTCTGTTTTGACCAAGGTGTTGATCTTGAAGGTTAACTTGTTGAGCTGTGTGGCAATTGAGTTTGGAAAATCTGAAATTACATTGTCAGGACCAAGATCCACGGTTATACCATGGAATTTCAATCCTTCAGGTGCACTAGTATTGAATGTCACATTATAAGCATGGAATTTCACTTCAATACTCTTGGTTAGATTTGTTAGTATTTGCTCGATCGAGCGGTTATACTCATCTATTTTGTCTTGGTATAAATGGGTTATGTCTGTCGCGGAGGAAGTGCTGTCATTGCTTGCAATATTAGAGTACCAAGACGTGATCTGTTTATTGTTCGACATGTTGATTTGCGAGACTGCCATTAGCTCACTGTTTAAGTTCCCTAAGCTCAAGAGAACCGACCCTGAAACTAGCACTGTCAATAAAAGCCAGCTCAAATTGGAAACCTGACCAACAAAGTAGGTATTTAACCAGAATATTTTATTATATTGATTGTTGTTGAAGCAATTGTTGATTGAAGTTGATACGACTGTACAGAATGGGTCACTGTTGACTTGAGTCAACTCAATATAGTCAACCTCAACTTGCTTCTCACTGTCAACCAGGAACTTGTGTGATAAATTACACTCATACCTGAACTTTGTCCATTTGTACACTATGATTATCGAATACAAAACAACGAGGATGATTCCCAGCGAAAGTGTCAGTCTGTTTGAGTTCTGCTTGAAACTGGAAACTGTCGGTACTAGTGCTGATGGTAATGTGCCATTTATACTATGAATTGTGTGGTTTTGGAGAAGTGGTATTACTTTTAAGGAATTATTGGTTTCAATTGGCAGTGTGACAGTCCAATTGAACTGTTTAATGTTTGTTATTGACTCATTAAATAGCTCATCAATATCATACAAGAAGGCACTCTCATTAAAGCTATGCACGTCTGCCTCAACTTGGATTTTATCCAAGTTATTTTGAAATAAAGTTTCAATGAATAAGTAATTCAAACCCAGTTTTGACATGTCGATTTGTGATTCGCCAACAGTCACGACATTGGCCAACTGGCTCTTGAAACTATCAATTTGCTCACTTTGCTGTGTTAGGTTGGTCATTATTGTGTTATTCAAAGCCTTCAAAATCCATTGAAACGTCTGATTGACTAACATCATTTCTTCATTCTTGACTTGAATAGTTTCAATTGCGGCAACTAACTCATTACTTACAACAGATTGGTACGATTTGAGCCCATCACAGGTCGCGTTTATGCTGGAGCTTATGATGGCCTGGAATATCTTGTTATTGAAGGTGATTTGGCTGTCCACAGCTTCATCAATGCTTATTTCATTATTGAATGATGTCAAGTTAGTTGACACTATTTCCACATTATTGTCGGTATCATCTTTGCTATTGCCCACCAAACTGTGATGGAGTTCAATCACGATATTTGAGTAGATTACTATAAATACCAGTATGGCCAGTACCGAAATCATAATTGGATTGCCAAATTGCCATATAAGAACCGATTTGAACTGATTGTTTCTTCTTTTTGTGTTTTTCAGAACCAGCATTTTCCTGACTGCTTTTGAAGAGAGCCGTGCTTGGGCTCCAGCTCATCTTATATACCCCCAAGCGCAACTTCCATTCTAATTGTAATAGTTTAAGTAGTGAAACAGCACTGCAACATTTCTTTTACACTGGTAGCTTGGTGATTTATAAGCAATTACCAACCGCGCTAATCGGCATATTACTGCATATTGATCAGGGCACGAAGCAATCTGGACCTACAGTGAAGAGATGTTTATGGTCTATGCGGTGTATAGTTGGGTGTAGCAGGCTGCCGGGTGCAGATAAAAGTTTAAGTGTACTTAGTCTTTTGGTTGGATATCCATTGGATGGAGCTGGGAATGGGACACACACCATCATGATAAGCACACCACTGTCCGCCTAGCCTCTATTTCACCCACTCAGCTTCAAAGTTATCGGATCTCAGTGCATGGCACAATTGGCACACCAGCTCAACTTAGTTTGATTTGCACTACGGCCCTCCCACAGCAAACTACAAACCACTGAGTGCCAGCACAATATGACGCAACTTTTTATGCCAAACTGTGCGTCTCGGGCCCCTCGCTTATGAACGATCCAACGGCTATCCCAGCGTGCCATTTCCTCTTTCTCGTTCCTTTTTTCTCATTGCAGCGGATGCCAGTTTTTGGCAGCAATTTCCAAGCCGCGGAATTGCCGCCGGTTCGATTAATAAATAAAAAAACTGATATGATAAACACGAGGAACTGAGTAGCAGCACGAAAAGTATATAAACAGGTTGTGTGCTGCTTGACTGAGCAGTTTGCACAACCCATTCAGAATACAAAACACAGTACAGGATGCCACACAAATCATCACTGAGAGTTGATCCAATTGACCACACATTTGGTGCCAAAGTCACCTTGCCAGAAGGCGTTACGGACCCATCCGAGTTATCTGACGAGGACTTCAAGACACTGTTCAACGCATTGCACGAGCACTCAGTGCTGGTGATCCCAAACCAGGCGGATTTGCCTCCAAAGTCGCAGTGGCAGCTGACGGCAAGATTTGACCCAACCACAGACACAACCGGCAAGTCGTACGGCCACGGCAAGGAGTTCAGACACGACAAGTCGGTGCTGAGAAAGGACGGGACCTCGATCCCAGACCAGCCACAAGTCCAGGTCCTCGGGCAGGGCACCTGGGAGGCGGGCCACCATGGGCTAGGCGAGGTGACCCTGACGCACCCAACCCACTTCACGTTCCACAAAGATGTCCTATCAAATGAGGAGGCGTACGAGCAGGACCTGACACGATTCTACAGATGGCACATTGACTCAGCACTGTATGGCTTATCACCACCAGTCGTCACCACCTTGCTGGGGATTCATGTCCCACCAAACGGCAGAACCCAAACTGTCCAGTACGGAGACGGCTCAGGCGACGAGCTGAAAGTCACCCAGGGTGCCACAGCCTTTGTCTCGGGACAGCAGGCGTTCGAAGCGCTGTCTGACGAGGATAAAGAGCTGGCTCTGAACACAACTGTTGTGTACGCCCCACATCCATACATTTTCATCTCGCCAGCCAAGGCAACCTCCGATGGTATCACCATGGTGAGCGAAGATAAGGAGATGAGCCTGGACGAGCTGCCTGAGTGGGAGGAGTCCAAGATCAAGAAGCTGCCACTGGTCTGGACAAACCCGGTAACGGGCAAGCACCATTTGCAGGCTCACGGCTGCTGTGTTTGGAGACTAGAAAGAGCAAACGGCGAGGTTTTGGAGCTAAAGGATGCTAGAAAAGAGCTGTACAGGCTAATGAGACCGGCAATTGCTCCAAAAAACGTCTATGCGCACTCGTGGAATGCCGGAGACCTGGTCATATTCCACAACAGAGGTGTCTGGCACTCAGTTACCGGTCAATTCAAGCCTGGCGAAAGAAGACTGATGCACCAGTGTAACATTGCAAGCGGTGTTGACCCAGTATGCGTTAAATAGTTTGCTACTTGTTGTTTGTGCATGAATCTGATGAATAGTTGAACCACAGTCGTAGTATTGAAGTAGCCAACGGCAGTCTTACAAGTTATATTAAGTTAAGAACAGCCAACGGCTGTCGTGATAATAAACTTGAAAATAACCAACGCAGTCTTACAAGCTCTATAATAAACGGATAAATTAAACTAAATAAAATAACAAATGAAACCAAAACAGAGTAGAAGCCGTTTGATCTGTGGCGAACCGATAATACCCACTAAAACCAGCTCACCAAGAAGCAAACAACCCCGAAACTCATCATTTAATTGATTTCAACAACTTCTCTTTGTCGTCAGGTGAAAGTAATGAAATAACCTCAGATAACCCGTGGATTGCAGAATCGTGGTTACTTCTAATCAACTGCGCAATATTTTGTGCAAATGCTTCATTCTTCAAATCCTTGATTGCTGAATCTAACTGTTCATGATTCTCTTCAATCCAGTTAGCAACAGCTCTGTCGTCAGAGTGGTCGATAGTAGATGGCAACCAGGATCTTAATCTGGCAACCTTCTCAATTCTGTTGGCATGCTGTAATTCTTCTCCAATACGTTTGATCAGATATTCCTCATTCAAACGACGACGGATTCTCCAGAAAAAGAAACGACGTGCGTCAACTAATTCCAGTTCTTTGCTGATGGCATGTTTAGCTAACATACGTCCTGATCTATCATGTAAATCTGCAAATTGAACTGATATTTGTTGGTAAATTGGTAGTAATAAACGTTCACGACTTGTGAGTTTATTACTAATTTCTTGATGCTCTTCTGGTGATAATTTTGAGTCTTGTAGTTTGGCTTTCAACTCTCCATATGTCTTGTCAATTCTTGACATTGTTGCAATCAATTTTTCACGTCTGTATTTGATACCAACCATACCTTCTGGTTCTAAGACACCAGCTCTGGATTCAACATCTGCATACATCTCCATCATATCTGCGTTGATGGTAGGGTCAACAACAACCCAAGAACCACCTCTTAATTCTCCGGTTGGCGGAATATATGTGATGATTGGTTGTTTGAAATCAACTAATGCATCAACAATAAATGATCCAAATTTCAAAACTTCATTATACATATCACGTTGACCTCCTGAAAATCCTCTCCAGTTAGCTAAAATCATTAATGGTAGTTGTTCACCGTTGTTAAAATCGTTAATTGCTTGTGCAGTCTTAAATGCAGAGTTTGGATACCAAACTTGTCCAGCTTCTTGAATCAAAACTTCAGTAGAGTCTGGGTTGGCTGGGTCTGCTGGTATCAAGTTTTCAACTGCTCTAGTTTCAACGCCAATAACACCAAATGGAATACCTCCTAATCTGGCTCTTCCAACAACAACACCTTTAGCCCATCCTGATAAGGTTTCTTGGAAAGAATCTTTATCAAATAAACCAGATTCAAATGATGTTTCGGTTTGACGACCTTCAATCAACCATCTAACATCATATGGTTCATCACGTTTTGGAATGAATTCAACGTCTCTGTCCCATGAATCTAATGATTCTAAGATTGGTACTGGCATATTACGTTTTGCTGGAACATATGATAACCAGTTCATAATTTGTTCAACACCAGCCAAGTCATCAGATGCTGTTAAATGGGAAACACCATTTCTGTACATGATTTGGGTACCACCTAATTGTAAGTTAGATGAGTAAACTTCTCTTCCTAACAATTTATTGATTGCTGGTGCACCGGTTAAAATGATTGGTTGACCTTCAATTTGGATTGCTCTTTGTCCTAATCTAACTAAATATGCACCAATACCAACTGATCTACAGGTAACTAAAGTAATGGTAAAGATATCTTTGTATGCTTTTGAGGTTGCTCCAGCAATCAAACCAGAACCTCTCAAACATTCAACACCCAAACCATCTTCAGCTCCAATAATAGCCTTGATAACATGTCTAGTTTCACCATTCTCAACAACTCTTTCAGTGGTAACAGTCTTGGAGTGTCCTTTCTTTTCTAATTCTTTCATTCCCTCATCGTTCAAATACAAGTATTCAAAACCTTTTTCTGGGTTTGTTGGATCATTCCATGCAACTTGATATAATGGGACTAATTCTTCAGCAATTCCAATTCTGGCACCAGAGTTTGCTGATAAGTAAATTCTTGGAATACCTAATTTTCTTGCTAATTCAGTAATCTTATTGAAGAAGAAATCTTCTTGTGGGCCAAATGAACCAATCTTGAATGTAATATCATTCGCAACAATGATTAATTGACGTCCACGAGGATATTCTGGTGTTTTGACTGTAACTTTGAATGCAACCATACCTATACTGTTTGCACCTGGTTCTCTTGAAACATCAGTAATATGATCACCATCATCTAAGATCAACTCAACAGAGTTGAAAAAGTCATCAGGAACTTTACTCTTTGGAGAATATTTTTTCCATTGAGTTAAAGTAGCTTGACGGAATAACTCTGGGAAATCATAAACGTAGGTAGTACCCATCAAATGTGCTTTGTAACGTTTTGGTTGTAACCATTCTTTTGCTGGGTATGGTGTTGAAATTGGTCTCAGATGCATTGATCCTGGGGTACCAATAGACTTGAAAACCCAATCACCGTGACTATTTTTAACTTCCATGTATAATTCAGATTTAATAACGTATCCAGAAACATTGTTAATCATTGCTCTTAATGGGAATGGAACACCAGTCTTTGGATCCGTACACATGATTCTAATTTCTGCTGCTGCAACTCTCAATCTCCATAATCTTCTACCGAATCTTTCTAAGAATCCACCAAAGGCAGCTTCGACATCTTCTGGTGAAACGTTGAAAACAGCAGAGAAGTTGATAAAAATATGATTCAAATCAGAGTTTGACGTATCAATAACTTCTAATGCATCCAAAATATCAGACATTAATCTGTTTGCTTCCGAAGTTAAATATTCTTGAGTGGTAATATCATCACGGATTCTACCAGTTCTGATAATGCCTCTGACAAAAAATCTCTTGTCAACAGCAGAGTTTTTACCAACAGCTTGATAAACATGAATGTTTCTGTTATCAGTGAAAACTGGTTTGATGTTGAAGTTTGATAATCTACCTAATTCTAATTGGTAAGCTAAGGCTGGTTCAATATGACGGATAGTTTCGTCTTCTAAGTAAGCAGGTCCTCTAAAAGTGTAGTATTTTGGATAAGAACCGTCATTACTTGCAAAAAAGAAAGTAATACGACGAATTGAAGTTGCAACTAATTCATCTTTTGAATCTGCTAGAATACGATTCAATTTCTCCAAGATTTCAGCTTCAGAGTTGAAGCCATCAGAATTTGCAACAAAAACATTTGCAACATTTGACAATGAGCCAGCAGATGAGTTATTACTTCTATCTGGAGCTGGACCAGTTGCTTGAGCTGATGTTGAAGTTGATTTATGTGGAATTTTTTCCAGTGCTTTTGCCAATAAATCTTCAACATCATCTAAGTGAGGACATGGGACTAAAACACCAGTTCTCAATGGTTGAGATTCATCATTTGTGACATAAGTCAAATCAGAAACTGAAACAGCTCTACCAACGTTTTTATCCTTTGATTGAGAGACTGCACTATAAGCTGCACTGGATAAAGTTGGCAATTGAAACTTCCATTCAACAATAGGTAAACCATTGGTTTCGTGGTAGTTAGAACTACCAACAATGTTGTAAGCACGGTATGCACGACGAATGTAAACTTCTGCTGCAGCAGCTGCAACAAATGAGTCTGGGTGAACCAAAAATGGAGTTAAAACATCAAAAACAACATACTTTGAATCAATGACATCTTTTAGAACGTCCAAGTGTGGTTCATGACGAGCAGCTGAAATTTCTCCATAACTACTTTGAACAACTGAAGATTTCAAGATATGCTCTAATTGGTCAGATCTTTCTTTAATTGATGGTAAAGCACATTGAATTAGAATTTCTCTTGCTTTCAATGAAACTTTTGCGGTAGCTCTTGTATCTAGTTCAACAATTTGTTTCAGAACATCACGTAAGGAATCAGCAACGTCAGAATTTTGTTGACATAGAGGTTGGTAGTGTTTCAGTATTGCTAAAATCAAGTTATTCTTTGATGAGACTCTTGAATGTGATAACACTGTCAAAATAACCTTATCCAAGTTATCCTTATTTTCATCACGTAATCTTAAAATAACATCTTCTTCACGGTTATTAACACCACTGAATAATTTTTCAACGTTGTAGTATTTTGATAACAAATTAGCAAACACTGAATGTTCATGAGCTTCCAAACCATTCTCATAACGAGTGGTAATATCAACTAATGGAGCAATGACTGAGCCAAATAAAGCATCATCAGAAGATTGGGCAGCTTTTTCCAATAGTTTACCTAATTGTCTTGCTGGGAATGGAGCATTACGTTGTGATGAACGTTGTAGTAAAGCACTTAGTTCTGAATCCAATGATTGAGGTAATCTCGAGTGTAAAGCTGAAACCTGTTGATTCCATTCTGAGTAAGGTAACTCTGGGTTTCTCAAAACTTCGATTAGATTTTGTAAAGTTGCATTCATAACAACTTGATTATCATAACCATCTAAAGTGTTTTCTAGAGTTGATAATAAACTTCTAAATTTATAGACTGGTTTTGTACCTTCAACAGTTGGAGAACCAAAGTTTGGATAAATTCCTTCAAATGGCAAAGCATGTTTAACTTTCGATGGATCATCTAAAGCTAAAATAGCTAAGATATCACCAGCGGAAACATTTGATCCAGGCTGTTTGACTAATTGGACAACACCATTTTCTTGAGCAATCAAAGGCATACACATCTTCATAACTTCAACTTCAGCAAATGGCTGACCAGCTTCAACATGCTCACCATTTTCAACTAGATATTTAACTAATTTACCTGGAGATGGGGTTCTTAGTTGAGTTGGATCATTTTCGACTTCTAATAAACAAGTTTTTGCATCAACACTTAATCTTGTTGCACCAACTTGTTCTTTCCAATAAACAGTGTGAGATTTACCGCCTAATGAAACAAGTAAACTACCATCAGATAATAATTTTGCACCAACTTCAATTTTTGAACCGTTGATAAATAAAGTGTATCTTTCATTTGCTGATTTAGCAGCAGTGAATTTATATCTGTAACCCTCATAAATAAACTCAATTGGATAAATGGTTTTCAGTAAATCCTTTGAAGGAACTTGACCTTTCTCTAATGAAGAGATATAAGCGTCATGAACTTCTTGAGAAACAATATGTGCTTTGGTAACAGCACCACAAATGGTTGCAAGAGTAGTTTCTGGTCTTTCAGCAGTCAACTTTTTGGAAATCAATTCATCTAACCATCCTGTTGTGATAGTGTTATCTTCAAAATCAGTAGTTTCTAATAATTTTATCAGATATTCAACAGTGGTTTTGAAGTCACCTCTAATAGAAAGCTCTTTCAAAGCAACCACCATATGTTTTCTCGAAGCTTGTCTATTTTCACCAAATGCAAAAATATGACCAAATTGAGAATCAGAAAATGAATGAATACCACCTTGATTACCAACGGAGAAGTAACCCCAAACATTTGAAGAAGATCTGAAGTTCAATTCATGTAAAGAACCACCTGATGGTTTGAAACCTTCACCTGGATCTTCAGAAGTAATACGACAAGCTGTACAATGACCTTTTGGAACTGGTTTTCTTTGAGTTTTCCATGATTCAGCACTTTCAAAATCAAAGTCAATTTCAGTTGTGGTATGAGGGTCGACACCATAGAACATTCTAATGTCTTTGATTCTGTGCATTGGAATACCCATAGCAATTTGTAATTGAGCAGCTGGTAAGTTAACACCTGTAACCATTTCAGTGGTTGGATGTTCAACTTGTAATCTTGGATTCAGTTCTAAAAAGTAAAATTTATCATCGGAATGAGAATATAAATATTCAACTGTACCTGCAGAAACATAACCAACTAATTTACCTAGTCTAACTGCAGCTTTCTCCATTTGAGTGAAAGTGTCATTTTTAGCAATTGTTACTGGAGCTTCTTCAATAATTTTTTGATGACGTCTTTGAACAGAACAATCACGACCAAATAGTGAAATGTTTTTACCATATTGATCAGCTAATAATTGAACTTCTAAATGTCTAGCATTACCGGCCAATTTCATGATAAAAATAGGAGAACCTGGAATTTCATTTGCGGCTTGATGGTATAAAGCAACAAAGTCTTTTTCATTTTCAACTTTTCTAATACCTTTACCACCACCACCTTCTGATGCTTTAATCATGACTGGGAAACCAATTTCTTTAGCTTTTTGTAAGCCTTCTTCTGGAGAATAAACACAACCTTTTGCATAAACTTCGTCAGAAACTGAAACTAAACCAGTTTTTTCATCAGAGATGACTTCTTCAACACCAGTACCTGACCATGGAATACAAGGAACTTTGGCGTGTTGAGCAACAATGGTTGAAGAAATTTTGTCACCTAAGGATCTCATTGCAGAACCTGGAGGACCAATGAATAAAATTTTTCTTTTTGAAGCAGCTAATTGTTCTGGTAGTAGAGGGTTTTCGGAAGCATGACCCCAACCAGCCCAAACAGCATCGACTTCAGTTCTTTCTGCGATATCGACAATCAAGTCAACGTTGGCATAATTGTTGTTGTTTGTACCGCCTGGAACTTCAACATACTGATCAGCCATACGAATATATTCAGAATTGGCTTCTAAATCTTCTGGGGTTGCCATTGCAACAAATTGAATAGCTCTTTCATCACCAAAAGTTTCATAAGCCCATTTTCTAACTGATCTGATTTCTTTCACAGCTGCAATACCGTTATTTGAGATTAAAATTTTTTGGATAACTGTATGACCGCCGTGTTGCTTAACGAAATGCTTAACAGGGGATTCTTCAGCAACATCTATTGTGTTCAAACCTATGAAGTGAGATGGTAAAGTTTTGTGAAGAGAAGAATAATCTTGTGTATCTGGTTTTTGATTGATAGTGGAAACTTCACTTAACAAGTTTTCTTCACTCATTTTGCTATTATTCTTATTTGTGTTGTGGTAGTAATGAATTGAATTAGCTTTTTGGTAAAATTGTGGGTTTGATTTTAAAAAAGCTAATGAGTATGATTTCTTCCCTAAACTTAGGTTTAAATGGTTATATAAAGGAAATTTAGATAAACAAATAATAATGACTGTAATTTAATGTTAGAAAATGGGTGATAATTGCAATAATTTGATATTTCTAGTCTAACAGTTTGAACAAGCTCAATTTTGTGTGAAGTTTGGCTATTTTGCTTTTCCTTTAAATCAAAAAAAAATATATATATATATTTTTATTGATGAAAATAACGTCAAATTTGTGGAAAACCCAACAAACTTCTAGAGTTGAATTCTTTTTCTTGAATAATGGAAATAATTTTTTTTCGTGAAAAAAAAAGATTTAACGCGGTTGTGTGCGCGTAACAGCTGAATTTCAAGTAATTATGGATGGTTAAGTGGCCCATTGCTGGTGAAACTGGGGTATCTGTACCATTGTAGACCATTGCATACCATTGTATATGCCTGTGGAATAACCTCAAACACAAAATCAAACTGCAAAAACTGTTAGTGGAAATAGTACAACTTATACATACCTCTTCTTGTTGTAGTAGAGTCTGATAATCCGTTGAGAAAGAGCGCGGTGCCAAATTGAGTTTAGTGGATTGAATTGATTGATTCGACTAGACAGAAGATCTATGATCTGATCTGACTTTATGTATGAGTTTCTTAACAAAAGAATAGTTAACTGTGCTAATGAATTGATCTTGATTTGACAACAGCGGCACGACAATTAGTGGGTGTAAGTGAAACGTGCAGATGATCTGATGCAATTTAAGGACAATTACTAGCTGGCAATACAACAATTGAGCTTCTAATTGGTACGGTAAACAAACTGAGAGGCGACCGCATCTTTTTATACTAACACGCAAAATCCGTTGGTTCTGTTTACCCGGTTTGTTGACTGTCCAACAATCTGTGCCGGTGGTGACGTAACGTGCGCTGGAAAAACTCTGCTGGGAAAGAATTTCGGCTCGGGATTAGCGCAGCTAGGCAGAGCGGGGGCAGGCCAGGCAGGCTGAGGCTGCCTAGACTGGGCTCAGCTGCTTGCCCACGCGAGTTTAGGCTTACACAGAAGCAAATTCTATTACGTCTTAATTATTACTTATCTAATACTAATACTACAATACAAATCCTATAGCCAACCATTACATCAACGCATGAAGTAGTTGTATTTTCCCTGCGACTTTCTGTAATCGTCACCGTTAAAATTCCAGGTTAACTCAACGTCTAATTCACGAGGATTAACGGCATTTGGTCTATTGGCCAGAGTGAACTCGATTTCTTCCCCCTTTTTAACGTCCAGGACGTCATTTAGATAGAAGACAGTTTGTTTCCAGTGGGTGTAGTGAGCATGTGGCCCAGTTGAGAAAACAACTTTGTCTGCCTCTTTGTCGAATGGGAAGAAAATATCAAACCAGGAAACCAAACCATGAATTAAATCATCTCTGGTTGCCTTGAGAGTGAATTTACTGAAGTACGCTAGTTCTTCTAGCTTGATGGTGTTGATGTCAATCTCAAAAATGGTTGCGGATGTAGTGGCAACTGCGTTTTTTTCAACAATGTCAACTAATGGCTCAGCCATCGCAATGTCAATAAATGGACTGTAGTCAAATCCATAGACATTTTCCCAGTAATGGATCTTTTCATCCTTGTACTGTTCATCTTCGATTCCTGCAATGTGAATAGTGGCTTTGTCTGGGAAAATTAACCCACCTTCAACAAGATAGTGGTCTCTTGCCCACAAAACTGTGTCCAACATTGACTCATATAGTAAAAAATATCCCATCCATTCACTGATGATAATGTCAACTTTTGGGTATGGCAAAACAACATCTTCTAATTTACCTCTCAACAATGTGATTTTGTCACTAAATCCATTCAGGTCAATGATTTTTTGTGCCATCTCGATAATATTTGACATATCAACTGCAATAACATGCTTGGCACCAGCTTGTGCTGCAAACATGGAAAGCACACCTGTACCACACCCAACATCTAAAACAATCTTGTCTTTGAATAACGCTTTGTTCTTTAAAATAGCCTGTCTGTAACTCAATGTACGAACTTGATCTTTCAACATCTCTTCATGAATACCAAAGTGGTCATAAGAACCAAAATAATGCTGCTCGCTAAATGGCAAGGATTCTTTGTCGGTCGCTGAGTTAACAGCACCGGTTTTGTTCTCAATGCTCATCGTTATATAATTTATTAAATTTATTTACTGTATGCAAATAAATTTTTTATTATGAATTTTTTCACTTATGCGTCAAGAGGGTGATCTGCTTATATAATATGGTGGATCTATTTGATACTGGCGAACCCTGCACCAGAAACTATGCAGCACTTGGTGCACTACAATGAGGATGCTAATTTTCATTATTCATTTAAGAAAGCTGGTTCGTTATCTAGCCTGTAATATAGGCAGGAACTGTCCTACAATGAGCATAGGGATATCAAAAATATCTCTCTTGACAGTCCAAGTTGAAGCACACTTTATAGGCTCTGAGGTTGGGGTCAGAAGGGTGCATTCAGTTATAATAACACCATTGAGGTCTCCGAAAGCAACAGATGAGAACAATCTGAAATAATCCAATGCAGACGAGTCATTCATCAACTCAATGATGAAGGTTCTTTTCGATAACAATGAGGTTTTGGTATGTTGAGTCAGGGAGCTAAACTCTGTGCTGACAGCAACTATTTCACCTGTCCGCCTCCACATAATAGTTGGAGAGCACGACAGAGTTGTCATAGATTCATATTCGAGCAAAGATCGTTGAAATGCTCGTTCTGCAAATAATAAGTCCAGCTCAACTAACGATCTTGTGGCAGCGATAAAGCTCGGTCTGTAGTCCGCCATAGTCTCTGCAATTCTGATTAGCTGATCTTTGTTGAATCTTTCTTTCAAGTAGTTCAGTAAAGCATGGTATGCTTTGGGGTAGTTATACGATTGAATATTGACCATGTAAACATCTTCTGGTGTTTTGATTGTGTGCCTTATGATTAGTGGTGAAGTGTAGTCAATGCCGTTGACTGTAGCACTGAGCATGATGTTTGGAATTGCGGAGTTTGGCACATTTGTCGAGTTATCAGACAGGGAAATGAAGGGTCTTGTATTATTGTCATGCTGTAGGGAGGTTTGGAATTCTGGGTTGTAGATTGTGCTACTCTGACTTGGGGATTTCTCTCCACTATTTGAGTTGTTGTCCAACAAGTCAGTAAGCTGGGTGTATTCTTGATTGGCAAACAAAGACGAGAATATCTCTTGCGAATAATCCGAGTTCAAGCTGTTGTTTCTGTGGCTCTGGTTGTCGATGTTGTTCATCTGCAACTGAGCACGCTGCTGCTTCGGTGGTGTCGTAATGTTGGGAATCGGGCCCATGGAAGACTCTAGTTTGGCGATGTCGTACGGCTCCACAGGCTGCGAGTGACTTAAACTGGAAGGAAGTGTTTTTGCGGCTGTTGGTGCTGGTTTTGCCTCGTGCTTGATGTTGGGCACTAGTACTGGCTTCTGGTGCTGCTGCTGGTGCTGTGGTGGCTGCTGGTGCTGCTGGTGGAGCTGTGGTGGTTGCTGGAGCTGCTGGTGCAGTTGTTGTTGGTGCTGATGATGTTGTTGGTGCTGATGATGTTGCTGCGGTTGCTGCGGCTGCTGCGGCTGCTGGTGGAATACTATTGGAGGCGGTACCACACTGGCTGCAGGCTCTGAGCTGGTATTTGACGAAGAAGAAGCATCTTCAAGCTTGACTTTGGGTGCTTTCGGGTCCACGTCCAGCAGGTATTTGGCCTTTTTCCTTTCAACATTCTCACAGGAGGCTTCTAACCCCCTCTTAATACAATTCTTACACGGTCTTCCTAACCACAAAAAGCTCTGTTAATAACCTGCAATAGCAACAATTAAGTACAGCAAAACTAACCTGGATCGCACTGTAAATGCTTTCTGTGACAGAACTTACAGGCTCTGGAAATCGGCTTCCTGTTCAACTTCTCGTCTACCGAGAGCTTCTTGGTCATTCTGCTCCTGCGTGAATGTCAATGGTTCCAATGAGAAAATCGAAAAATAAATAAAAATATTTGATTTCCACTTTTTTGGGGCCTGAAAATATGGGGCAATTCGCGGGGGGAACCAGAAAATTGAGTCAAAAGCAAAACCCACAGCAAAATAATTATAGAGCCTACAAAGGTGCGATACCGAGCTCTGTGGATGCACACGTATATTAGCAGGGGCATAGTCACATCACAACAAGCAAATCTTCTAGGTTTGAGGCGTCGTTAGACTGAATTCTGTCCCATTTCGCACTGTTCAGTTTCTCTTTTTCCTGTTCTGCTTCTTCGCTAGCCTCTTCCTTGTTCACGTACACAGGCTTGCTCCACTTCTTTGCGTCCTCCTCGTAGTCCCAGACTCGCTTGAAGTCCTGCTCAGCCTTTGCTGACTTCTCCTGGTTTATCTGGTTTTCGAGATCTTTGATATCCTCTTCCTCTTCTTGCTCCTCCTCGTCCTGTGCACTCTTGTGGGTTGTTGCAACCACCTCTCTCAGTACAGCTTTGCCATCCTTGCCAATGGTGATGTCAACCACCTTCTTTCCACGGCCAGCACGCTCTCGTTCTCTCTCTTCCTGCAATCTTCTCTGCTTTTGCTGTTTTTTCAGCTGTAGCGTCCGCTCGACACTGCTAGACCACATGTTCAGGTTACTGCCCGTTGGGATTTCAAAGTCAGCCGCCTGGTCAATGATTTTGGTTCTCTCAGCTCCATTGGCCTGGAAGTTCAGTAGATTGTCAAGATTCTTTTTGGCTTTTAGTAAATCTGGATCAATAGCGTTTTGGGCTTCATAGTACTGCAGTTCGTCCATCTGCTCTTTCACCTCTTTGGCTTCCTCCTGCTGTTTTAGTTGTTTGGCGGCTTGAATCTCTTTTTTCTTCTCCAGCTTCTTGAACAATAAATCTTGTTCCTGCCAGAGATTAACTCCAGCTCCCGAGGAAATCGTTATGTTTTTTTTCTTCTGTCTGCTGCTAGACGCAGTAGGTATCGCTGCAGGTGTGGACAGCTGCTGCTTTTCCTGCTCGATGAGTTTGATTATCTGCAATCTTTCCTCGTTACTAATTAGTGGCTGCCCACAAAAACTGCACGGTCTCATTCCCTCCTTGGAGCAGATGATTTTCCCGCAGTTCAGGCAATTGGGAACAACATCAAACAGTGGGTGTCTGGTAGCCATGCAGTCGCATTTATAGCTTCTTTGACCAGTGCCATTGGTGTCATTTGAGTCGTCTTTTAATTCCAATTGCTGCAAGATCGTTTCCAAGTCCTTCAGATCATTCACTTTCCTCTGTTTTTCTAACTTCTGCTTCTCCAGCTTCTGCTTGGAAGGCGGTGGCAGCAGCTCCGAGGTTTTTATCCCTTTTCCGCCCGCACTATTCAGCTGCTTGGATCTTATGATGTTATTGTTTAGTTTCGGCTGGCTCACAACTGGCGTATTCCAGACGGTCTTGGGGTCTGCATGCTGTTTGACTTGCTTCTTAGAAGCTGGTGCAGCTGGCTTCCTCACCGGTGGATCTGACTGGCTGGCTGCATTACCAGACTTATTCAGACTGGATGTGAAATCTGAAATAAAATCTAAAGCAGCAGGTGATTCGCCTAACAAGCCCAGGAAATACTCAGTGATCTCGGACTGCGTTCCCAGCTTGTTTGCACTTGAGATTATAGACTGCAGCGACTCATCGTCCAGCGGTAAAATCTCCGAAAGTTGTCTCAAACTCATTTTTGTAGTGCTGCTTTGCAGCTGCTAGAAAAAAAATGAAATTTTCAGTTTCGCCCTTTTGTATAAAATTTGCGATTTTTATCAGTTTTGCGCATTTTGACCCAAGATAAAAAAATAAGAACACCAAATAGAATGAGCGTCGTTTCCACAAGAGTCTCAATCCAGTGGCCACCAGAAGAGAGTTACGAGAATACTAACACACTGGTGCTGACAACTCCCGGAGCCAATTTCGTGGACATCAGGCTGCTGAAGGAGTTTGATAGCGATAACGATGAATTTCCTATTGACTGGGTGATCACCGGAGTGGAGCACTCAATTCCAAATTCGTCAAAGATACAGTTCAGACACGAAATCAGCTCGCATGTCCCACATAACCATGGCGGAGAATGGACCGATATTGGTGATTTCAGCTCACTGCCAAATGGCGACAGAAAGGAAACTGGTACAATGGTGAATCCAGCGACTGGCAAAGAAGCGCCATATGTTGAGATCTGGAGAACCATCAGTGCACTGAAGCTTTCTGAGACCGGTGAGTATGTCAAGCTGAAAGACGAGAAGGAAGCAGAGGAAGAGAACAAGAATGTTAAGTTTGCGTGCATCAAAGTGGATCAAGATGCAAACAAAGAGTATTTAGGAACGGTTGTCAAGATTGGTGCTTTCATGCAAGGAGCCATCTTGAACTTGAAAACTGAAGAAATCAGTTTGTTCAGATACTTCAAATCAGCAGCACCAAATGGCGAATGGACCAAACAATTTGCGTACGGTAAAGAATTAGAAAAAATTCCGATCGCATTTGGTGAGAAGGCATTTGAAAAATGTGGAAACGTGCCGTGGAAACTAGTTGAATCTAACTTTTAGCCAGGCTCCATGTCTAATATTACAAAGAAAAATTGTACTTACATAGATAGACTCCAATAGAATATTTACTAATAACCTTTATCAGCTTTATCAATTTTACAATTCTCTAAAATTATAATGAAAAACAAAGAGATCAAAAAATTGCGACTGAGAAATTGCGAGTAAAAAATTGCGATACTGTAAAGGCGGAATTGCGCAAAAACAGGAAATTCATAGATGAACCGGGTTGATGAACTGCTTACTGAAATTGCGGAATTGCGAGGTGAGTGGTCTATGTGTTTTTCTTTGCGATTAAGCTCTGTTCTAACATATTTTTGTTTTAGCATCAATAAGAGAGTTCAAAAGCAGGTCACAGAGGTTTGCAGCGAAGAAGGCGAATGCTGCAGCTATCGCTGGTAGATACGGTTATAATAACGGTATCGGGGTCAGAAAAAGCAGGCCGGGCCAAAAATATCATAATAAATCATTAATTGTCAGAGAGAATAGTGATGAAAACTCAGAATTTGTATCAACCAGTTCGTCAACAGGCTTGAAGCTGATAAACAAACAGGTTTACGAAAAAGATTTGCAAACCAACAACCTCACAAAACAAGAAAAGATCAATGCACTGAAAGTCGCAAAGAGCAAGATAACTCAACAAAAATTGACCAACAGAGCTTCGTCAAATAGAATCACCTTCCAGCACAAAGATTGGTGCAGTATTGAAGGAGACTTGTTTGCTATAACGAAACAAGGGGCTAAGCTGGTTATGCTTAACCCACCAGTAGGTCGTAAAAAGAGAACAATCAGATGGAATAATGAAATATACCAGAGAAACTTTTATGGTGATTTGATTCTAGCTAGAAAGACAACTGTTTTCAAGGATCAGTGTTTGTTTTATCAGAGAAGTGGTGAGTAATTGATGGGCTTTGTTTCTAGAGTAAAACAATACTAACAAATTAAAATGTAACAGGAATCTGTACAAGAAGTGTAAAGTGCCACTATTTACATGACCCGTCAAAAAGAGCTGTTTGCGTGAAGCATTTGCGGCAAGTGTGTAACTTGGGTTCCAGCTGTGCTCTTTCTCATGTTGCAACAGAGTTTAATACGCCAGTATGTCGTCATTTTTTAGCGGGATCTTGCACTAATGGCTCCAACTGCCCCTTTCCTCACTATGTCCCAGAGCTACCTCTACTGTGTCGACCATTTGTGAATAGCGGATACTGTGAGAGGGGAAAGCGATGCCAATTCACACATGTCTCATCTTGTCTACAATTCCAGCTAGAAGGTAAATGTGCAAAGGGACAAAATTGCGCTTTACCACACAACGACCCCATTTTTGCGAAATACTCGTTACTCGACTTGAACTTGTTGTTCAACTCCCTGGATCCCAAGGTGTTTGATATCTCGTATGGAGAAGTAAAGCCAGACGTCAGCCCACCGTCAATAGAAGAAGTCTCAAGTGGGCAAGAGGATGAAGACGAGAACCCGCAGGGTGCTTACGACGACGATGGCATCTCCACAGAAGAGAGCGATCAGATCCTGGAAAACGCCGACTTCATCCATTTCTGAGAACCTCCTTGTGTATACATTAAAGAACCCTCACCTAATTCGTAGAACTTCATGAGAACCTGGCGTAGTGTGCATACCAGCTCATCGCGTTTCGGCAGAAAAAAATTTTTTTCGATTTTGCGAGGTATAAAAGGAGGCCATCGCCCACCGCTTTCAGCCAAACTTTTTTTAAAACTCCATCATCAGTAGTGGTTATACTATCTCAATAAAGATATATAACATATACACTATATGAAGGGTCTTAGGTCCTTGTGGCCTGGCCCTTCTAGAAACCTAGCACAGTGTGAAGCACCCGTTATTGGTGTGTTTTGCGGTTGTGCGCATCAGCTAAATTTTTACTGACTTCCTACAAGCTGTCACAGTAAACATTTCGTTTCGGTTTCTTAGAGAGATGCAGTGTCGAATGGGTGGATTTAGTCTTTGTTGTTTGAGTGTAATGCTTTTAACGATAACGTTGACTCTATTCTGAAACTGCAACATTCCTTTTTATATATTGTTTATAACTGTATAAGATGCCGTAACTCTCGACTATTTGCTACTTGTTAGAACCAAGGTGCCCCTATTTCCTTGTTACAACCAAAGTACCGCCTATTTTTGCGTTTACTTGTTACAACTGAGTGCCGCTGCATGGCATCCTCCTAGTTTATTCATGTATTATGACTTCTTCGATTATTTACACAGTATTTTATTCCAGCTATCCACCAAATAATTCAGATGCGCACTATAGTCGTTCAACTCGGTACGGTACGCTGCTTTGTATGGCAAGCTCAGGATTTCTGTTCCGGGCTCTTGGACCCCGCCGCTGCATCTTCACTTCCTGATTTGCCACTATTGCCTCCTGGGGAATCTGATTTCTGTGCTTCCTGTGCCTCTTGTGCCTTTGCCTTGAGTTCGTTTCTTAGGCGCTCTGCAGCCCAGTGAATCTTGGATTGTAGGTAAAATGAGTCTGCCTTCTCCTTGGAATTAATGTCAAATAGCTTGTTGTATCTCTCGTCAATTTTATCCAACGTGACACTCTTCAGGTCAATATCTAAAATCTTTGCACTTTCATCTAGGGTTATTCCATTGTCACGAGCTCTAGTGGAGCTGGCAGCCCCTTGTTTGGCTGTTTGTTGCGCTGCTTGGCGGTATGCTTCTGAAAACGCACGGCCAAACACTTGTGCTCCTGTTATCACCACTGAAACTAATAATCTATGAGCCTGAATTAGAAAAGTTTAGTTAGTGAAATGTCCCTCATATAGCTTCACGTGGCGCCCAAACCAGTGGTTCAAAACTTACCATTTTTCTCTATATGTGTAAATAACTTGCTCGACAAGGCGGTCCCTCTTCAGATCTCTAAATTCAGAAATTTATATGATTTCAAAAGTTCGTTTTAATTTCAATCACTTTTTTTCTTGGTTTTTCTGAACAAATTTTTCGGAGAGAAAAGAGAAAAAAAAATTGGAATTTATGAAATTTGCGAATTTGTGAACTTGCGATTTTACAAATTCGCAATTATTTTAAGCATTATTTGATTAAATATATTCGCAATTTAACAAATAACAATATCAATGTCGCAAATTAGTGATATATTTTTCCTTTGTTTTGCGATAAATTGATAGAAAACTCAAAAACTGAAAACAAAATAAACAAAAAAAATTCAAAACAAAAAAGAAACTAAACAAACAAACAAACCAAATGTCTGAAGATAAAAAGGCTGAAATTTCAGCTGTTGGGGGTGACTCCTCGTTGTTGGAGGATGCATCAACCTTGTTAATGTTTCATAACACTGTTTTGACCAAGGAACCTGTGTTTAATAAGCAAGTTACCTCGAATTTAAGAGAGCCAATTTCACCAGTAATACAGCAAAAAGAAATCCTTGTGAAGAAGAGTCCCACACAGCCTGTGATATCGGTACCAGCGCCAGTGCCAATACCTGTGACGGTAAAGGTACCGGAAACGAAAGAGGAACCAGCGCTTGAGCCAGTAGAAACGGAAGAAGAAGTAGAATCAAAAGAAGAGCTGAAAACAGTCGATGAGACGGTCGAGAAAGATAAAGACTTGACAGCAGTTGCAACACCGGTTGTTGGATCCGTTGAACAGTTTCCTGCACAGCCACCACAACCACTTCCCAAAGACCTTGATGAAGAAGCACTAACTGATATTGAGGACTTTAAAAAGGAACAAGACCAGGATGAGACCCAGACCCAAGGTCTAGACCCAGTACAAGACTTGGAACAAGACTTGGAACAAGACCCAGACCAAGACCAATACAACACAGAAGATGAATCCAAAGTGATGCCAGTAAAGCAGGAGAAGGTGAAGAAGTCTAGAAAACAAAAGAAAAAAGAGGCGAAGCAGATACCAAAAGAGTACATTGTTCATCCAGATTCAGGACTGATATCCTGTGTCTGTGGCTATGATCATGACGATGGTTTCACCATCCAATGCGACTACTGTAACAGATGGCAGCACGCATCCTGTATGGGTATTGAGTCTATGGACAACGTCCCAGACGACTACCTTTGTAATATTTGTCAACCAAGAGATATTGATGCCAAAAAAGCTAAAATAATCCAGACAAAGTTCCTCAACCAATCGAAAAAGAAAAACAGCAGTAAAAGATCTGCCTCTGTGGACCGAGAGCACGACGTTTCGAGCTCTAGTAAGGAAAAGGACAAGGACAAGGATTCAAAGGAGAAAGATTCAAAGGAGACAAAAGATTCAAGAGACTCCAAAGATAGCAAGACCAAGCCGAAACCAAAAGAAAATCCATACAACAAGAATTTAGACGATACCGAAATCATAGTACCTGATGACGAGCATTTATATGATGTGACATACTACGAAATAGAAGAGTACGAGTATGAAGATGAGATAATTGAGAACTATGTTAATGATGTTCGAAACTTTGATAAAATCAAAAACATAACTAGACTATCCAATAAGGAATTTAATTCAACAAAAGCAGAACTATTTACCAAAAACTACTCTGAGACCAACAATAAAAAATTCAATGGGATTTTCCGACTTGGTTTGTACTCAGATGATTCACTTCAGCCAAATGAGATTATATCTGAATATGTCGGAGTAGTTTGCTCCAAATTCAAGTATATTGAGAATTCCAGGAATAAGTACAAATTGATCGGGGTTGAAAAGCCACAGGTTGTGTTTTTGGATGACTTACCAATACTTATAGACTCAAGAATGAGTGGTAATCTGACAAGGTTCATAAGAAGGAGCTGTCGTCCAAACTGTATTATCAAACCGGTTATAGTTGGGAAATCAGCAGTTAAATTTGTCCTAGTGGCAACAAAAGCCATCAAGTCGCAAACCGAGCTAACAATCCCATGGAATTGGTGTCCGAGTCACCCAATGAACAAGCTAATCAGCGGTGAATACACCTCTTTTGATGCGTTTGATGATCTCTCTAAACACAAACTAATTACAACAGTTGAGTCTTTACTGACGTTTGTCGAGTGTGGGTGTGTGCAAAACAATGATTGTTTTCTATCAAAGATCAAAAAATCAAGCATCCACTTGCACAGAAATCTGAGAAAGATCGGCACCGTGGCCAACAATGCCGCAAATATACTTGAACCAGAATTTGCAGACAAAAAGACATCGATCCAGGAAAGGCTTGAAAACAGCTATAAAGCCATCATCAGCGATATAAATGAGATGGATGCGATTGAGAAGGATTCCCTTATCACAAAGGAAGTTAGCAATGGTGATAACGTGGAGAAGATCCTGATCAAACCATTCATTTACAGTTATTTACACAGAAAAAGACCTTACACTGAGACTTTGACTCGGGACGAGAGCTTACCGGTTCCGATTGAAATTTTGCCAGAACTCATTGATAGCAAGAACTTGACTGGCGATAGTGGTAAGAATATGAACATGGGCAATAATCTTTTGAGTGACAGTAATAATGACAAGAGCAACAATCCAAATGACGTAGGTAAGGAGACTAATTATGAAAATGCGAGAGAGAAGGTTGTTGTACCTCCAAGACCTGTGAAAAAACTAAGTTTTGCTGACTATGTCAAAAAGAAGAAGCCAACAAATGTATAGAATTTTATTATAGACAATTTTTTTTTTGCTTAACCATATAAAAATAATAATTGTACAAGCTACTCATAAAGAACAGACATAAAAAAAGTATCGAAGAGTATAAAAATAAATAGCTAAAGACATCAATGAAAGACGCTTCATAATCACTATAGCCACCACCACAACAATAATATCACTCTATGATTAGTTGTTTTTCGTTCTTCTCTTATCGGCTAATGTTAAATTAAAAATATTACTAGAAAACCCTGCCATGCGTGGTGTTGTATCGATTGTGTACATGGCCACTTTCTCCTGGTGTACTGTAAGAGCTTGAATAATTGCTTGTATCACCTCGAACCTCAATTTCATTATCTCCAGCAGCATCATCATCGCCGTCGTCTTCTTCTTCTTCTTCATACTCATCCAACATATCGCTGGTTGAAGCCATGTTATTTGAACAGTCTGGTATTACTGCAAGATTCAGGAAAGAGTCTTCACTATTGGAGTTTTCATATCCATTATAAAGGTAATCGTTAAAAGAGTTCAAGTGATGATTATCAATATTTGTCGCTGAGTCTTCAATGATATCCAGCTCTTCATCTAATGGGTACATATAAGAAGCATCATCAACTAGCTGTGGGTGCTGCTGGAGCAGTTGCTTAATATGATTATTTTGCTGACTCAATTGACTACTGTTATTATAGTTGGCATCCTGATCAATAATCGATAATGGTTTTGTAATGTGAGTGTAACTATTTTCATTACTCAATAGAGAGACATTATAGGTTGATTGTTTGTCTTTGATATTGTTAAAACTATTTCCTTTATATTTTCTGATTGAATTCTCTATACTTGATTTAACACCATTCACTATTTCTGATTTATTTTGCAATTGATCTGAGCTCACATTTGAGAGTGAGTTCTCATTTTCATTCTCATTAACTAAATAATCACCTAAATGATCATAGTCATTTACAGCATAATCATCAACACAAGTATTCTTAAAGTAGGGCATTGAGCAAATTTGTTCAACATTTATCCTTGTTTCAGGGTTCCAGCTAAGACAAGCTCTTATCACATCACAAAGAGGAGACAACTCAGGCTGATTGATAATTTTTGAAATATCAATACACTTCTTTTGTGGAATTTGTAAACCTAACTGAGCTGATAAAAAAGTCGCTTCATCCCAATAGCCATAAGATGGCTGATAGTTATTTTGAAAGCAATTTCTTGAGCTTGGTGTACCTAGAAAATCCAAAACTTTGTAAGTTTGTCCAATCTCATCAGCACCAGGGAATAGAGGTCTAAAAGTTGCAACTTCTGCAGCCACTGAACCAAATGCCCAAATATCAACAGGCCTTGAATACCAGTTTTTTCTTAATAATATTTCAGGAGCCCTGTACCATCTTGTTGAAACATATGAAGTATAAGGTCTCTTATTCTTAATATGACGAGCTAGACCATAATCTGCAATTTTGATTATGAAATTATGCTGTAACTTTGAGTTTATTAAAAAGTTATGATCATAAAAACTTGTTGATGGAGTAACAAGTATATTTTCAGGTTTAATGTCACGATGAAAATAGTCGCAACGATGGATATGGCGTATGCCGTTCAAGATCTGAGATAAGATTGATTTTAATGTTGGCAAAGAAAACAACGAACGCTTTCTTGATTTCATCAATTGATATAAATTTTGGTCCATACATTCCATTACGATATGTAACTGGAACTGACTATCATCAATGAACATTTCATAAACTTGAACAAGATTTTGATGATAAGGAATTGACAATATGAAGCGAGCTTCTTTGATTTTTGTATAATCATTAAGACATTGCAATTTCTTTGTCATAGTCTTAATGGCAACAACTCCTGTTTGTTTATTGAGATAATTCTCATGGTTGAAGTCTTTATTTCTTTGTAGTAAAGTTGATTTGAAAATTTTAAATTTTGTTGAATCATAAAGATCATTGACCGACTTTGCTAAAAAGACTGTACCAAAACTACCATTTCCTAGTTTGCTAACAGTTTTGTACCTTGAGTTTAAATTTTTCAATGGTAAATAAAAAGGTGGACTTAGAATATCAGGAGGAATGCTCTTTTCTGTTTGTGGTTCGTGCTCCAAGTGCTGCATAAGCAAATGATTATTCTTGTTCTCTGTGTTCTGTACTAAACTCATCCTATCTATGTTTTACTTAATTTCTTTTTATTTCAATGATTTGAGTTGTAACTTTTCAGATAAAAGATGTAAAATAACAAACCACAGAAACAATTGATAAAGAGGTTCAAAATGCAAAGCATAAATCAAGAAGTTCTCCTCTATATAAAAGCAAACACCGCCGCTTTGGGTTTTCTTTTGGTACAAAACTCGACTTGAAGCGTTTGTTGAAATGAAAGCTGGTGCAACAAACACGAATTGTTTCAGTTTCCCTAACAAACTAATCACACAAACACCCAGGTACTTGAAAGGATAGTACAGGCCAACAAAGCAGTGGTTTTGTGGATTTTGCAAACTAGGAAGGGTTGAAAGAAAGAAAGAGTTTGGTTTTGTGTAATTATTTTAAAAAAGCCAACAGCGTTTGTTAGATTTTAGGCATGAAAGGTGAATATAAGCATGTTTATAGAGGCGCTTTTGGTTGGATATTTGCATTGCCACAAGGTTAGCAGGTAAAGGGCTTTAGTATAGCAGACACAGTGAAGCCGCTACCACCAAAACACCCGGTACACGCAGATCTCAGTCAACTTTGTGGTCTTTAGCCCAGTTGTGTCATTAATCTGCCAAATTACCAAAAATGGCAAATAGTTCAGCTTCTCTGAGTCCGACTTGACAACACCACGTGACCAGTCACATGACCAGCGGTCTGTCTCCACAGGAGTTACTGAAAACTCAACAACCGCATGGCTCACACACCAAACACAGATCACGACTCAGAGGAGCAACGTTTGTACAGCCCACCGGCACAATTGATCTGTGCACCAGCTTAGCCAAAGCCCAATTACTAAACCCAGATCATTACATCAGCGAAAATCCATGCAGCAACACGTACCAACACGTACTAATATGCATGGTGTAATAGTTTGAGGTGCGCTTACCAGGTAAAAAACTGCTATAAAAAAACTTGCTGTGAAGCTTAAACTTCACAATTATATAACAAATTATCTAAAAAGATGCTGAAATAAGCTTTGTATTCGTGGATGAAACTTGTAATGAACTGGATAACACACGCTTTTGTAAAGTTATTTACAGTTGAGACTAACCTATACAGAAGCGAGCTAATTAGACCTCTCTCGACAAATTCTTTCGACTACGTCTCACTATTGCAGCTTCAAAATGGTCTCCTGACACAAACGGCTGAACCCTTCACAGTGATATCATCGGACATCAAGTTGAACCTTTGAGGGCTGCTAGCTATCTCAGTAAAAAAGAAAAAAAAACCTATATATGTACAAATATTTCATACAGTTATTTAAATTTCAACACTAAACAGCAATAACTATTTATAACACAGATTACCATAGTATATAGACATACATATATACATGGGAATAGTTGGAAAGGAATTTTCTTACAGAGAACACTCAGAATAAAACAGGATGTCTTCTCCGCCACCATCTAATACTAATAATAATGACCTATCGCCTCAAACATCAAACAGATCATTTCACTCACTGCGTTCCAGCCATTCAAGAAGCCCATCGCTCGAGTTCTCAAAACTAAATAGAAACAAGTCGGCTTCGACTCTTAACACTTTGTCCCAATTGCATCAGGATATTGACAAGTCATCTCCAGCAAGATTAACAGTTTCAGCCAACTCTTCTCCAAATGCCATAAACGCAAACCCAAATGCAACATTGCGTAAACCAGCTTCATCTGCATCTACGCCGACTGCTGCCCCAAGATCCTTGATTCCCTCAAGATCAGCAAACAAAACTAAAAAGTTACACAAAAGAGTTTTGAGCGGGAGTAGCTCCAACGAAATACAATATTTTAACCTGATGAACCAAAATAAGAGTTCTACCACTATACACGAAGATGTTACTGCCTCCTCACCAGGCCCGAAACTACCAACTTTCAATAAAGTCAATCAATTAGGGGACAGATCTCCACCATCGGCTTCATCAGCTCCAGCAAATCAGCAGCAGCACTTTAATTCTGCTATTGATGCAAATGATAATTTTGCCATAGATTTATCCGCCTCCAAGATTTTTGATAGAAGAAAACAGAGAGAGAAGCAGCAGGAAGAAGAATTTCATCAGGATTTTGTTTCCAGTGCTGAATTACCTTCAATTTTAGTTGAAAATGACCCACAGGTTGAAAAGAATTATCATGAGAAATTCAACAGATTGAAAGATGAAAAAATGCAAAAGAAAGCTCGAAAGAAAGCAGAGTTCCATACAAATGATACGGATGTTGAAAACAATAATGATAGTGACAGTGACTTGGATTTCAATTCGGACTCGAGCTCAACAAACGTTGATAAGAATGAAATTAAAAAGTCAAACAGCACCTCAAATGAGTCAGCAAAGTCCAAACCAGAGAGCACCGATAACAAGAATGATGAAACTGCAGGCCATAAAATCAAAAGATTTTTGAAGAAGGTTGTTCAACCTGAAGAATATAGTGACTCATTAGAGAGTGATGTGGATTCTGAAGAAGACGAATCCAATGGATTTTTTTCAAAATTGGTTGCAGGTGGATTGGTTCCCGGTGCAACAAAAGCTTCATCACCTGAGAAGTTGGATGATGAAGAGAATCAACTGAAACAAGTTGATAAAGAACAAGAAGGAATTCCATTACAAGATCTAGATCCAAACTTTGCCAAAGAGGCAAAAAACATTGTTCAAGCTCACTCCCATATTAAGAAGAACTCCAAGGATTTCTTAAATTCAGATGAATCAACTTTGAAGGACTCAATCTCCGCAACTTCATCATCACAGCAAGAGAGTTTCTTTGCACCAAACCCTGATTACTACCTAAGAGATAATTACGATGATGACGAATTCAATGAATATTCAGATAACTATATTGCTCCACCTAAAAAAGTTCAAGGAGGTGTCTTATCTTCTTTATTGAAGTTGTATCAGAATACTGAATTGAGTAGATCTCAGCAAAGACTTTCATCTGCACCAAATTCACCATACAATTCAGCTTTCACAACTCCAACTTCTGAAGTTCCTCCAGAGTTATCAAAATCCAGTAAAATACACAAACTTAAAAACTTTGCAACTGGTGGAGGAAGTGCATCGAAAAAGAAAGTTGCAATTGATGATGACAATCTAAATGAACAACAAGAAATGTTGAAAAACCATAGAAAAAACGCAAGTTTTTCAGATCTGACACACCATTTTTTCAAACCTGGTGCTAATAAGAGCGAAGAATTTTTATCAGCAACCCCAACCAATAGCTCATTAGCAAACTTGAAGAAAAATGCTTCGTATTCAAACTTACCAACATTTGAAAAGACAAGATCAAAAGTTAAGAAGTCTGGTCAAACAGCCTCAGGGTTTATGAAATCAAGAAAAGAAGCTGCTCAAGCTAAAATCACAGTTCACATTGCAAATATTTTACAAAGACAAAGGTTCATTCTTAGAATGTGTAAAGCGTTGATGCTTTATGGAGCACCAACTCATAGATTGGAAGAAGCAATGACAATGACTGGTAGAGTTTTAGAGATTGATGCACAATTTATTTATCTGCCTGGTTGTATGATTGTTTCATTTGGTGATGCAACAACAAGAACTTCGGAAGTCCAGTTAGTGAGATCTGGACAGGGATTGAACCTCTATAAATTACATAGAGTTCATAGAATCTATAAGAAAGTTATCCATGACTTGATTGGGGTCGAAGAGGCAAGCAGTGAACTAGATGAACTAGTCAATCAAAAGCCCTTATATCCTGCTTGGGCCTGTGTGCTTTTGTATGGATTTAGTTCATCTATGGTTACGCCTTTTGCATTTGGTGGTGGATGGGTCAATTTGGCTGTTTCATTTGGAATTGGATTATGTGTCGGTGCTTTACAATTTTTGATTGCACCAAGATCAAATCTTTACTCAAATGTTTTTGAGGTCAGTGCTTCTATTGTTGTCTCATTTATTGGAAGAGCCCTGGGATCAATCAGTGGATCCAATATTTGCTTTTCAGCAGTTGTTCAAGGTTCATTGGCATTGATTTTGCCGGGTTATATTATTCTTTGTGGTTCTTTAGAATTGCAATCCCGAAACTTAGTTGCAGGATCAGTCCGTATGTTTTATGCAGTTATTTACTCATTATTCTTGGGTTTTGGTATCACTCTAGGTGCGGCAATCTATGGTTGGATTGATAAATCTGCTACTAGTGAAACAACTTGTGAAGTGAATATTAGTCCATGGTACAGATTTATATTTGTGCCAATGTTCACTTTAGGATTATGTTTGATTAACCAAGCCAAACTTTTCCAAATTCCTATCATGTTAATTATTTCATGTGCGGGTTATGTGGTCAGTTACTTTGCTTCAAAACACTTTTACAACTCAACAGAATTCACTTCAGCAATGGGTGCATTTGTTATTGGTATTTTAGGAAATTTGTATTCAAGAGTATTCAAAGGTTTAGCAGTTAGCGCCATGTTGCCGGCTATTTTTGTCCAAGTTCCTGGTGGTATTGCATCACAAGGAAGTTTGTTAGCCGGTATTCAGAATGCAAATGCTCTAGTATCAAATAGTTCAACATCCACAACTACATCAAATTCAGGCAATGCATTAGGATTTGGTGTTACTATGATCCAGGTGGCTGTGGGAATTTCTGTTGGGTTGTTTGCATCAGCATTGGTTGTCTATCCATTTGGTAAGAAGAGCACAAGTATCTTCACTTTATAAGACAACCTTATTAAAATTGCATTTCATATTGCTTCTTACTGTAGAATTCTTAATCATGGCATATAAATTAACGGTTTTCTCAAATTGGTAATTTCCTCTTTCGTCATTTTTTTTTTTTTTTTTTATTTATTTTTCTTTAAAAATTTTTTTTTATTTAAAGCGATGAGCTTAAAAATTTACATATCTTGAAAGAACTAGAATCTGCATTTAAAATGACAAGTTTGGCGGCGCAGTTAGGCAATATTGCCTCAGCGACTTCCACTATTGCATTGGACCGTAAAAAGAGACAGAAAATTCACTCAGTGTCCTTAATTTACACTCCTAAAGTTGCAGCTACCCAAGATTTTGAAGTCATTTATTCTAATTCTCTAGAAGCATTTGAGGAGCTGGTCTTAATTGACAAGAGATTCGCTTACTTCAGAAACTCTTTGTTTAGTGCGACTTCTATTTCTGTTGATAGAAACGTTCAAACTGCTGAACAAAACAAAGATTTGGATAAAGCAGTTAACGCTTATTTATCATTAATTTCCTCAAGATGGAACTTGGCGCCTGCCGCTCAGGCAACGGAATGGCTAGTTCGTCGTTTTCAAATTCATGTTCATAATGGGGAATTACTGTTATTGAGTACTATCAACTATTTCCAGAGTCCAATCTTTAGAAGAATTTTAGATATTGTTAAGTTACCACCATTATTCCAAGGATTGAGCGGATTCAAAAATTCTGAGAAAAACCCAACAAATGCATCTATCATTAAAATATTTACAGATCTGGAATTGTTCAATCTATATATCAAATATTTAGAAGATACAACTTCAAAAAACATTTTATACGCAAATCAACTATTATTCTTCACATGCGTTGCGCTGAACACAATTGCAGTTTCATCCACCAACCCAAAGAAGATCAATGATGTGATTCCTTTAGTTTTAGAAGTTTCAGCTAAGTTTCTAACAAGCTCAAATTCTGATGCACATGTTGCAAGTCATACAGTTTTATCCGTTTTGTCAAGCGCAACTTCACTCTCACAAGAAATCATTTATGCAGCAACAGAAACCATATTGGCAAAAATGTCTAAAAAGGCGGAAAACTCTGCTTTGATCTGTATTATAAAGTTATTTCAATCATTAAATGGTTATAATTACGAAAATATGCCAGTCAGAATTTATAGATTATTCATCAGATTGGTTACAAGTGATTTGGAAAGATTCAACGAGTTAATATCCTCGAAAAGTATCAGAAGTGAGAAACTAGTTACTGTGCTCGTCAAAACCATTTTAGCTTATGATTCCAATGCACGTATTGGTTTAGTTCTAAATGTTTTGAAATTAGTTCAATTACCAAACTTTGAAATGAAATATATCATCAAAGACTCAATAAGTGCAATTGACTTAGTTGAAAACGACAAGATGGAAATTGTTAGATTGTTTGAATATTTCTCTGAGATCAATAAAGATTTACTATTTGATACTTTAAAAGAAATGAATCTATCTTTGGATTTACTGGAAATTAAATTACAGAACTCATTATCGATTGCCAACGAAACATCAGGTGCCGGTGCTGATGAAGAAGACAATGAAGAAGAAAAAGAAAAGAAACTGTCGATGAAAATTGATCAGGAAAACAAAGATGCTTTATTGAAAGAGATTAATGAATTCAAAACAGTTGTTAAGGATTCATTCTTAGCACCTGAACTGAACAAGGAATTCAATCAGGTTTTAGCACTGTTTATCAGATCCTCAACGATTACAGAATCAATGCAATTATTCAAAGAGAAAGTGTTCAAGGATGAACCATCTTATCTCACATTTTTGGTGAGAGTTATTGTGTCCCCATCTTCACCAGGATATTATCGTGAAGTGGCTTCCAAGCATTTGAAATTATTAATCAGATCATTTGATCCTAAACAGAATTTGATGACCATAATTCCAGTTCTAATCACTGCATTAACTGATTCACGTCGTAAGATTAGATTATCAGTCATAGAAATTCTGAAATTAATTGTTTCAAGACCATCAAGTAAAAAAGTTTTCATGGAGAATAAAATTTTTGGTAAAGATTCATCAAAATTACAGTTGATAAGTCCAAAAGATATGAATAACTTTATCAATTCAATCATCGAGAATTATTTTGTCGAAACCCAAGATATTTCAAAAATTTTCATTGAATCGAATAAACACATTAAGCTGTTTCTAGCATTTTTGGTAAACCAAGCAACTGTTGTTTCATTACCTTTTGTCAAAACAGTGCTTTTCAACCTGGTTAAAGAAATATGCATTAAGAGCGTTAAACTATCTGAACTGTTTCAACCATTCTTAGAAACTTATATCAGCAACAGATCATCTTGGGAGTTAAATTGTGAGGAGAATAAAACTGATTTCAGACAGTTTGAACAGTCAATCATCAATTTGATTGTTGCCAAAGAAAAGAATCCATTTGGTATTCAATTTTTGATTAACTGTTTGGATTCACAATTTGACCAATTAGCTGAATTAGCAGCATCCAAAGTTATTGAAATTTTCCCAACTTTGAAAGCAACTGATTACCAATTCAAACTAAGCAAGACAATTGTGGACTCCTTTGCCAAAGATTCATACACTGCGTATGATGCGTTGTTAACATTACAGTCTTTACCTTTGACCAGTGAATTATTTGTTGAACTATTGAAAGATTCACAGATCAACCAACCAAAGGCAGAACAAGGCGTTGCAAAGAGAAGAAGAAGATCATCTTCATCTGCAAGACAAGCGTTACATACAGGAGAATTAGCTAAAATTGCAGATCATCACCTACAAAAAATTACAGTTATTTTGGAGACCTTAGATAAATCGATCAATCAATCAACACCAACAGCCTCATTATTAAGCTCGTTATTCAATTTGTTGTCAGATTTAGAGACTTTGGGAAGTGATGCTGGATTACCTGTTTTGTACACACAGGAGACATTAGCAACGGTTATGGTTAAGGTTATTAAGGGATTAAAGACATCAAACGTTGAATTAGACTCCAGTTCAATTAGAACAGATATTGTTGTTGCTACTATTAGAGCTTCACCATCCCCACAAGTTCAGAACAGACTGTTATTGGTTGTGGCCGAATTAGCTTCACTAGCACCAGAAACTGTGTTGCATTCAGTGATGCCAATTTTCACCTTTATGGGTGCACATACTGTCCGTCAAGACGATGAATTCTCCGTTCATGTTGTCGAGCAAACAGTCATTAAAGTTGTTCCAGCACTGACTAACAATGCAGTCAATTCCAAACAAGATGAAGAGATTGAATTCTTGTTAACCAGCTTTGCGTCAGCATTTGCACATATTCCAAGGCACAGAAGAGTCAGATTGTTTACCACGCTGGCATCTACTTTAGGACCAGACAAATCATTGCACCTGATGCTGTACTTAGTTGGTGCCCAATACTCCTCTGCCTTGAGCAAGAACCGTAACTCTGAAGCAAGATCATTGGTTGAGTTTTCTACATCGTTTTTGAAGAATTTTAGCGCTGTTGAACAGCTGAATGCGCTATCATCGTTCATTAAGACATGGAAGACAATTCCAACAGTCAAAGATAAAGAGGTTATGAACTCAATCACCAGTAACAGTGTTCTGAGCTCAACAATTTTATCTTTGAACGAAGAGGAAATTTCAGAACTGAAGGTGAACTTGATTCAATTTTTGGATCTGACATTAAGTGGCGGCGACACCACAGCTATTCCATCGTTGAAATTGAAGATCTCATACATCTTATTGGACTCTCAGTCAACTCAAGATAAGAAATCTGAGATTTTTGGTTCATTTGGTAGATTTATTGAATCGCTATTATCATTAACCTCAGAACTCTCTAAGGAGGAACAACAAGAGCAAGAGGAAGAGCAAGAGGAAGAGCAAGATCAAGAGGAAGAGCAAGAGGAGATTCTTAACAGATTGTACAAGTTATTAGGGGATGCATTCCAACTATTACCAATCAAAGAATTTGTTTCATCAGTTTCAAGGATTTTGTTATCGAGTGATATTTCAATTAAAGTTCGCGAGCATTTGACTTTATTGATCTTAGAGAAATTCGAATTAGAGTCGAGTGAGGATGAGGATGCAATTGTTGCAGTTGATGTAATCATTCAAGATTTGTTCAAAAACATTTCAACTAAACAAATAGAACTATTACAATCGTCATTTGATGTTTTAGGATCATTGATTTCCAAGTTTGGTGAAAAGATTGACAGTTCGCTATTGGTTGAATCACTAAAACTGGCTACTTCTGAGTTGGGATTGTTGAGCTCAAATGGAGAAATTATAATCTCATCAATCAGTGTCATCACCAACATTATCAGTATCTTAGGTATTAAGACCATCTCATTTTTCCCTAAAATTATTCCACCAGTTTTGAAGATATTCAATACCTCAATGGAGGAAATCGAGGATGTCGAAGCTAAAAAGAATTTACAATTATCAATTTTACTTCTATTCTCAAGCTACATTAAAAGAATCCCAGCATTTGTTACCAGTAATTTGAAAGATATTTTGCGAGTTTTGTTCTTGTCCAACCAGGTTTCAGACAATATTCGCAACTCAGTCATTGAGCTTATTGTTGTGAATATGGACCACCAGCAAATCATGAAAACACTGTCAACTATTTGGGGAGCTTTGGTGTGTAAACTCGACGGATCATCGATTGGTCTGTACTTGAATGCTCTAGGGTCCACAGTCCAGGCGATGGACAAGAAGACTGCTACGTTGCAATCTTCGAGATTCTTCAAGTTACTGCTAGAGCTATTCGAGTTCAGATCTCAAAGTGACTTTGACAATAATGCCATTCACAGAGTTGAGGCACAGTTCCATGATATTGCCAACTCGTACGTGATGAAGCTGAACGACAAGTCGTTCAGACCGCTGTTTGCGCTAGTGGTGCGCTGGGGGTTCAATGGTGAAGGAGTTGTGTACAACAAAATCACGGAAGCTGAGAGACTAACCGCATTCTTCAGATTTTTCAATAAGCTCCAGGAAGCCCTGAAGTCCATTGTCACCAGCTACTACACCTACTTCTTTGAGAACACGATTGACATCTTGAACAGATTTGTGAGTGGGGAGGCTGGTATCAATGATGTGAATTTGAGAAGACTGATACTACAATCGTTGAGTTCTTCGTTCAAGTTTGACCAGGACGAGTACTGGAAGTCGCAGTCGAGATTCGAGCTAACATCCAAGGCGCTGCTGGACCAGACCATCAACATTGATGACTCAATTGGCAAGTACCTGGTGAAAACAGTTGGCTCGTTTGCCAAAGACGTTTCATCGGACGAAAACAACAAGAAGCTGAACCAGCTGTTCATCTCGCACATGAAGGCGACCTGCGGCGCCAAGGAGAAGCTGTGGAGCGTCAGATGTCTCAAACTGGTTTACCAGAAAGTGGGCGACCAGTGGCTGTCGCTACTGCCTCAGCTGGTACCAATAATAGCTGAACTGCTCGAGGACAGCGACGAAGAGGTGGAGCTGGAGACGCGCTCGGGCCTGATTAAGGTGGTGGAGCAAGTCCTGGGCGAGCCTCTCGACAGATACCTCGACTGAGTGATACACGGACTGTTTACTGGCAAAGTGTAGTCTGCTGGCTGCGAAGAAATTCGGGTAACCTTGCGCCAATCATTACATAATCACAATTACATAAGCAGTAGGCGGTTTTCGCAGTGAGGCCCATTTGGCGGGCCACTTGGTAGTGCTGTTAGTTCAGGCAGAGCGTACGAGAGATGTCCAACAAGGTGCTTTCCGGGCTTGGGATTGACGGCGTGGGCAGTGCGGCTGGCGGCAATGGCGTGCTTCCGAGCAATGTGAACGATCTGTCGCAGGACGATCTGGCTTCACTGAGATCGACCAACTCGTTTGGGTCCAGCAGACATTCCAAGTCGCGCAATGGCAGTGTGTACATGCACGGTGGCAGCCAGGGCGGGCTCCAGACGTACACCAGCAGCCTGCAGATTCCTATAATGGTGAAGCGATTCTTCAAACCACCCACGCTGGATTTTGAGACGGCACTGTGGGAGATGCTGAACCTCATCAGAGAGCCCAAGCGCGTGTACCGGTCGCTGCACTACCACAAGCAGACCAAGAACCGGTGGGCAAGAGACGACCCGTCGTTCGTGATACTGCTGGCGGTGCTGCTGACCATAAGTGCTGTTTTATGGGGACTTGTGTACTCCCCGGGCGTGCTTTCCATCATCAAACTGGTCATTTACATGGTGTTCATCGACTTCTTTCTTGTCGGGGCTGTGGTGTCGTCCATCGGGTGGGTGCTGGCCAATAAACTGTTCAAAAAGAGAGACGCCTACGGCCGGGTCGAGGACATTGAGTGGGCCTTCTGCTTTGACACGCACTGCAACTCGTTCCTGGGCATCTGGATCTCGCTGTACCTGGTGCAGTTCATACTGCTGCCGGCTCTGAGAATGGACAACTGGCTGGGGCTGTTTATGGGCAACACGCTGTATTTTGTCAGCATCAGCTACTATTTTGTGATGACCTTCTACGGCTACAGTGCGATCCCGTTTCTCGAGAACACCCAGTTCATACTTGCGCCATTAGCCCTGCTCAGTGTGCTCTACGTTATAAGTTTATTTGGCTTCAACGTGGCCAAATTCATGACTGAGTTCTACTTCAGCTAGAATGCATATCTATGTACCTCTGATGTAGCGTACAATTGTGGTTTAGTACGATTAGGTGGCTATTACTCTCAATATACTACCACTTCTGTCTTAGTCCTACTTCAAGGCTGTCTTTCACTCAGAATCAAGCTATGTTGCTTCTACTATTGGTTTGCCTGTGCGTGCTCTATATTGGACTTCATCATCTTGATGAGCCAGAAATAAATAATCTTTGCGTCTGACGTGGTGTACAATTGTGCTCCAACACTATCAAGTTTTTGGGTATATTTGGCGTTATTAGGTTAGATCTCATATCGCCATCCTACACTCCCTGTATCACTTAACGTAGACCTCGTTTGTTTCTTAGAAATATTAAGATACTTAAAGATTGAACTGTGTAGTTTCACCTAGCTTCACCTTGGTAATAATAAAATGTATAAAGATTCACCTGAGAAAGGTTCAGACTCACCAAATAAGTAGAAGAACATGATTGTGGAAAACTAGTACAACGTAGGACTCCTAACCAGCACATTACAGTAAACTCGTCATAAATCGTTGCTTGATCGATGGTACATATTAACATCACGGGTAAATGAAATGAGCCCTGCTAGAATAACCCCATCTGCTAGTGAATGAGCGCTTATATAACTAGTAGACAAATATCCTACATCAAGTGGTACATATATTCCATATGTCGCCTCTTTTGTAGTGGTTGGTAGTAAATTGTGTTTAATTCTGTGGCTGGAGAGGTTCAATACTTGTGATTGATGGTGGTGCTACTGGTAAAGGAAGGCCAGGTGAGTACAATGGGATCAGGGCTTGAGACTGAATAAGTCACAGTTTATTTGGCATTCTATTCATCTAGAATAAATGACGATATTATTTATTAGTTTGCCACAACTTTCTCTTTTGTGATGTTCTCAAAAGTAAACACGCCAATGAAAGGCTCTACGACATCCGGTCTTGCGATCGGTAGCTCGCCCCTAAACACCAAATCTGGTATCTCATAGTTTTCATCTCCAGGATTCTCACCAATCACTTTAGGTTTCGCAGGCGATGGTGCCTGCGATTGCGGCTGTAGACCACTCTCGTTCTTCTTGCCTTGGGGCTGGGCATAAGCAGCTCCATCCTTCTCCTTTATGTACGCAAAGATCCTCACAAAGTCGATTCGCAGCACGTTGTCCTCCTCTACCATCCCGTACAGCTTGTATTTGGCATCCACAAGATCCTGCGGGTCATTGTACAGCAGCGAGCCCGTGGAAGTGCCCGTGATTCGGCTCATGCTGGTGCCTATTCCCACGCTTTCCACATCTTTAATTTTCAGGTACAGCCCTGACACCCCGAAAGGCGAGCAATGGAGCTCCAGCTCGCACTTTTTGGCAAATGGAAATGAAAGCATCGCTTTGTTTTTGTGATTTGGCCCTGAATTGTGGCCTGCAAGGGACGTCCCGCTTCCCTCACTCATCTTTAGGGCTTTGCTGTTCCTGGCGGAAATTTTTCATTTTTACACGCACATGAAAAGTGAAATTTCTTACTAAGGCAGTGGAATGCTGGTTTGCTGTGGTTGGGTTGGTGGTGAGGTGGGTGGTGTGGTTGGACAATCAAGGTTATAGCTGGTGTCTAATTGGGGTGCGTAGGTGCAACCAGTGGTGCAGTTATGTAGTGCTAAGTTTACTGAGTTGGTGTGTGTAGAATGCAATTGCAGGGGTTGGTTTAGTGTTAGTGGTTGGCAGGTTAGCCACAAATTCAGGGTTTTGGGACCCTTGGAAACTTGGGGAGCTCGGGCTCTAAATGCTTGGTTATGTGGTTCATGAGCGAGTCGTTGGTGTAGCCTCTAAAAAAGCTATGGTTGAGGAACAGCTCGAGCCCCAGTGGCTTTCTGTAGTCAACCAGGAACGACTTGAGGAAGGAGCCAAAGTGCTTGTCGTCGATCTGCGACACAATCAGCTCGTGTTTCTTGAAGTTAGTGGTGTCTTTGAACAGGTCCTGGCCGTGGATCAGCCTGTAGAGGATGCAGCCCAGGCTCCACAGGTCGATGTTGGAGATGATGGCGATGTCCGAGTTCTGCTTATAGTTTTGGTAGATGAACGGGTGCTTGAACAGCAAGTCGTTTGCCGGGTTGTTTGTGAGCAGCTTTTCCGGAGCGGTGACGCTGTTAAGGGGAAAAGAGTAGTTGAAGTTGGCCACCTTGATGATGCCTTTGAAGTCGACAACGATGTTGTGGAAGTTGAGGTTGCCGTGGATCCTGTTGCACTTGTCTGACAGGAACACGAGGCCGGTGAGGACCTGTGCGGCAATGATGGGCACCACCTTCTTGCTTGCAGTCTGGAAGTACGAGTAGAAGAACTCGTCCAGCGAGAACAGGATGGGCTCCAGGATGACCAGGTAGGTTTTTTTGGATATGTTTGACTCCAGGACAATATCCACGAGGTTGAGGATGTTGAGACACTTGTCGGACTGGGATGCAAGCTCGTTGAGGGTTCTGAGCTCAGTCTGGAGCAGCAGGGAGATCTTCTTGTTGGGCAGGACCTGGTTGAAAGTTATGTCTTTTAAAGTGAACTGGTGGGTCTCTTTGCGGTTCTCAATGGCGTAGAGGAACGAGTTCTCGAGCGGGTTTTCGGCAATGGTCTTCCTTATGACAAAGTCGTTGATGTCGAAGCCTGACGGGAGCGTCGGAGGGGCGGTGGTGGGAGCGGGAGCCAGCTTATTGAGTTTTCTGGCGAGCAGCTCGTTATCGAGCCTGAGCAAAAAGATCTCGGCGTTGGCGCCCTCGAGCTCCTTCTTGAGCAACTTGGCGGTGATCTCTATACCATTGGCGTCGACGCGGAGCACGGTGTCGTCGTGGTGCGGGTCGTCGTCGAGGGAGACGCGCGAGTCGACGAATTTGGGCGGGTTGTTGAGGATGGAGCCCCTGTTGGAGGAGTTGTCGTTGAGGATGAGCTTGTTGATATCGCCAAAGCTCTGGAGCGGGTTGACGTCGCCGCTGAGCAGCTTCCTGACCTCGTGCTCGTCGAACTCGAGCTTATTCTTGTCCCACCTGCCGTCCGGGTCCGGGTTGGCAATGAAGGAGGAGCCCTTGATGAACACCACGTCGTACGGGTACGGGTTCTCGACGTACTCCAGGCACAGCTCGCGGAACTGCGGGTCGCGCACCGTGAGGTGGAACGGGAACCCTTCAACACGCGCCACGAGCGCGACGTAGCTGTGCACGGCCGCCTCCACCACGTCGAACCGCACCAGGCCCTCGCTCAGCCGTTTGAAGCTCACCCACAGCCGGCACGGCTCGGTGCTCTTGCGCTTGCCCTGGTCGCTCAGCATGAAGCTCGTCTGCGCCACAGAGTCGTACCGGCTCTTCACCACGCGCAGGTTGTACCGCGCATAGCTCCCACTGATCCAGCTCTTGAACGTGGACATGAACACGTAGTTCTCGTTGTCCTGGTGCGACTTGAACTGCCGCACCTTCTTCATGTTCGGGTGGAACACCTCGTCCCCATCGGGCGTCGTCTCCATGTACTGCATGTTACACAAAAACAAAATAAAGAAAAAATAAATAAAATAAATAAAACAAAATATAAATAAATAACAACAACAACAAGCTGAACAGCATGGGCGCTTCGCTGAAATCGTTCATCAAGTCGATCAGGGGGTCCAAGACGATTGCGGACGAGCGTGCGATTATCAAGCGGGAGTCTGCTGCGATCCGCACGGCGTTTAAGGACACGTCGCTGTCGCACAACTCGAGACGGGTGGCCATCCAGAAGCTGCTGTACCTGTACATTCTGGGGGAGAAGACGCACTTTGGGCAGATTGAGTGCATCAAGCTGCTGGCATCGCCCAATTTTATCGACAAGCGGCTTGGGTACCTGGCGACAATGCTGATTCTGGACGAGAACCAGGAGGTGCTGACGCTGCTCACCAACTCGCTCAACAACGACCTCAATCACCCAAACAACTTCATCGTGGCCCTGGCGCTGTCCGCGCTGGGCAACATCGCATCTCCGGAGCTTGCCAGGGACCTGTACCCGGACGTGGAGAAGATCATCTCCTGCAACAACAACTACCTCAAGAAGAAGGCCGCCATGGTGGCCTCCAAGATCGTTGAGAAGGACCCAGACCTCTACGAGATCTTCCTCGCCAAGGTGGACGACCTGCTCGACTCCCCGGACCACGGCAACCTGCTCGGCGTCCTCAAGCTCATCAGAAACATGTACGAGTTTGCCCCAGACTCCAGAGACGTGCTGCTGCTCAAGATCCCTAAGATCATCCACGTCCTCAAGACCCTGCTCAGCAAGAACATCAACCAGGAGTTTGACCTCTTGGGCGTCCACGACCCGTTCCTGCAGATCTCCATCATCAGGACCCTCAGACTGTTCTTCACCGACGACGCCAATTCCCACGCCACGGCAAAGTACAACGACGCCCTGAACGACATCCTCACCAAGGTGGCCTCTTCCACCGATTTCAACAAAAACGCTGGCGCCTCCGTGTCCTACGAGTGCGTCAAAACAATCTTCTCCATCAAAGAGATCGACCCAGCTCTGAAAATTCTTGGTATAAACATCCTGGGTAAGCTGCTGGGCACAAAGGACAACAACAACAGGTACGTCGCACTGGACACTCTGCTTGCAGTGGTTGATATCGAGCCGCTTGCAGTCCAGAGACATAGAAACACCATTATTCTGTGTTTGCAAGACCAGGACATTTCCATCAAAAGACGTGCCCTCGAGCTCTCTTTTGCTATCTTGGACAGCTCAAATATCAGAATACTCATCAAGGAGATCCTAAACTTTCTAGAGAACCCGGTCAATAACGACAAGAGCCTCATCAACTACATAACAACAAATGTCGTCAATGTCCTAGAGAAACAGGAACTGATCCCAAATGAGAAGTGGAGATTCGACACTCTAATTAGGCTGTTGAACTACTCAAACCACGACGATACCTTGGACATAAACACTTCGATCATTTCACAGATCTTGATACTGATCATCAACATCAGTGACTTGGATTTGCAGAAATATGTCGTTGTCAAGATTTTCAGTTCCAGTTTGCAAAATTTCCACCTGAAAACTCTCAATATTGTCAACTTGTGGTTGGTTGGTGAGTTTACCAACTACTTACTGAACTCCAAGATTGTCATCGATAACGAGGAAAAAACTATTAATGAGACAACCCTGATTGACTATTTATTTGAAATTACAAATGAAAACTCAAACGATGTCAACAATAACAACAACAGTAATATCATAGTGTCGTATGCACTGACTTGTGCCTTGAAATTATCAGTTAAGATCAGAGACTCAAGCAACTTGAAGCTACTAAAGAAGTTTATCAGCTCCAAAAAAACCGATATTAATTTGAACATTCAGATCAAAGCAATCAATTATTCAAGTTTATTCAATGAGCCAGCCGACATCAAAATGAAAGTGTTAGACTCGTTGCCAAAGCCAAATATCATCTCCAAGGAGAACATCTCGTTAACCAACAGACATGTCAATAAGATGTCAGTCAGTGGTGGTGGATCCACTTCCACCGGCTCCAACACTTCTCACAACAAAACTGAAGATTTGCTACTGGACCTTATGGACGACTTTGTTCCAGAAAGCCAATCCAAAGCACACGCAGGTGGCGACAATAGCAATACAGCTGTAGACTTACTGGGTGATATTTTCAATAAACCAAAAGACTCTAAAGAAATTTTAGGATTGTTTGATAGCAATAACACCAGCAGCAATAGCAACGGCTCACCAATTGAAGGCTTTGCAGATGATAAAGCCGAAATATCATTCCTAGTCAAGTCAATTGGGTCAGGTGAAGCAAGAATCGAAACAATCATTAAAAACAAGACGGCTCATGAAATCTCGAATTTACATTTGCTGATTGCTGTACCAAAGCAGCAAAAACTCACAATGTCGCCAATCTCATCACAGATCATTGGCGCCAACTCCCGAGTGCACCAGGAGTTTAAGATTGTTGGTACAGCAGGCTCAAAGATCAAACTGAGAGTGAAATTTGATTTTGTTGTTGATAACCAAAGTATCTCGCACCAATTTGATTTCAGCAAATTTACTCAGTTGCTGTGAACAGTTACAAATGTATAAAAGATAAATATGAATATATAAAAAGTATACTTTCTCTACTCAATGGCGTGCAGCACCAGAAGCGACACCTTCAGCAGCATTTTCAACTTTGTCAGCAAAGCTGTCAACTTTCTTGTTTGAGATGATGTATTTGTCGGTCAATGGCTTGATGAATGAGTTAAAGACAAATTGGGCACCTCCAAACTGTGGGAAAGCTAAGTACAGCAAGAAGATGGTCTTGAAAAACCAGTAAAATGGAATCCAGTACAAAATAGCCTTTGACCAGAATTCGATCACATTTAAGAATGCGAAGACAACCCAGTAAGTTAGTAATTGGGTATCGTCAGTGGTTTGTGTGGTTGACAGTGCAACTAGCGAGTAATATCCTGGAATGATGAATCCTGCAAAGTTTGATAATAGCTGTCCAATACCACCCAAGTTGACGAAAATCAAGACAAAATATAACGCTCCTAAGCCTAAAATGGCGTAGGATCTTGGTAACTTGGTTGACGACTCGAATTGGGAAAGCAGTCCATTAGATGCAAAGGTTTTGTCCAGGTGGGAAAGTGTCTGTTGGAATTGTGCAGCGTAGTCAGACATTTTTTATTTGATCTTCGTAATTGGTGTCCTTTTTTCACTACGTTAAAGGGAAAAAGCGAATTTTTCCCAGTGGAATTTACAATTTTTCTCCGCCGTGGCCCTACCGAGGCGCCAGTTTGCTGCAGCTGCCTAGTTGGGAAATTTCTCACAACAGCACATAAAGTACAATTATTGTTAAGTTAAAAATGTATTAAAACGGTATTAAAAAGTGTTATCAAAGTGCGTTACTAACCTTGCCCAACCCAATAACAATGATGATGAAAAAAAAAATTTTAAATATGCTAACAAAGTAATTAAGATTATCAAAAATTAAACTTTTATAATAATTCAATTTGATGATTCTCCAGTTGAATTTTTCTCAACATCATTGGCACCCATTGATCTCTTTTCGCTTTCTGGTGAGTAAGCATACCTAGATCTGGCTCTGATTCTCTTACCAAAGAAGAAGAATCCGTATGGAATACAACAACAAGCTAATGAAATAAATGCTAGTAAAGATGATGCCCATTGGTATCCTAATCTGTGATACATTTGGATAGTGAATAATGGGACAGAAGCACCCCACATTGATCTTAAGAATGTTTTGGCAGCTAAACCTGAAGCTGCATAATGTTGATACGAGTCAACAATGTAGTTGTTTGCTGGGTTATACAACATATTGAAACCCATACCACACGCAAATCCAGAGAAACATGGTCCTGCCCATGAAACTGATGGATATGATGACCAAGCAAACGCAAATAATCCAATTGGAACAAACCAACAGCCAATCATCATTGGAATCAATCTCAATTCGGCTGGTGGTAGTTCACCTCTGGCTCTATATTTTTCAGCTCTTCTGATGTAATCACTATTGAACCATGGTGCCACTACTGTGGCAGCAATAACACCAACTGCAATTGGAATAAACATTAAACCAGTCTTTGAAGCTGACCATCCTTTACCTTCCATATAGATAACAGGATAAGCAAAGAAAAACATGTAAAGCAATCCATAGATAACTGACATGTAAACTGTAATCAAAAACACAATTGGCTCCGTCAATAAAATGATTGGTCTTGCCAATGTCTCATTAATAACCTTACTCAATGATCTTGGTTGTAGTTCGGAAACTGCTCTGTATCTTTCATCTCCTGTAAGTTTTCTCAATTTTTTAGCTCTTCTTTTCAATAGTGTTTGATGATGAGTTTCTGGTAGTAGGACAACTGCTGCCCCATAAACACAACCTGAAAAAATCAACAAGACGTAATAGTTCCATCTCCAACCAGCATTGTCACCAATGTAACCACCAATCAAAGGTCCTAATGCTGGTCCAATGAAAGGAGCTGCACTGAAGATACTCATTGCAGTACCTCTTTCTTTGATTAACCAAATATCACCCAAGTTACCTCCAATCAAACACATTGGTGCACTGAAAAACAAGCCATCCAAAAATCTACAAACCAATAAGGTTCCAATGTTCTTAGCAACAGCACATGGGATAATGAAAATCACAGCAGCACCCAAAGTTGAGACATAAACCCATCTTCTACCAATTTCTTCACTGATTGGAGCAAAGACTAATGGTCCCACACCAAACCCAATAACCAGAAGTGTCACCGTCAAGATAACAACTTCCTCACTGACATGGAAAGTCTTCATTGGCCCTTCAATATCACCAGTGACAATAGCGGAGGCAAAAGCAACATCAAAACAAATCAATCCTAAAAAGAAGGTCAAGAACCATTTATAGTTCTTTGACCAGTTTCTTGGATCTTCTTTCTCGCCTTCAACAAACTGAACAATTCTAAGTCCAGTCTCGTCATCCACTGGATACTTCCATTGATCTAGCTCATTAACGTCTTCTGGGTTTTTGGTTTTGGTATGAACCAGCTCAATATCAATACCATCTTCTAATGGCCCCAGAGCACCAGAACGTGATTCTAATTTATGCACCAAGTTCTCAACACCCTTGTTGTTAGAAATCAACTTCTCTAAAGCCTCTTTGTCTTTTTCATCTTCTTCGTTACGGCGTGTCAAAGTTTTCACAATGTTTAAAATTCCTGATTGTTCATGTTGTTCTTGTTCTTCTTCGCTACCTTCTTGTGTGAAGGGCTTGACATTATTTTCTGAATCGATACTCTCAATATCAGACATTTTTATATACTTTCACTAAAATTTCTGTTAGTTGATAATCAATGGTTGGTGATCAAAACAGCAAACCGACTTGCTTTATACTTGTTGAACCCTTTTGGTGTCAGCTTTGAGTGATAAAATTTTATGTATGCACACATCGGTCGGCTGTTAGCACAATAGAATTACCGGGCAGGGGACCCTGGAGGGGCCTCCCTTGATTTTCCCCGAAACTCCCCCGAAGCTCCCTCTAGCCTTCCCTGAGGCTCTCCCCGAGTGCCCTGAAAAACCAAACTTTAGGCCGAGCCGGACTGAAAAACAAGAATTCGCTGTTTAAAGGGTTCAATTTTCAAAGTCAATTGGGCAAAAAAGCAGTGATCTGTGCCGCCGGCTGTTCTTCGTGCATATTGCCGGCAGGACAGACTGCCAAATCAGGCAATATGCCAGCCGTAGTTGGGGAAACGCCTAACTGAAAATATTTTCCATCAGATAATAAAAAGCGGCTGTTCCCTGCTGTGTTTTAAGTGCCTGAGGGCTCTGCCTTTTTCGTTTGCCTTTTGATGATTGATTAAATGGCTCTGATATTTTTTAGAACGCTTATTCCTTTTAACGGCTCTGTCTTTTTTTGGAACGCTTACTCCTTTTAACGGCACTACCTTTTTCTCAAAAGGTTCTATTCCTTTCAACGGCTGTCCCTTTTTCTAGAACTCTTATTCCCTTTAACGGCTCTACCTTTTCTAGAACGCTTATTCCTTTTAAGGGCTCTGCCAGTTTGATGCTACATCGGTTTAAAACACTAAATAAGGATATTTATTTATCAAATAAAAAATCAAATAGTATTTTTCTAATCACTCAAAACGCTTAATCGTGTTTTAATAATTCAGCAAATTGACCTTTTGATGGTTTAGCACCTTTACCTTCAACTTTTCTGGAACCTAATTTTTCAGCAGAGAAAGCTTTGGCGTATGGGTTTAATCTTAATAACACTTGTTTGTTTTTCAATGGGTTTTTCTTTAAAACGTGAGTACGTTTTTGAGTTGATTGACCAGCTGGTTTAACTGCAGCTTGGATTTCAGCAGAGTTGATGATTCTGGTAACATCAGAGTTAGCAATGATGTTTGATGGTAATGAGTAACCAGATTTTGCTGAAGCAACGGATTCGGAACCCCAGACAGCATCTAATTTAGCAAAAGCAGCTTCGGTCCAGATAACAAATCTACCTAAGTGAGCACCTGGTGCTAATTGTAATAAACCTAAAGCAGAGACTGGAGCAGTTTCAACACCTGGAATGTTTCTGAAAGCTCTGACAATACCGTTGTCTTCAGAGTAGACAACTAATGGACCTCTTCTTTGAGTGAAACGACGACCTCTCAATTTACCTTTACCAGCTCTCAATTTCTTAGATTTTAAGACCTTGACAACATCAGTGTGTGCACCAACAGCTTTTAAGACAGCAACAGCTTCTTTGGTTTTGGTGATTTTTTCAACTTCTGATGAAACAACTAATGGGATTTCTGGGATTTGTTCAACACGGTGACCTCTTGCTAAAACTAATGGAGCAACAGCTGAAGCTGCAATAGCTGAAGCAGTAGCATAACGTTTTTCGTTTTGGTTCACCTTAACGTGCCATTTTCTCCAGGTTTTAGTTGGAGCGAACATACGACCACCACGACACATGTTACCAAATGCAGCTTGACCTGAACGGTGAGTACCACCACCACCAACTCTTGGAATACGGGCAACAGCTCTACCAGTACCCCATGATTCAGCTGAGGTTTGGTGACCAGCGTTTTCTGCAACAGCGTATGATTGACGTTTGTTCTTGTTAATAGCAGTGAAAACTGAGTGAACAATGTCTGGTCTGATTGGTGCTGAGAAAACTGCTGGTAATGGTAAAGCAGCTGAGGTTAATTCACCTGAGGTGGAGTAGACTGAAACTTGAGGACGTGCAACGGACATCTTGGTATTTTTGTTTTGTAATGATGAGGAAAGGAAATGAAAAACTTTTTCAATTTTTTTTTTCACTTTTCATTGAAAAATTAATTTACAAAAAAAATTGTTTGGTGAAAAATTTACATCCAAACATTTTAGTGGTTACCCGGGGTGTACCGAAAAAGGCAGCTGCCATATTTGGAGGTATTATTTTGACACATTTATTGTTTCTATCTAATTACACAGTTTCAGTGCCCTTTCTATAATATCCCGTTCACCTTTAGCAAGCGTCACAGCCATCTTAACTCGTTCAGATTTAAGTTTCAAGTTTGCTGGAATTTCAGAGTATTTTGATCTTCTTTTCAGCAAAATATCTTTCAGTAGTTTGTTATATTTACTCGATTTAGTTAGCAGTGAGCTGAAGTTGATTTTTGATTCATCTTTTTTGATGAATTTGTCTAGCTCGACATGCGACATTGTTAGAAGTTTGATGAGTCCTTGTGTTACTTTTGATGGCTCACCTTTGTAGTCCACCTGGACGTCCAATGTCCATGTGTTCTCATTGTCTTCATCATCATGCTCTTCTTCTTCGTCTTCATCGTCATCATTTGCGTTCTTTTTGGTGTTTAAGTAGTCCTTGAACATCAAATACCCCTGAATCTCCCACCAGGCAAACTGTCTTGAATACAACTTTTTATTCTCTTTTTTAATTTTTAGAAACTCCATACCCAATCCAACATAGTCATTTTTGTTATCTGGTATAACAAATCCGTACTTTGACAGTAAAACTGAGTTATTAAATTTCCCATAGCTGTTAAGCAGTTCATCTCCAGCCTTAACAGTGTTTGTCAGTATGATATCAACACATTCATCAGCTTCGATTTGTTTGCCTGAGAATTCGATAGCTGGGATACTTTGACCGGATTCCTGAAGCAGCTTGCGATCCTGTTCCCTCAATTCCTGAGCTGCTTTCTCTTCCTGCTGCTTTTGTTTGTATAGCTTGAGCTCCAAGTTATTGACGTACTCTAGATCAATCTCATCGATCTCTTCAATTTCTGATTCACTTTCTGAATCATCTTCACAGTCATCCTCGTCCTCAATCGATTCCTTTTCACAACATTGGTCTTTGCAACCATCATCCTCACAGTCACCCTCGTCCTCAATCGATTCCTTTTCACAGCATTGGTCTTTGCAACCATCATCCTCACAGTCACCCTCGTCCTCAATCGATTCCTTTTCACAGCATTGGTCTTTGCAACCATCATCCTCACAGTCACCCTCGTCCTCTTCACATCCGCCACAGGCGGAGTTTTCACAACCAGGCTTGTCTTGCGGCTCAGGCCCACCACAACATCCGTCTTGACAATCATCATCGTCACAACCATCTTCCTGTGCCATGTGGTCACAGCCCGCAACAGAACCACACATCTCACACACATCACCAAAAGATTCAAATCTGACTGATGGCTTCAAATCATGGTTGAACAAATCGGCTCCAGGAACTAACCCAATCTCATGGAATGCATCAACTTCGAAATCTCTTGATGAGATAACTCGACTTATTGCCACAAATGTTTGGTACTTGTCCTGTAGCTTGTCATCATCAGCGTCCTCAATATCAAGACAGTAAGGCGGTTTCACTAGCTTTTTGATGGACATTGCCAACTCACAGGCAATTTCATAAACTGATTTATCCTGTTCATCATCCAACCCCCCCATTATTTCTAGCTCTGTTCCACGCAGTAGGGACTTCTCTTCTTTAGTCCACAGCCCAGGCGGTAAAATCAATCTCCCTTTAGAATCAGTATACTTAAAACTCGATAAGTAATCACTCCATGGTGACTGATCCAGCTGATCTAACTCATAAATGACTCCTAGAACCAGCCCCAAAGTCCCATCAAACTGTCTTTCATACAAAAGGTTGTTAATACAACATGTCCTAGGGCTCAACAGCGATTCCTTAGCGATCCTCATCAAAACAATTGGCAGATCTTCATTTAGGTTAGCTAAATCTTGTTTGGCAAACACTCCTACGCCTCCTAGCTTCGACTCTTTGACTTCCAGTTTATCATTCCAAAAACCCAGGTTGCTCTGTACCCATCGAACAACCTTTCTGGCGTCTTCTACCGAGCTACTCGTCATGTTACCACTGCTGCTTTATTTCAATAAATTTCAAAAATTTTTTCATTTCTTTTTATTTCAAGGTATTTCATCTTCAACCATGGTTGGGCGTGTTTACTACAAGAAGGTGGATGAAAGTCTAGTCAATAAACGATATTCGTACAAAATGGGGTCCAGCAAAGCAAGACAACAACTAATTTAAAAGAATGGAACTTCTTCATCTTTGATATCCAAGATGATCATGTGACCTGGCGCGTGAGCCAGAACTTTGCCTTTGATTTTATCGCCAACTTTGGCAGCTGCGATCTGTGGAGTGACCCCGCAACCCCAGAAGACAGGAATCTCATCCTCAGCAATAGGGGTGGCATCTCCAAAGTCCGGTTTGGAGATGTCTTTGATTCCCAATCTCTCAGCTCCATCAAAACCCCAGTCGACAGGTTCACCGTGAGTTTTCTTGAATTTTCTTGTGATGGAGCGGACTTTCTCGAGATCTGACTTCTTGTATGGTCTCATGCTGACAACATAGGTGGAATCTGTAAAGATTCCAGCTGGATCAAGTCTTTTGGAGGTCACATACATTGAGACGTTTGTGCCTAAGAGTTGACCCTTTGCAGGCAGACCAGCTTGGTTCAGGGCGTTTTCAAACGAATAAGAGCAGCCAATCAAAAACCCGACATGGTTGTCTGTCCACTCCTCACTCACGTCTGTTTTGGTTTCAATTAGTTTCCCGTTTTCATAGACGTTGTACAAAGGGAAATCTTTACTGACATCAACACCTGAAGCACAGGCAGTTGTGTTCAGCTCCAGTGGGTTACCGACTGGTGTGATTCCCACAATTGGGCATGGGACAGGGTTACGCTCACACAAGTTTTGGAAGTCTTCTGCTGCCTCTTTTGGTAAAACTAGCAGATTAGCCTGAGCGTAACCAGGCACGAAACCAGATGTGATTGTGGTGTGCTCTGCGGCACGACACTTCTTTCTAAACTCTAGAGCTGGGTTGGACATTGTGTGCTGTAATGAAGCAGTGTAGCTGTGGTGTGAGAGAATTATAAAGGGTTTTGTTATCTACTCATTTACTCTTTATATACATCTAAAAGTCCATCCAGTGTCCACCTCCACAATTCGCCAGTGGATGGAGGTGACGGAAATGGAAGATAGTGCACGATTTCAGTGGTTTTAGTTTGATAAGGTCCACTTAAAGCTGGTGGTCCCCGGTTGCGTCTTGACATGGGGGCAAGCTGTTGTGATCAACGGGAATAGCAGACTTTGTCATGATTGATGTATAACGGTTTTGATGCAAGTTAAAACGGTTTTTTATGTTTTGTGTTTTGGTTTTTTGCTTAAACCCTGTGCATTTTCCTGCTTACACTACACAATAAAGGAGCCGGGAAACAATGCAAGTCGCCGTTATTGGAGCCAATGGCCAAGTAGGCAGAATCTTGTGCAAAAAGCTGTCGCTTCTAGCTGAAGCTGTCAAGGTGACGGCATTTGTCAGAAACCCGGAGCAATTGAGCCAGTTTGATCAGTACAGCAATTTCCGGGTGTCAACCGCGATTGATCTGGCGTCCTCAAGCCAAGCAGACATTGCCAAGGCACTGGTGGGATTTGATGCTGTTGTGTTCAGTGCTGGTGCAGGAGGAAAGGGGCTGGACAAAACGATTGCGGTGGATTTGGATGGCGCAGTGAGAGTTGCTCAGGCCGTGGAGTCAAACCGTATTCCCAAATTCATTCTCGTCAGTGCAATCAAGTCACTGGAGAGAGAGTTCTGGTGGGACAGCCCAATCAAGTCGTACTACATTGCAAAGAAATACGCAGACGAGTACATTATTAATCAGTTGCACTTGCAGAACTACCTAATTTTACAGCCTGGCGTGCTGCTGAACACCGAGGAGACTGGTAAGATTGAGCTGCCAGGCCAAGTGGACTCGATTGCGGAGCAGTTCAAGGACGACAGTACAAAATACTCGATTCCAAGAGGCGATGTGGCACAGGTGATTGTGGAGCTGCTGAGCGAAGGCAACCGCCTGCGGAACCAGCTTGTTCCGCTCATCAGCGGAAATGTGCCAATTGCGGAAGCACTGAAGTAGGCGCGCTCGTCCAACCCTTCAGTAGGCACCCACATAGGATAGTGGCCCAACCAATATATCAACTCAGAAGTTCCCTTTAATTTCGAACTGTAAATAACACGAGAAAACGTCCACCTGTGAAGCCAATATGATCGTTCCCGACCTGCTGATAGACCCTAACATCAAGTACTGGGTGCTGCTGCCCATCTCGTTTGTGATGGTGGCGGTGGGGATCCTCAGACAGTACATAATGGTGCTTCTTTCTCCGGCAATTAAATCGCAGCCACTGAACAAGATCAGAGAGGCCGAGTATATCAAGAAGAGCCAGCTGTTCAAGCAGAACTACGAGCACATCTCCAAAGAGGGATTCCAGGCCAAGGTGTCGTACTTAATTGAGAACCTATCGAGCGGCAAGTTTTTGGCAGAGGAAGAAAACAAAAACGGGGCCAAGAAGGTGGACGAAGTCGAGAACCCGCTGGAAGGCGCCTCGGGAGAAGCCATGATGGGCATGATGAAGAACCAGTTTGGTGGGTTCATTATCCAGTCTGCAATAATGGGATGGGTCAACTTCTTCTTTGCTGGGTTTGTGGTGATGAAACTGCCATTCTCACTGACGCTGAAGTTCAAGCAGATGCTGCAGTCTGGCGTTATGACTAGTGACCTGGATGTCAGATGGGTCTCATCAGTCTCGTGGTACTTCATTGCGACTTTGGGGCTGAACTCGGTCTACAACATTTTGATCAATAATGCCACATTGGGGTCTCAGCTGATGCAGCAGCAGCAGCAAATGGTTCCCCAGCAGCTACCAGGAGGGCCTAAGATGGACCAGATGATGGAAGCTGAGGCGAATGACCTGAAAATCTTGCAGTTTTCGAACTCAGTCTTGGACGATGTGGAATTGCGAGTCCTGCAGCTGTACAGATGAATTGACCACACGTTTTATAGACGAGACCAAGAGATAGGCGAAGGTACAATTTTTACATGCATTTCAGACGAGTGTTGTAGCGTTTTCTGGGGCTTGAACCATTTGTAATATTTTTTTTTCTTTTTTAATAGAAATTTTAAAGAAAAATTTAACAGAAAATATATTTCTAATAAATTTACAAGTTAAATCAACAACAACCCAAGATGGCTCCAAACACGGTGATTTGTATTGGAATGGCAGGTGAGTTTCTTTGTGCGAATGGTAAAACACAGTGGGTGGGAGGCTAACTTTCCTAAGGCTCTGGTAAAACAACCTTTATGCAGAGGCTGAATTCACATTTACATGCAAAAAAGACACCACCATATGTGATTAATCTTGACCCAGCCGTGCTGAAAGTGCCATATGGCGCGAACATTGATATCAGAGACTCAGTGAAGTACAAAAAAGTGATGGAAAATTACAACTTGGGGCCAAACGGTGCGATAGTTACCTCACTAAATTTATTTTCAACCAAGATAGACCAAGTGATCCAGCTGGTTGAGAAGAAATCAGAGAAATACCAAAACGTGATCATTGACACTCCAGGGCAAATTGAATGTTTTATCTGGAGTGCTTCTGGAGCCATCATAACTGAAGCATTTGCGTCAACATTTCCAACAGTGATTGCCTACATAGTGGACACCCCAAGAAACACGTCCCCAACCACTTTCATCTCCAACATGCTGTACGCGTGCTCTATTTTGTACAAGACCAAGCTGCCAATGATCATTGTGTTCAACAAGACGGACGCTCAGAACGCAGATTTTGCTAAAGAATGGCTGACAGATTTCGAGGCGTTCCAGGACGCGCTCAAGAACTCAGAAGATGAGAACAGCAGCAATTCCGGGTACATGAACTCGCTGGTGAACTCGATGTCGCTGATGCTGGAAGAGTTCTACTCGCAACTGGAGTTTGTGGGCGTCTCAAGTTATACCGGTGAAGGATTTGACGAATTTCTAGAGAAAGTGGACAGCAAGGTGGACGAATATAACAGTTTCTACAAGGCAGAGAGAGACCGTATACTAAAAGAGAAAGAGGAGAAGGAGAAAAGAAGAAAAGAGAAGAGTTTGGCCAACTTGATGAATGATTTGGGAATTGATGATGACAAGAAGAAGCAAAGTGCCAATAAAGATGACAGCGCAGATGTTGTTTCGGATGCGGAAAGCTTTGAGGAGGGAGAAAACGACGGCATCTTGCTGCCAGACGAAGAGGAGGACGTGGAGAGAGAATATACCTTCCCCGATGACCGCAATGGAGAGATCAACGAGAACTCCAATGAAGAGATACAAGCACGCTACAGAGACGCTTATGAATCAACAGCAAAGGAAATATCAAGCTCCACTGCTCAAAATATAGCAGACTACATCAACAAGTGAGGAAATAAATATATCATTCTCTCAGGAAATCGTAGTTGAATGCCTCATCAAGATATTCCTCTTTGAAGATCAAATGAGGCTTTCTCTTAGCCAAGTCAATAATTGTTTTACCAAACTCGGAGTTCGCCCATGCAAACCATGGTCTTGTGAACTCCACACCGTTTGGATAATGGACCGTGATACTCTCGTGAATCAATCCTAAACCTCCTGTAGTAGATTTAATCAAATCCAATAATTCCGAGATTTCATCGTCATCTGTTGACGTTCTAATCTGGATCAGTAAACTCATTGGCCATGCATTCTGTATGCCAATGTGAGGTCCGCCGATCCCTTTGAAATGTCTGCCAATCAAGTAGTATGGATTACCACTTTTATTCAACACCATTTTTCTGGTATTTTGGTAAACCTCATCATCTAGTTCAACAAACCCTAAATCTGGCAATGATAGCAACGATGGGATATTCGCATCATCCATGAAAATCGTTGACCCGTACCCGTCAATCTCGTACGCAAAAACCTTACCAAACTTCGGATGATTTACAACTGCATTCTCGTAGATTGACTTCTTAATAAGTTCACTGTACTTAGTGAGCTTTGGAATCAACGCAGTAGCTCTTGTCATCTTCATCTCAACCAATTTCTCTTTTATGGATGCTAGGATTTCACTTGTCTTTTTCAGTTCAGTTGCCATATGCGCATTTCCTGGTATAAAGTATGGTAAGATTGTGGCATCGTCTGAAGGTCTAAAACTGGATCTGATCATGTTTGTATCATAGTTCAATGGGTTACCTCTACCGCCCAAGTTCAAAGTCTCTGATCCAATCTGTGTTTGTCTTTGAAATGAGTAGAATAGAGGAAGAATGTCGCCATCCTCATTAAAAGTTGGTGTTGATTCACGTTTCAACACCAAAATGATATTTTCAACTGCTGAAACCCAATAATCATTGAAGACACTTGCATCGCCTGTAGCTTCATAATATTCATTTGTGAGAGTCAAAAAGGACGCCAAAGAATCAATTTCCCATTTACACTCGAATACCTGATCCCAGTTGACTTTTGGATGAACATTATCCTTTGCAGATTTTCCCTTTTCAACATTGGTTCCCTTTGGTGGATGAAAAGCGTTGCAATATGGATTCACCAATATATAGTACGCTTGTGTGTTTATTGCACCTTTGATCAACTCTTTCAAGTCCTCATCGTATGGTGTCAATTCTTGGTAGACTGATAGTTGTCTTGCTGCATCTCTCAACCATTCCGCGTGAATATCACCTGTAACGACAAAACTGTTACTGTACTGGACTGATTCAGATTTTCTTTTATGCCATAGGATAGTTGTGTCCAAAGTGTTTGGCAATGCATTTTCAAACAGTCTCGCAAGATCTTCATCTTTCAATTTCAATTTGAATGAATCAATAAGCTTTTCCACTGCTTTGGACTTAAAAGTACGGCATTTCTCAGCAGGTCTTTGGAATGGCAATTCCAATGGACCTTTTGAAAAAGGCGGATGGTCACGTTCTTGTGAATAGTCAAGATAGTTGGGACAACCATGTGAATTTGAGAAAAATTTATTAAAGTTTTGTGGGTATTGTTGATGTTGTTGCTTTTGCGATGGTCTGTGAGTTGGTTTTTTGGTTTGTTTCAACACTTCTGGCTGGTCTATCGGCTCCACTTCATATTCAATTGAACTCGATTCAAAAAAGTTGGCTTCATCACTTTGCTGATAGTTGGAATTCCTCAAAATGTATACGATTATTAAAGCAATTGCAAATCCTAAAAACAGCTTTAGAGTTTTTATCCTTCTTAGATAGCGAATATGTGAGCTAGCAGGTTTCATTTTGGTCATCCCTCTCGGTTACAATTGTTGTTTTGTTTTAATACATTTTTTGATTTATTTAATTTTGTGCAAGGCTTTTATAAGAGCTTACTAATCAAACTTCTCAAAAGCTGATATATACATGGATGTTTGCTTACCGTTACTGGAGGCAGTTTGGGACCTACTTTGTGAAGCTGATCCCGTCTGACGAGACATGGGATGTGAGCAGCCCAAGCTTTCCAATTTTCTGTAATAAAATGGGCAACAGATTCTCACTCTCGTCCAGTTTATCAATTTGTTTTGTTGAATTTAACAAGCCATTGATTGAGTTTCCGTTTGCCGCTGACTGGGACGCTTCAATAAACTGCTGTTGAAGCTCTGAGTCCAATTTCAAGTTGATATAAATCCCGCATACTTTGAACTCCTTGGAATCTTCAAACATTGTCAGTATCTTTGAGATTTTGTTCAAATCTCTTTGGGAAATCGTCAACAGTCTTGTATTTGCGACAAACTGCGACTTAAAGTCAATCCCAACATCGTGCTTCACACTTTTTAGTAACTTAACTCTCTCCTTCTCCAAAGATCCTAAAGTTTGCCTCAATAATTCATGCTCTGGCAACAATTCACATATTATTGGATTAACCAAGGGCAAGCTTCTTATACTATGGAGCTCAAACATTTCATCTATCGGATACCTCACTTTGTTGTTGAAGTTTATATTGGTTAGGGACCCAGCTGTATCATTTATGAACATACAGATTGAGTTATTACTGAGTTCTTGTTCATACTGCTTTTTATACCAATACTTCTTCTCATTGTAGTGTTTTTGATATTGCTCAAAACCCAAGGGCGTGTCATCCTCAGTATAAAGCTTAGCTTTGCTCACTGGTTGATCTGGCGGAATGATAAAGTACTTTGCATATTTAGATTCCATCATCTTCTGAGTCGCTTCTTCCAGCTTGTGGTCATTCTTGGGTACAAAGCTGTCAGATATATTTCGTATGTGTTTTAGCCTCATAAGGCGTCTTGCATGACCAGAAATCATCACCAATGTCGCGGATATTTTATTCTATTTTATATAAAACTATCATCTTAAATTTAATTTTTCCATTATTTCAGCAGTTGAAAAATTATCGATTTTGTATGAATTCAGGTATTTTTCGATTCTCTGCTCTAAGGTGAGCGAATTCCAGGAATCTTGTAGTGGATTGAAAGTTGGCATTCCAATTTGCTCAATGCCAATTCCTGCTGCTAAGTTTCCACAAATTGCAGAGATTTCCCAATCTCCTTTGGACATAATAAACGCAGTTGTAAAACCCCCAATAAAAGAGTTACCACCTCCAGTTGGATCAATTACCAAGTTTGGTGTCTGGTGGTGATAGGCTGGAAACCATTTACTGAGTCCAGTCGAAGTTTTAACCAGACAGCCTAGTTTGCCACATCTTAGCACTATTCCACTTCCTGTTTTGAACACAGACTCGTTAGTTAAGTGAGGTAGAAATCTTGCAGCCAGTTCTTCGAGTGCACCTTTTTCTACTGGCTCTGCCTCCCCAAAAAATCTAGCAGCTTCTTCTGCATTTGGTGTCAGAATGTTCAGATCTGGCAGCACTTTATAACAATTCTCTAAATGCTCAGGCAAGCACAGGTCTGGAATTGGCTCCCAGGTGATGATCGGTGGAGCTGTTTTCTCACTATTTCTATGATTTTTTAGAGAATTGAGAATCTCCAATGATCTATCAGGAGAACATATCAAATGATAAGACTGAGAATTCAGTAAAAAGTCATCGGATAGGAAATCTTCCACAGTTATACGCTTCTTTGGCGTTGTATATTTGAATTCTGTCCTGTTAGTATTAAATCTCGGTCTTGTGCCTGCTTGAGTATAAACTCACCTCTCAGCTCATTGTCACCATACAAATTCCAACCTCTAGTGGTTAACCTGCTGGGGTCAAATCTCCAAACAATCCCTATATGCCAATCATTCAGGTACTTCTCAATCTCAGCAGGGAAGTCACTTCCTTTATCGACAATAAAGCCAACTTTGTCACAGTATTTCTTCGTGGTAACAACTCTTGAACCCATTGCACCAAATGTACCACCACCTCCAATCACATCAAAATAAGACTTTTGGTTCGAGCTTTGAGGGAAATGTATCTCATCAATAATGAACATTCCCATGGTGGTGAAAATGGCATTGTTACCACCCATTTTAAAGAACTTTTGAATGGTTATTGAATGATCAAGACTAAAATACCAATTAATATTTTATCTACGTTGGCGATAAATCATTAGCATTTTGTTCAATTATTATATAATATAATACATTTGAAGTTTTATATAGTTCATTTTCATTTCATCTCCACATCCTCAATTGATATATCCTCGTTGGATGCATCGTATAAACTGTAATTTATATTCAAGATATCTTCGTTGTGGTGATTGTAGCTTTTGTTTATTTTATATCCTTCGATCATGTAGTTTTCTATCTCATTTGACGGATTCACATCAATCTTGACGTCAGAAGTACCCGTATTTAGTGTTTGTGAGATCTTAGATGGGCTCATAAAGGTCTGTAGATTAACTGATTTATCGATTGTCGATATTTCAACATTTTTAGAGTCTTTTATGATTCTTATATTCCCATATGGAGACTGCTGTATAAACCCACCTTCCGGGTGTTCAAATACTGGCCAGTCGTTCTTGATCTGTCTTGCATTATTATTTGAATTGGTATTAGTGAGTGACGGTTTCTTGTAGTTTTTATAGTCGTCTGATACTTTTCTTTTCGATGGTGACTTGGATGTGTTAGAAAGTGTGCAGTGTTGACTGTGAAGCTGACTGTTAAGCTGTGTGTCTGTTATGATGTTCATGGTGTTCAACCTGAAGACTAAAAAGAGTGGGGTTAGCTTTAAAAGAATTTGTTCACAAAGGCTAAATAAAAGTATAAACAAAGCAGCAGTGGAATTTCAATAATGAGAAAAATTGTTGCATCAGCTACCTTGGACAGTTCATATCCGCATAAGACCAAAAACTAGCCGTTTTCAGCCTGCTTGGCCAAGTGGTAAGGCATCGCACTCGTACTTAGCAAGTCATGCGGGGATCATGGGTTCAATTCCCATAGGAGGCAAAATGAAAACATTTTTTTTTGTCCATTGTACTTGTTAGGAGGGTTGGACTGCTCACGCAAAAAGTAAACTGGGTTTTACTCTGGCAGTGTAACCGTAATCAGGGAAGTTTGCTTATCCTTTTATCGAAGAATACTAAGTTTTATTATAGTGTCTACAAATCAGTTATAATAAAATGTGTGGATGCACTATGTTTATTCAGATTTTAGTGCCTCTCTTTTAGCATAGATCTGGGCAGTGAATGGCTCCTCAAACTTGAGTGCAATTGTGTAAAGCAAGTGCACAATGAAAGAAGCTAGCAAACCTGCTGGTTTAGCAAACCAAAGCGATGTACCTAAGAATGACAAGGTACTACCAACGTACATTGGGTTATCAAGGATATTGAATGGGAACCCAGTGACTCTGTGGTCCATTAAGATACCAAAATAGTCACCTAAATAAGTTCCTGTGACTCCTAAAGCGTACATTGAACTCAAGACAAACACATTTCCTGAAATGAAACAGCCAAGTGCAACTCCCTTGAATAAGTTGGTGTCTAGGATTGCAGAGGTTGGTTGTTCCCTCAATGCCTGCTCATACAAATAGTCTCTTAAAATACCCAACGAGAAAATGGTAATTGCTAATAAATAACAACCTCTTTTTGCGCCACCAGCTAGTTTAGTAAGAAAGTGAGTTTTGTACTCTAGTCTTGCGACAATGTTCCAGAAAATTGGATTGAAGCAGATAGAAATTATAGCAATTCTGAAGCTTGGTTTGGTAACGTCAATTTCACTAACAATTTGTTTCAAAGCATCCATTTTGGTATCCTTTCCGTTGATTGAAGTATCAAAGATCAATCTTACAAATCAAAAAAGACGTAATAATTTTTTCATGTGACATTTTTTTTTATATAATTTGAATTTGAAATTCTATTGTTTGTACCAAAAGAAGAAATGAAACATTTTGGCTGAATGAAACATCTTTTCTTACAGCGCTTAGCCTCATAAGGCAGTGGAACACTTTAAATACTATTAAAGATGGACATTTCGCCGTTTTAAAAAGTTTCATGCATTTTCAACGGCTTGGACTGAGGAATAGAAGATCTGATAAGGCCTAGATGCGCTCAAGTTCAAGTTCAGCGACTACAGCAGCGTCAAGCTTAAGCTCCAGTCCAACCACCACAGCAGCGGGCTCACCAGTGGATAAGATGTCAAGCAATCCGTTCAGTGACTGTGATGAAGTACCCAGAGAGACAGCAGCTAGGAAAAGAAATGGCTACAATCACATTTACATGTACTTCAGCATACATGATCTCTCGCTGCTATCAATAGGTTCAGTGGCAACTGTCGCTTCAGCTCTAATACCATCGATTTCTTCAATTTTGATGGGAAGGGTATTTGACACATTATCGAGATTCATCAAAGGCGAGTACAACTCGTATCATGAGTTTATTCATCATATGACGTTGTCCTCAATGGCCATAATAGCTTTAGGAGCAGGGTCAATACCAGCAATCTGGATCACGATTTTTGTGTGGATGCAAATTGGTGAAAACCAAGGTTTGACAGCGCGCTATAAACTACTGAACTCTTACTTGGAGAAACCAATTTCATGGTATGATATCAATGAAAAAACCATGGGTGATTTAACTCAGATTAACAGATGTGTTGAAGAGCTTAGAGCTGGAACAGCAGAAGCTTCTGCACTAACTTTGCAAAATTGTGTGTCAATACTGGCTTTGTTAGGTACATCCTTTTACTATTCCTGGTCTGTTACTCTAATAATGTTAGCTTCAGCTCCAATAATTATTGTTTTATCATTTATATTTGCAAGACTAACTGAAAAGTTTACCTTACAGGAGAACACTGAAACAACAAAATCTTCAAAGATATTGGACTGGTCATTGAATTCTTCCAAACTCGTTAGATTGTTCCAAACCCAAACTTTAGAATTGACAAAGTTTTCAATAGCCGTTAACCACTGTAAATCTGCATTTACTAAACTATCCTTTATAACCTCATTGAACATGGGCATTCTTAGGTTCATAATGTTGTGTATGTTTGTTCAAGGGTTTTGGTTTGGATCTTCCCAAGTAAGAAAAGGCAAAATAACTGCAGGACATGTTCTAACATGTTTCAGCTCTTGTCTGATATTAGGCGAAACTGTTAAGAATACATTACCGCAGATTTTAATTTTACAGAAGGCTAAAGTTGCATTAGTCAAAATCCAAAATTTTCTAAATGACGAGGAATTTGATATTCAGGAAAAGAAACCAAAACAGTGGAAAATGCCCTCATCCTGTAATGGGGAAATATCGTTCAAGAATGTCAATTTTTCATACCCGTCCAGACCAAATATTCCGATTTTAAAGGATGTCTCACTAAATTTCCCAGCGGGTCAGTTGACTTTCTTAGTTGGTAGATCAGGTTCAGGAAAGTCAACCTTAGGAAACTTGCTACTGAAATTATACGATTTGAATTCTGGATCAATTGAAGTTGATGGTGAAAATATCAACACAATTTCAAATGATTGGCTTACAAGAAAGATAACAATTGTTGAACAGTCTTGTACGTTGTTTAATGACACATTGAAGAATAACATATTGCTTGGTAAAGTTGACTCCGCAACTTCTGACGACCAGTTAAATAGAGCTTGTCAACTTGCTTTACTAAATGAAGTTATACGAGATTTGGATGAAGGTTTAGACACATTGATTGGAAATAATGGCGTTACATTAAGTGGAGGTCAACAGCAAAGAGTTGCGTTAGCAAGAGCTTTTATAAGAAACACCCCGATCTTGATCCTCGATGAGTCAGTTTCAGCTTTGGATATTGTTTTGAGAGAATTGATTATTCAAGCTATAAAGAAATGGAGAATGGGTAAAACAACAATTATCCTAACTCATGAGTTTAATCAAATTGCTCCAGATGACTTTGTCTATTTGATGGAACATGGAAAAATCCAGCAGTTTGGTAAAAGGGAAGATTTAGAGGAGCAAGGCTTATTCAAGCACTTGGTATCTTTACAAGAATCGACTATCAAGGAACTGAAGGCTGAAAAGCTGCACATACATCCAATTGAATCAACTGGAAAGATCACGAATATTATAAGAAGTTCACAATCAAATCAATCTTTCAACCCATTGAGTTATTTTGAACTCAACAATGATGATGCAGGGGAGTTTCCATTGAATGAGAAAAACATAAAAATAAACATTATGAAAGGTAGAGAAGATGTTGATTTTGATATTGATTTAGAGAAAAATGTTACTGCTGAAGATAACAAATCTAAAAGCAAAAGACCAGATTTAACGCCAATATCAATAATTTTGAAAAGACTATACCTATCGACTAAAAATAAATGGATTCTAATATTTGGTTTGATATTTTCAACTTTGAATGGCGCAGTCAATCCAATCTTCTCATACTGTTTTTCAAAGTTGTTAACAGGAATTGTACCACAGAACTCTGATGTTGGATCACCACATTATCTATTGAAATGGTCATCAATTGTTATATTTTTGGCATTGTTTGATGGTATTTCCACATTCTCTAAAGAGTTTTTACTAAAACTTGCTAGTGAACTATGGATCTGTTCATTAAGAAAAGAATCATTCAAGAAAATTTCTAAACAAGATTTGAACTGGTTTAATGATCCGCATCACCAATCTGCAGAAATTAATGCATTACTTATGAATGATTCAAGAGACCTACGATCTTTAGTGTCTGAGCTTTTATCAATTATTTCAACAATTATCATATTATCTAGCTTAGGATTGATTTGGGCCTTAGTTTTGGGCTGGAAACTATCACTGGTGTGTATTTCTTTAGTTCCTCTATTTATCATGACAACAGGGACTTACGCAAACCTGCTACAGAAATTTGAAAACGAATATAAAAACGCAATTGCCAATTTTGAAAATCAAGCTTACGAAATAGTTAGTGGAATTAAAACCATAAAGACACTGAACTTACAAAAGCATTTTACTGGTAAGATTGATGAAAAAGTTGAAACTTTGAGAAAAGTTTACTTCAAAAGATCAATCATGACAGGTTTAGGTATTGCAATTACCAACATGCTGACTTATATCGTGCAAGGCTTGTTATTGTACTACGGTATGAAATTAGTGGGCAAGGGAGAATACACAACGCAGCAATTGATGGAGACTTTTGTGTTGTTGGTGTTTTCAATAATGTCGTGTGGTCAATTAATCAGTCAAACGCCTGATATTTCAAGAGGTCAAAGAGCTGCTACTTATATTTTCAAGATCTTAGATTTGGAACCTTCAGCATGTGAAGTGATTGGAAATAATCAAGTGCCAAATCACAGTCGTAATGATAAAAGTGTCTTATCATTTAAAGAGGTCAGTTTTTCATACCCAGTGCAAGCTGATCAGCTAGTTCTCAAAAACGTTACTTTTGATGTAAAAGAAGGAGAACACGTAGCGGTTATTGGAGACTCGGGGTCGGGGAAATCGACCTTGACATTGCTGACAACGAGACTTTATAGAACATTTATTGGTGAAATTACATATAAAGGTTTAAACATTAATGAGATCAATGTTAACGGTCTAAGAAAAGATATTTCAATAGTTGATCAAAAGGCTACATTTTTTGATGGAACTATTTTAGAGAATTTAGCGTATGGACTGAACAATGTTGAGATCTCTACAGTTCTGAATTATTTACAAATGACGAATATCTTGGAGTTTGTTGAATCGCTGCCAAATGGGATCAACACAAGGATTTCCACCTCTTCAATGTCTGGCGGACAGGCACAAAGATTAAGTATTGCAAGAGCTTTGATTCATGAACCGCAGTTATTAATCTTAGATGAATGCACCTCAGCGCTAGACGCAGAAAATACAAAAATAATTTCAGATTTAATAATGAGAATGAAGATAGAAAAGCCTCAAATGACTGTACTGATTGTCACACATGCTGAGGAAATGATGAAGATAACAGATAGTGTGCTATGTATGAAGAAAGGGGAAATAGTGGAAAATGGTAAATTTGAAGAATTGTTTAGTGCGAAAGGTGAATTATTCAGAATTGTTACAGCAGGAATGACAGAATCTGATTGAATTGAAGTTATTGTAAAATTGGTATAAAAGAAAAAAACTTATAAGGTGATGGTGACATATGGCACTTCAACATCTTCACCATTTTTATCATCAGTACAGATTTCGAGAATTAGAGTTTTGACATGGCTTGGAAGGTCTTTTTTCGTGACCGACTTGATCAATTCAGTGATGGTCATACTTGCACGTTCTTTCAACTTCTTTGGCGGGAAGAAACTTGCATATAACAAAGAAACATCGTAAGAAATCATTGTGATTTCTAATCCTTCTTCTTTTTCAAATTTATCCAAAAGTTGTTGCAATGTCAAATCTCCCTTAATATCAAATCTGTCCCAAATTTTATCAAAGACTTTATCATTATATTTTCCCTTTGGAGAGGCAATTGGTTCACTGAAACCGAAAAATGGCAAGGCTAAATTAACAAAGCCATTTTTGTATTGTTCAATATCGTCTTTACCATCGACAATCTTGTACAGCTCCAATTGTGACAAACCAGTGACCAAAGCAGTTGTGGTTGCAATAGCTGGAATGATTCTACCAGCAATAAATTTAGTCTTTTGGCGATCAGCAGTTTCGATTTGATAATTCAAAGCTCTTGCATTGGATGCAGCAGTGATAAATTCAATGTGGTGGTTTGAATCGTCATCTTTTTCAAACTCAACTGGGGTCAATCTGTAACCTGCTAAAGTTGATGGTTGTGGCAAAGATTGGATCAATTGGTTTAGTTCATCGTTTTCTGCATCGTTTCCTGAGTTTGCATTTGGATCTGGGTCGTCATCGTTGACTTGAATCTTGATGTCAGATCTGGCTTTGAATGGTTCAATTTTGACTTCATCAATGACCTTTTTATAGTATTGCTTGTCTGGGGTGCCAACATCACCTTTTAGGCCATAGTTAAAAGCTCTCAAATTAGCAGCACCAACAACAAAGTTGAAATGCTCCTCGTTGTTGATATCAAACACCAAAGGTTTTGGAGCACGTTTGGCACCGGACCAGAATGGTTCACCTGAAGAGGTTTTTGCATCTGGTGGGAAGTTGTATAGCAATTGGTTAATTTCATGGTTGAATTTCTTTTCAAATTCAATTCTTGCCCACTTGATACAATCTTCAAACGAGTAAGGTCTATTGTTCAATGAGTCTGCAATGGATTGCAAAATTGACTTGATATCACCGCTTTGTTTCAAAGTTGATTCAATAAAGTTTGGTTGCGACAAGTACAAATTGACATTTTCCACAGAGTCGGTGAAGTAGCCTTGGAACAAACTTTTGGCCCATGCAATTGTGTGATCGATTTTATTTGGGAATGATCTCAAAGTACACAAAGGAATTGATTTTTCTGGAGGGTCTTGGGAAGAAGAGTAACTTTCTGTTAGTCTTGGAATGACAACTTGAGTATTACCCTTAGTACCTAAAGTACCACTTTCTAGCAATGGCTTTTTAAAGAAAACACAGCGACGATCAACATAAGTACGCGCATCCACGTTATCCAAAGCGTTTTCAACAAAGTCCAAACTTTCCCAGAACTCATTGTTGAAAATATTTTCAGTTTCTGTGCCAACTTTATCCAACTTGGCATGAATTTTGCCGGTTAGGTCTGGGTTGATTTGGGTGGCTGCAATGGCTGCAACTTCTGCCTTACCTTTACCAACATCTTTTGGTCTAAATAAAAATTGACGGTTCAAGTTTGATTTTTCAATAGTGTCGTTATCAGTGACAACAATGGAACCTTCAGGACCTGAACCCAAACCCATTAGGGCCCAGTTCTTCAAAACTTCACAACCGATTGCACCAGAACCGACCAAAAACACTTTGGAGTCTGCTAGTTTCTTTTGGAAGTCCAAGCCAAACACGGCAATTTGGTTATCATAGCGAGATCCCACTGGCTTTGTTGTTTCTTCGGATCTGGTGAAGTGTTCCTTTGATGGCAACGATTCTAATGAGTCAAAGTACAAGAACTGTTTGATTGGGACGAATTTTCCGGAGGAAGCCTTTAGCACCTCCTGAGCAACCAACCCACCTAAAAATGCACAGATGGCTGGGATGTCACCCTGAGCCTGGTAGGATAACTCTTTTAATAATTCTTGGTTGAGTTCGCCATCAAAGTTGTTTTGAGTAGCCAAATTCGACACTAATTTAACAAATTCCGTAGCATCTTCCTCGTTATGTGGTCTTGGTAAGTAGCTATGTTTCTCCTTAAACTGGTGCAAAGCTTGGAAACCCAAATGCAACTGAGCAGGACGGTCAAATTTAGCAAAGTCTGAGAAAAGGAATTCCGGTTCCGCCAGCTGTTCCTTTAGAGACTTGTATGAGACTTTGACAGGAACTTTGACCTGGGTGAAAATACCGCCTTTTTTGTAGACCCCATACTTGCTGACGTCACCAATTCTGAATGCGTATGGACCTAGAACCTCCACTTTGAACAAGTCTCCGTTATTCAGACCCTCAAGACCCTCCACTTCAGAAAACTTGACATAGTCTCCGTCTTGTAGGCCATGTCTGTTCTCGTCCAGAACCGAGACTGTTCCGTCTGGCTCGATGTCTGAAAGGTATGCGGAAATTGGCTCCTCGCCCGTGGAGTCTATGATGGTGAAGTCGGTTCCAAAGTCCACAAATACGTTACCAAACAAACCTCTGGCGTCACAGGCAATGAATTTAATGTTCTTTGCGTGAGTAAACTCGTTGATCTTAACCTGCTGCTCCAGCGCCACGTCGGTTGCCACCACAACTTGGTACCGTGAAATAACGTCCTCAGTGAGCTGTGTCACCACAGACACTGGCACATAGGCGTTAAGCTCGCTTAGTTTAGGCAAACTGGCATCAGCTCTTGGCTTGCCAATGTCCTGCTCAGTGAGGAAAAACTGCGACGACAAGTCCTGCAGCACAACCGGCTCCGGGTCATATAGCGCCAGCGACTTCACACCAGCAAGCGCCACGTTCTTTGCGATCTCAATACCCAATCCCTTAGCACCTATAATTAAAACATTGGAATTCTGCATTTTGAGCATTGCTTCCTTCCCTAAAACGTACAATTGACGCGAGTACAAGCTCTCGTCAATCTCACCCTGCTTAGCAGCCTCAGGCACAGGCGAGGGAGTGTCCACTTGCATGTTTTCAACCATTTTTAGTCTCCTTTTCACTGTTTGTATGAATAGTTAATTTGTAAACGATAATTTGCCACCAGAAAAAAGTGCATTTCCCATTTAAGCCTGCCACTTTGTGTATTAAAATGGTTGAATTCGAGCATAAGCAGCTATATGGGGGTGCCATCACCGTGGACATACCCACTGGGATGCTGGATGCGTCCAACTTCAGGCAGATTCCGGACACCCAGGAGGTTTTTGTGGCGAATTCTGATAATGTGGACGACTATGCGCAGCTGAATAAGGACGATTCGATTATAGTGGACCTGATGGAGCGGGTCGAGGCACGGGACGACCAGGAGGCGATCCGGGTGCACTACAGCGAGATCTCTGCGCTGAACGATGCGTCGAATGAGTGGCATTTGGTGTCTGTGGAGGAAGCTGGGGCCAAACAGCGGTATGTGGCAGTTGGTGTTGAGCCTGCTCTCAAGTGGGGTAGGGCAGAGCTCCCAGAAGGTGCTGAGCCAGCCAGCGTGGACTCAATTAGCTACAAGCCAACGCTGGTGGTAGTGCTGGGCGTCATAAGGCTCGAGAAAGTGGAGACAGACCTGCTCATTACCTACAACGTGCACATTTCGCGCGAGGACGAGCTTGCGGACCTGGCGAGTGTGTCTGCTGAGCAGTGGAAGACCCTGGCTGCGCCTACGCGGAACAGGGCGCTGCAGCGCGTCCAGCTGGGCCAGCAGGTGGTGCAGGAGATGGTGAACTCGCTGGCGGTGGCGGACTGGGGCCTGTTTGGTTGAGTGCGCTGCCAGCACCCACTAGCACACACTAGCACACACCTGAGAGATTGGGAGATGAACCCTGGGAGACTTGGTAAGGAAGTAGCTGTGTATCCGGGTACCCTGCGGCGCGTACCAATTTCTGGATGTTAAAAAATAAATACTTAAATCAAAACAACTCACCAACAACTCGCTGTGTTCCTGCTGCTAGTGCCTATAGCTACCTGTCGAACCACAAACAAGTTTGAACGAAAATGGCACCACGAGCAAACCCCATAAAGCGCATCGTCATTGTGTCGGTGACGCTGCTGACGCTGGTTCTAATCCTGTACAAAGTTTCGTCTAGCAAAGGCTCTGATCTCCAAGAAGTGCTGAAGCAGATTCCTAACGAGAACCTGCTGAACCTGAACGGGAATCGCGACGAAGAGATCACCAACAAGCTGGAGGTGATTGCCGAGAAGCTGATGAAGCAGCAGGAGGAGAAGATCAGCCAGCTCGAGAAAAACCGTAAGGACTTGGAGAAGAAGATCGAAGAGCTCAGAAGACCCCCAATGGACTCCACGCTCAGAGAGAAGCTTGCCTTCCTGTTTCCATACGACCAGAGCAGAAAGTTCCCGGCGTACATATGGCAAAGCTGGAAGTACGGGCTGAACGACGAGAGATTTGGCGAGAAGTTCAAAGAGGGCGAGACCCAGTGGGCCGTGAAGAACCCGGGCTTTGTGCACGAGCTCTTCAACGACGACACGTCCAACGCCATCATTCACCACCTGTACGTGTCGATTCCGGAAATCGTCGAGGCGTACGATTCGCTGCCTTCTGTTATTCTCAAAATGGACTTCTTCAGATACCTCATCCTGTTAGCAAGAGGTGGTATCTATGCTGACGTGGACACCTTGCCCCTGCAACCAGTCCCTAACTGGATCCCAGACAATGTGTCGCCAAACGAGATAGGAATGATCATTGGTATTGAGTCGGACCCAGACTCTCCAGAATGGCGTAAGACCCACGCCAGAAGACTACAGTTCTGCCAGTGGGTCATCCAGGCCAAGCCGGGCCACCCTATCCTGAGGGAAATCGTGGCAAAGATCACAGAACTGACCTTGAAGAAGAAGAAGAACGACGAACTGGTTGCTAGTAGCCACCTGGATATCATGAAATGGACAGGTGCAGGTATCTGGACAGACGTCATCTTCACCTACTTCAACGACTACGTCCAGAGTGGTATCTACTCCAAAGTGACCTGGAAGGATTTCACACAGTTAGAAGTGCCTAAGCTCATGAGTGATATCTTAGTCCTCCCAATCACAAGTTTCTCTCCTGGAATTGGGACAATGGGTGCCAAGGGCGAGGACCACCCTCTAGCATTTGTTAAACATTATTTTGAAAACGTTTGGAAAAAGGGCAACTAGCCCACTTGACAATAAATAATCCTAATAAACAGTAAACATCAAGTATTTGCAATAAACAATTTTAATAAACAGCAAACATTAGCTCTTTACAATGAACAATTTTGATAAACAGTACTTACAATAAATAATCCTAATAAACAGTAAACATCTATTTACTGTAACGAAGCCTTCTTGATCTCGCAAATCTCTTTCCATTGCGGTGGGAAATCCCATTTCTTGTACTCCTGTGGCAGCACGTTGAACTGCATTAGCAGCCCAGCTTCCATGTGCCATCCAATATGACAGTGGAACGGCCAAACTCCTGGATTATCGGCCACAAACCTCAGCAGTGCGTACCCGTACCCAGGAATGTTGATGGTGTCTCTTTTGATGTACTCGTTCTTGGAATCAATCTCATTATAGTATTTGAATTTGAAATTCCCGCCCGTGGCACGCAATATCCAGAATTTGTATCCATGTAAATGGAATGGATGAGCTCCATCATCCAAATTGTTAACCAGCAGGTCAATCACAGACCCTTGGTCATTCACATTGATGATAAATTGGTCTGCCCACGGTATCGTTAGTCCTGTGGTTGTCAACGACTCATCATTGTTCTGAATCTGCTCATACAATGTCGCAGTTTTTAGTGGTTTATAACTCGTGAGGTTAAAATACCCACGATCAAGTTCATGTCCCCCAATCATGAAGCTGACATCTGTTCTATAGTGGTGATTGTAGCTCTCAGGAGCCGGGTCCGGGATCAAGGGATGTAGTAGCTTTTCGTCAAACTCAACACATTTTGGATTTTTGAAATACTGATATTCCTTTGAGGTTGCTTTTACCAAATTGGTTAGATGGTGTTTCATTGAATTAAACACAGAAACATTTGATTCTGTTTTGGTATCATCACCATATGCAACAATAGCACGTACTGCAGTATTTAAAACTGGGTTCATATGACCAAAACAGTACTCGTTGATTTTGGCTTGCATCCAAAACAAGTTGTTTTGAGCAGTTGCATTTGTGGTGATTAGCACAGAGTATCTTTGTGCCACGGCAATATTGATGGTTTCAACTGTAACTGGCTTGACATTCGTACCATCAGCCTCAATAACAGTCAATGGATGTTGATCAATAGTGAAATCCATATCAGCAAACATGCCACTGTTGATCAGTCTAACTCTGTAAGTTGTGTCGGGCTTGAATTTGAACATATGATGAGCTGACAGGTCTTTATCAAAGGGTCTTGGGAAATCTTCTTTATAATCAAAAACATTAGAGCCCTGGATTAACCCGTTATCAGGAGTTGGCTCATCGTTCTCATTTTCAGGCGCCAGGTACTCTTCTAAATAGCTATCTGCGGTATCATGATAGTGATCTTGCATGAGAACCACAACTTCCTCGTCGTATTGGTCTCCAATCAAGTCATGCTCCTTCTTTGAATGAATAACCACTGGTCCAAGAACACCATCTGCATACTGGGTCGAATAATGTGAGTGATACCAGTATGTGCCCCACTGGTTCTCATCAACTTTGAACTCATAGGTGTAGGTATAGTTCACAGGGATTTCACACTGGTTGATTGATGTTGCACCGTCATAGTAGTTTGCATTTTTGAATAGTAACCCATGGAAATGAATTGAAGTTGGCTTTTGACCACTGTTCTTAACTGTCACCTTGATAGTATCACCCGAGTTACATTCAACCATTGGACCTGGGAACTGACCATTGATGACTGTCATGTTCCTCCAGACACCATCTGGGGCAGCCACAATATCTGAAATTTCAAAATGGTATTCTCTTGTTTGTGGTGATGCCTTGTAATCCCACTGTTTGTGATTCAGCTTATATGCTTCATTAGTGTTTAGCTTCCAGCTGGGTGTTGTGAGCAGATTTTCTGTTGTGATATTCGAATATCGCAGAATCTCTTGAGCTTTCAGTGAAATTTGGTGAGTGGCATTAATCTGGAAAGTCAAAAACAGAGCCAGACCTGCTGCTAATGCCAGTATAATAAACCTCTTCATCTCACGGTCTCTAGTTGTGTCCAAAGTTCTTGAATCATCTTGGTATTATCACATTTTGCAATATTTTATCACTTCTTAATACAGAAAACACACGTGCGACCATATAAAATTGGGACACATTAAATTTGGGTTGTGCGTTAAAACACAATGTAAAATCTAAGCTCATTTACAATGATTGTGGTTACCGCAGAGTGTATACCAGGGGTCCTGTGCTATAAGTGTGGTAGCAGCTGAAGACCTTGGGTGCTTTTCGGACCGCGAATGTGTTATAATAAACTAGGAAGAGCATTCCTGTTGTTATAGTGTACAGCAGCACCCTGCCAGTAACAGTGAATAGCTCTCGCACCTCGTCAAAATGTCCCAACCACTCAACTATGCGACACCAGGGCGTCTGTCCATCTCAGTAATTTGCCACATTTCTGGGTAGATCTGAATATTCACCCTTTTGAGCAGCCATTGAGCCCTTCAAAAGAGCACATACCCAACGAAGAAATGCCTTCCTCATACCGACGCACTTTCTGGCTGATGGAGCTTCAGGTTTCCAGCAAAGTCAGTAAATTGCTATCTTGTCAAACAAATAAAAAAAAGTCAAATGCACAATAAAATTACCTTAAAACAAGTATACGCCAATAGGAGCCATGAGCGAGACCAAAAAACAATTCAAACTGCCTAAGTCGCTGCTCAAATACTCTAGCAGATTTGTCAATGCGCCAGTGTCGCATATAACATCGTTTTTGGTGGTGCACGAGCTGACTGCGGTGGTTCCGCTGTTCTCACTGTGGTACTGTTTCCACAAGTTCGACTTTCTGCCAGCAGTAGATCTGCCCTCATGGTTGTTGCTTAAGTCCACGGGGGTTATAGAGAGGATGGTGAGTGCCAATAACAGTTGGTGGCTGTGCCCAGCACCCAATGGTTTGAAATACCGTACTAACAGGGATATAGATTGGCTCGCGAGCCGATTCCTGGTCAATCCAGGACAAGGCCAAGTTTGTGATGGAGGGTGCAGTTTCTTACGGGCTCGTTAAGGTGAGAAAATTAGTCTGACACAAACTCTACGGCAGCTTAGCTAACTAACTACAGGCTTCCCTACCAGTGAGAATACCAATATCTCTGTTTTTGACACCACATTTCGCCAGATATGTCATGATTCCACTGAAAAACACAATCAAGGGCGCTTTCAAGCCAAAGAACTCGTTTAAATAGATGTGTTAATATAGAATGAGTGAAATATAAACTGAAAAAAAAAGAAACATAAAATTAATTATCGTACTGTAAGCAGCTAAACGAGTTATCATGAAACCGCCAGCCAGCAAGATAACGAACATTATCAAGCCAGCAGGGTCCACGGACCCGGAATTCATAACACAGATGCTGGCTAAAGTGAAAAAAATCCCAATCACCAGCAAACCTACTCTTAAGCTAACGAAAAGGCAGCAAAATCACCCCACAGCCGATCTCGACAATCTGATTCACATAATCAAGGACCACCCTGCGAAGCCCGCACCGAAGCCACGCCAGTCTGTACAGCATAAGCAGCACATAAAGAAGCAGCAGAAACTGAAAGAAGACGAGCTGCAGAACTTTCTGAACGATTTCAAACACCACAAACAGTCCATTGAGGAGGAGCATTTCAAGATGCTTAACGCATACGAGTGGAGCAAGAACTTAGCCAGCCGTGCCCCACGGTCCATTGAGTCTGGTAATTTTTTCAACATAATAGACGAGACACTGACACCACTAAACCTGAATTATAAGGGAATATTCAAGCCAGTCAAGTCAGATACCACACTAAGATCGGGCCATGAGCTGTTCCCCCAGTTGCAAGAGTTTCAGACAATGAACGATAACACCGTGCACGAGTACTTGACGCTGATAAAGTCACAAGAGTTCATTTCAATTGACAATCCGCTGATGAACAGAGGGAAAAGCGATCTATTCACTATTTTCAAATCGTCTGAGAATCCTGAGGTTTATTTCAAGAAAATCGACTCACTCAAGAAAGACGGATGGAAGCTGATTGGGTCCATTGACCAGAAGAATAATCCAGAGAAAATCCTGGTATTTGAACGATTTATTGATAAAGTTAAAGAACAGAAACTGAAAGCACTGCGAGAGAAAAAAACTAGAGACCTAATACTACTCTTGAAGTCTACAACCATCACATTATCAGTCACCTCTATTGCATTATATCTGTTTTCTAGCTGAAACCAAAGCTCATTCCTCCATTTTATCCACATCAACTTTGTGATGATTGCTTATAGTGTCAGAGTTTCTGGCAACGTGAACAAAAGTCACTGTGTTCAGCCCACCAAATGTCCCATTCCAAGCCTTGAGGGCTTCAACACTTCTAGCATTTGTAAGGTCCGGTACTTTAAAACCGGAATCAAACTCGGACTGCTCGTGTTTACGTTTGTTTTCTAGTAGTAATTGCCTGTTGGTTGGTGGTCTACCTTTTCTTCTTTCATGTACCAATTGCTCAATTTCCTCGTCATCTCTGGAAATAAAAGCATCAATAAACAGTTTGATCTCATCCAGGCTGAATGTCTCTTGATCGTTTCTGTTTTTTATTGCCTCTTGTAGAAATGCCACTCTTTGCAGCTCTGCTTCTCTCTTTTCAATGAATTTCTGCTTCTTCTCAACAAGCTTAGATTCTCTGAGTGATGCTCTATTCAGCTGCTTCAGCTTTCTCCCCTTTGGATGAATGGCCCCCTTGGCCTTCTGGATGATCTTGTTGGCTTTAGAAAGGGATTTAATGGCTGGCATCTTGCTGCTCTCGTATCCTCCTGCTAAACAACAATAAAAATATTTCACAGAAATTTTTTTATAATGTTTTCCATATCGGGAAGCGCTGAATCAAAGCTGAACTCAGCAGCACAGCTTAATAAGGGCAGCTTACTCAGCAATGTCATAATAAGTATGCGGCGCGTTGACTAAGCAGTTTCGCGGCGCTTACATAAGGCCCAGTTTTCTTCCAAAAAAAACTTTTCACAAAATTTGGCGGTTTTCCAATAAAGAAAACTGTTTAAAGAACTCGAGAAAAAGTGATCAAAATGGCAAGATATTCTGAAAGTGAACTTATCCAACTACGTGCAACCGCTTACGTCCCACAGCAATTTGACTTTGCAGAGTTTGCTAAATCAGTTGAAGAACAGAGAGAAGCTCAAGCGTGAGTTTATTTGAACTATGTGTTAACAGTGAAAAATGAGAACCAAATTGTATGCTAACAATTACACAGCGAGGAAGGATTAGGCCAAAGAAGATTGTCACATGGAGGTGAGTGAAAATTGCACCAATGAGCAACAAAGTATCAAGTACTAACAATTATTATAGGCTCAAAAAAACCATTCAAACCAAGGGTCAGACGTGTTCATGAGACACCACAACCAGATGCAGATGGATGGGTTACGCTAAACAAGAAAAAACAATCTTTCGGTGCAGATGAGGCTACTCAACAGAGAGAAACTTTCAGAGAATCAGCCAAGGCTGACACAACACAAGTTAGAGTTCGTCCTAACAATAAGAAAATTGGTTCAAACAAACCATCAGACCCAAGAGATATTCTTGATCAAACCAAGTCTACTTTCAATGCGTTTGCAGCTTTAGGTGATGAAAGCGATGACAACGATGACAGCGATGAAGATGAAGACGAAGATGAAGAAAAAGAAAATGACGATTGAATCAAATATAATGAAGAAATTATAATTAATGAACTCCTAAACCCTACTTAAGATATAATATAAATTATTGACATTGTTACACTCTATATTATTACACCATTACTAGTACTACCTTCACCATCAACACATTATAACATTGCAGAATTTTTTTTCAGATACTTTTTAGTTTTTTTTTGTTAGTTTAATGTTAAGTTTCCCTTTTCATTAATTGAGACATGTAGATCATTCAAAATTGAACTCAATTCTGCGTTTTGGTCCTTATCATCAACGGTGAATATCGATTGACTAGATTTGTGTAGTTGGGGTGAAATCCCATTCTTGATAACTGATCTTAACTCAGATACTTTTGGTGCATTTAATTTGGAGTTTAGTACCGATCTTGCTGACAATGGCGCCGACTTGATACTGTGGTTTTCTCCTCTAGTTAGATACGCAGGTTCTTTCAATGATGAAAAAGTTTGTAAGTTAATCTTGTCAATCGCATTGCTGATGGTGGTATTTGCATGGTTGTTATTTGAAGCATACGACACATCAACATCTGTGCTTGTTGCAATTGTTGTGTCCATATCAGGCTGATTGCTGTATTTGTAGTGACTGCTAATGATAGTGTCAGAATAGTCCGCTATCAGCGTTTGTTTGGAAATTTCCAATATTTCTTCCTTTGTTAATGAGATTTTGCTCTTGTGATTATCAATTATTCCATAATTGTCAGAGATTGGAACAACCCAATAATTATTGTTCATTCTATATGAGATACAAGACTCAATCTTGGATTGTAATTCATCATTTTTCAGAAATAGTGTTGAATAATAAACAATCAAAAATCCAAAGTTATCTTTTAGTAGGTCACTTGCCGCTAAACTTTTATCAGTGAAGTCAACAATCTGCCAGTCAAAGAAAAACGGGAACCCATTGACAATAGCATTGGTACCAAATTTGTTGACAAGCAGACCGATTAATTCGATTAATATTTTGTAATTCTTGATATTGTAATTATTGTTTGTTGATATCTTTTCAATCTGTTCATAGAATAAATTGATTATTGAAACTTGATTATTTGAAATCAAGTTATTGTGATCCGGTCTGTTGGATCCATTACATTCATGAGTTAGCTCCAGCTTAAGAATGGTCAAGAACTTGGAATATATCTCATTTAGTTCAATATCACTCAAGATATTGAATTTAACTGATAATAAGGCAATAACTGATTGAAAAATGTCAAAAGGAACATTTGATCTTTGAACCACTTTTTTATCATTGGCAACAACAAGTACGTTGTTAATGTTGTTGAGTAGTGTCTCCAAATAGTTTTTGTAGTTGATTGATTTATTTGATTTCACTGTTTCGTTCTTTAAGGCTTCAAGTGGTGCCTCTTTCAGCTTCACAATTATTTCTCCAATCATGTCAACGATTTGATCATGGTAATAAGTGTGGGTTGCAAGTGAGCTGATAGCATCTCCGTATGCTAAAATCAGCTTGTCTGAGGTTGAAGTTGTAGTGTTAGAGCCCAGCATTAGCTGGTACTGATTGCTGATAAGTAATCTGAGATTATCAATAACAGACAAACCAACTAAATTAACCGATGAAGATAGCAAACTGGTCATACAATTCAATAGCAGCAAGTGATTTGCTTCATCAAGTTTCTCATGTTCTAGTTTGGATGTCAAGCTATTCAAGATCAAGAATCTTAGCTGCACAGGCATCCAACTGGTGATCGCCTCAACCAAAGAACAGGACCAGCCCTGCTCAGTCTTGTTGGTAGTGATGTATCCCAGTGCCATTCTGCAGCATGCAGAAAGTTGGATCGAGGATGTGGAGGAGAAGAAGGCCTTCAATGCGTCAATTGATAAGTCTTTAACCTCAAATATATTTCTAACTGCATTATCGTCGTTGTTATTGTCGTTGTCAATCTTGTCGTTACTCTCTTTCGCGGCATCTTCACGCTTAGCATTGTCAAAGGTGGTCGCCTTGGTGGTTTTCCTTGATAGTTCGTGCTCTGACTGTAAAGATTTGCATGTTTTGAGCAATTCCACACTGGTGAATTTATTGTGAATCTCGTCAATTATGAAAGGAATGGAGATGTCAACTAGGAATCTCCCGTTTTCAGCACTCTCTGAAATACTTTTGAGAAATGAGATGTCCTTTGCGGCATTCAAGCTGATGATTTTGGCCTTGGAACTGCCGTTAGCTTTAGAACCCAGCTGGATAAAGTCTTTTGCCAGCTGGTTAAACTTGGCAATGAACTGCGCATCCCCCACAAGTAGGTCAATGCTCAAATTGTGGCAGTACGTCTGGAAAACCTGCTCCGCAAGCTCACACAGACTGATGTCGTTGGCCTTCAACACTGAGTTCAACACATTGTTGATGTTCATTGCAAACACGTTCAGGTCGTCAGGGCAGCGCTTGATCAGCGCGTTAAAAATCTCTAGGGTCACCTGTACGTTCCCAGTACGGTTTCTCGCAAGATCTTTGGCCTGTTTCTTTTCCAGGAACTTGCACACCTTCTCCAGTTTTATTCTCCTTGTGGAAGCGTAGTACAATAGGTAGCTCAATTCTGAGGAGTTTGCCTTTTTGTCTGGTGTTCTTCCCGGAGGGTAGCACTGCAAGACCAGTTTCTGGTGCTTTGGCTTAAAGATCATCTCGGAATAGGCACTTTTAGTGGGGATTATTGAGATTTAAAGGTTTAAATTGATTTTTAATTGAAAAAGACGAAGTTTTGAAATTTTGAAGTTAAAATTATTTTTTGTGTTATTTATTTACTTATTTAGTTAAGAACAGTTTGCAATGGCGGTTTACGTTAAAGGAGGGGCGTGGACCAACGTTGAAGGTGAGTGATACTTTCTGCAAAATGCTATGGAGACTTGGGAACTAACAAGTACAGACGAGATACTCAAGGCCGCAGTGTCTAAGTATGGGCTGCACCAGTGGTCAAGAGTGGCCTCTTTGCTGGCTAGGAAGAGTGCTAAGCAGGCCAAAGCCAGATGGAACGAGTACCTGGACCCTAGAATAAGGAAGTTGGATTGGAATGTGGAAGAAGATGAGAAGCTTCTGACATTAGCAAAGCTCATGCCGAATCAATGGAGATCAATTGCTGAGAGTTTAGGCAGAACAGCCACACAGTGCTTAGAGAGGTACCAACGGCTGCTGGAAGATCACGACGAAGAGCACCCAGATGAGGGTGCGGGCGCGAAACAAACTACAGACTTGTCTTTCAGTGGGCCAGGAATTGAGTCCATGGAATCTATTGGAGCCAATAAGAATATTGAGATAGGTGATGTGAATCTGACTGCCGAGTCTCGTGAGGCGCGGCCCGACGCTGTGGATCTGGACGACGACGAGCAAGAGATGCTGGCGGAGGCCAGAGCAAGATTGGCCAACACCAAAGGGAAAAAAGCCAGTCGTAAACAGCGTGAGAAGATGCTGAGTGATAGTAAACGAATTGCATTGCTGCAGAAGAGAAGAGAGCTAAAGCAGGCTGGCATAACTACCAAGATCAACGCGCCAAAGAAGAAATTTTCCACGCAGATCGATTATAATGCGGATATTGCGTACGAGCACCGTCCCGAAGAAGGGTTGTATGATACCACTGAAGAAGATGAGATGAACTTACGCGCACTGGAACAGTTTGAGCGCACCGTGAACAAAGTAGGGCTGAAGGACAATGACAAGGGGAAAAAGGAAAAGAGGAAAAGGGACAATACAACAGATATTGAGAAGAATAAAAACACCATTGAAAAGCTTACCAAACTAGTTGGCGATGGAGCAGTTGAGGATGACGTGAAGAGAAGGAAACTGGAGTTGTCGGCACCTAAATTTGCAGAAGAGGAACTGAGGTCTTTTGGGAAGCAGAGTTACGGCACATCTTTCAAGGATGCAGTGGAAGAGAGAAATGTGATCACTGATAATATTGATCAGAGAATCAGCGACACAATTGTAAAGATTAAGGAGAATAAAGTACAGCAGTCTGCTCTGCTGAGTGCGTCAGGAGCAGAAGCAGGAGCAGAAGCAGAAGAAGCAGAAGTAGAAGCAAACGTAGAAGCAGGCACAGAACAGGCTAAGCCAGCAAAGAAAGAGAAATCCAGAAAAAAGAAGAAAGAAGTTAGCATTAAAGTGGTAATCCGGAACAAGTTTGCCTCATTACCCCCACCGAAGAACGATTTTGAGATTCTAGACCCTGATGAAGAAGGAGAGGACTACGATGAAGTAATAGCTAACTTGAAAGAGTCACCAGCCGGCAGTGTATTGGCAGATCAGGGCGAGGTTGAAAGATTGGCCAAACTTCAAGAGAAAGAGGAGCAGCAGAAGGCTGCTCTAAGGAGATCCCAGGCTGTACAGAAGGGACTACCGATACCCAACCTAGAAGATGTTGATGGGTTTCTTGCAACCGATTCGAAGGGCAAGAGCAAAGACCAAAGTAAACAACTAACAATCATGGTGAGAACAGAGATGGTTAAACTGATGAGGTCGGATTATGCCAGGGCCAGAAATATACAGGACGGGACTGTGCGGGACCTGGATGATCGCTCACGGGACCTGGTGGCACAGGAAATGAAGCAGTTCATTGATGAGACGGAGCTGAGCTCGTTCCAATTACAACTCGAGAAATTGTCCAACAAAAAGAAGCAGCAGAACAAGTTCCAGCTGAGCGACAACGAGTACAATCATCTCACAGAGGAAATAGAGCGCTTGGTCCTAAAGTCCAAAGAGCTCGAAGATGCACTCGAGTCCCAGCTCGAGCACTTAACCAAAGAATCTCAGCTTCTACTAGGTCAAAGCCACGAACTACTCGCTGAAATTGAGAAAAACGAGATACGATTTAACTGTTTCCAAATGCTGTTGAACAACGAGCAAGCTGCCATAACCTCACGCCTCAGCTTGTTGCAATCGCAGGTTGATGAAATCGTAAAGGCGGAAACTGCTGCTAAGCAAAGATTCTTCAGCCTGAAATCGCAGGTTACGCAATAGCTTAGATAAGCAACTTTATTTTGTTTTTGGATAATAGAAAATGAAAACAAACACCAACAGTAAACTTGTAGGCACCAAATACCAAAGATGAGCTCTAACCTGCTTTTTGTTCCGTACAGAAAGACTAGCAAAATTCCTTTTGGCGAGCAGCTGAAACAGATTATTGACGAAGAGTACTATCAGACGTCTACGATTTTTCAAAACGATTTAAATGAAATTGACACTTTGAGAAATGATACAATTGAACTAGAAGTTTCTACGCAAGATCTGGCCCTTTTGAAGAGATACTATCTTCACTTATCAACTTTGGAATACAAATTCCCAGTGGATGTGGTGGAATTTTCCTGGTTTGGCACAATTGGGTACAATGTCAGTGGCCCAGTGAAGCTGAAATCGTTGCTCTTTGAGAAGATCAACGTGCTATACAACATAGCTGCGCTGTTCACACAGCTGGGATTTAATGAAGATAGAACTACTGGTGATGGATTGAAGAAGTGCTGTATCTATTTCCAGTACGCTGCGAGCTATTTCAGATTGATCAACAAGTTGGCAGCCAGCTCTACCACAATTCAATTGCCTTTGGATTTGCAAACCGGTACCATAACCACTCTAGAGACACTGTGCCTAGCACAAGCTCAAGAGATCTTTTGGCAGAAGGCTAACTCTGATAATTTTAAAGACTCTGTCATCTCAAAATTAGCAAACCAGGTTTCGGAGTACTATTCACAGACCTTAGCATTAGCCACTAAGAGTGAGGGTATTAGGACTGAATGGATCCACCACATAACCGTGAAAAAAGCGCATTTTGAGGCTGTGGCGCAGTTCAGAAGCTCGATTATTGCAGTCTCCAACTCGAAATACGGCGAAGAGGTTGCCAGACTGGAAACTGCCAAACAGATCATCGACTCAGTTTCTTCTAACTTGAAATTTGTCAACGAAATCGTGGCAAGTGAATTGAATGGGTTAAAGTTGGCTGTTATAGATACATTGAAACAAGCTGAAAAGGACAATGATTTGATTTATTTGCAACCGGTGCCTAAGAAACTGGCACCCATCACCAAACTGTCTGGGGTTAAAGAGATGGATATCTCAGACATTGAGACTCCCTTCAAGACAATTGCTAACGGTGGGTTTGGCAAACCGTTATTCAAAGACTTATTACCATTCAAGGTTATTCAAATATCGCAGGCTTTCAAAGAAAGACAGGAGGGGTACTTGAATGATCATCTTGTTACGCCAATAAAGGCCTTGAACAACATAATAGACCGAGTTGTGGGGGAGAAAGAGATTACGAACTCGATTGAAAAATATACAGGAGGGAAAAGCTCCAAGAAAGTGGAAATTCCAGAGATTCTTATTGAGTATAATGAGGAAATCAAATCTAGCGGTGGCATCAACAGTGTTGTTGCAACGATAAATGATATCTCCAAGCTATCAAGTGACAGTAAGGATTTAATTGAAGGTTGTAAAGAAAGATTACGAATTGAGAACGAAGAAGATGAATTACTGAGGTTTAAACAAGGTTCCAAGCACTGGAATAGACCGATCTCTAGTGAAGCTGGGGCTTTGCTTTTGAAAAGAATTCATGAGCTAGAAAATTATCAGAAGCAAGCGAAAACTGGAGATGAGCATATAATTCAACAATTTTACGAAATCGAGAGTGATTTGAAAATACTTGGATCAGAAAATGTCAATGATATTGCCAAATTTCTACCATCTCCACAAGAGAATAACAATGGTTTGATTGATCCGCACATTAGGAATATAATCAACGAAATGAAAGAACTAATGAATAAAATCAGATTGATGAAATTAGAGAGAACCAATTTTATTGAGAATATCGAAATGAAGTCAATGCAAAATAATATTCTGCCAAAAATTATCTCAGAATATAAACTAATTCAGTTGAATACTGATGAGAATAACAACAATGGTAATAGTTTAGACTCTACTAAATTCGAGCAAGTTTATGCGCAACATTTGAAAGTGTTTGATAAAGATATTGAATGGATCAATAAGCAGAAAAAACTGCAAAAAGATATTGAAAACAAGTTAGAACTAAAAAGCAAGGAATTGAGGAAATTTGATAAATTTTCTAAAGTTAGTGATGAATATGAGCTCAAGATCAAACAGCTTAGCTCGGTTTATATGAAGTTTAAGGAATTGGTTTTCAATTTATCTCAGGGCCTCAAGTTTTATAACGACTTGATCAACAACTGCAATGCTATGATTCAGGATTGTGATGATTTTGTCTACAAGAGACGATGTGAGGCAAGAGACTTAGAACAGGAGCTGAATTCCAGGTTTTCATCACCTGAGGCTGAGCCTCAACAGCAGCAGCAATCGCAGCCGGAGATCAAGGCCCCAAAGGCTGTGTCGCTCAATAAACTTCCAAACCCAAGAACTTGGGCCGAAGGTTCAGACATAAAGTTTAGTTAATGAGCTGCTACGAGTCTTGCTGGGACTTGAGCCATTCCTCGTACGCACGCTTCTTCTTACCTCTGTTTAGGTTGGTGCTGTGCCGTTTGCTCTTGAGATGGGCTTTCCACTGGGTTTCACCCACCAAGACCAATTGATCGTTTGTGCTTGAGTCAAAGCACGTTTCGCATTTATAGTGCTTCCACAGGGGATGGGAGGCAGCAGTGTCGGTAGAGGGAAGCAGATTCTCCAGGTGTTGTGGGGCCTGCGGTAAAGTGAACTGCTCGCCATTCAAGAACTGGCTGGTGATGAGTTCGCCTCGTTTGAGCACGTTTTCGCGCCAGCTGGCCAGGTCTGTGGAGTCCAGAATGAAAAGTCTACCTCCGTTAACGTAGTTATGCTGGCTCTCTTTACGCAGGTCGACGGCCAGCGAGTTGCGGATCCATTTGATCTGTCTCTTTGCGTACTGTCTGGTTCTGGTCTTCATGGCCCGGACACTCTGGGCGTAGTCTGAGTCACTGTGGGACTGCAGCCAGGGCAAGAACTCTTTGAACCCGATAACCTGCCATATACCTCGCTCGACATCACGCTGGGGTTCTGGGATGCGCGAGAAAGTGGTGTACAGCTGGGAGATCTCGTCAAGGGCTTTGCCAGTGAGCATTGAGTCAACTCTGTCGTCCAGGCGCTGATTCAGCACCTGCTTGTCCGCATATACCCAGAAGAAGAGTGTGTTGTACCTCAAGGAGGACTGTGCGGCCCTGTTACGGGACTGCTGCTGGTAGTGCTCGCTGGCAGTGGTGTGCGTCTTGAAGTAGATCTCCAGGGCCCTGCGTACACGCCTGGAGTCATTTGGGTGGAACTTCTGGGCGACAGCTGGGTCGTGCTGTTGCAGTAACTGGAACACCTGCTGGGGAGGCAGCTCCAGCTGGGCCTGCTGCTCGGGGGAGAGTCCGCCTAAATCTTCGGTGCTCTCACCTGGAGTTTGGGAGCTTCCGCCTGGAGCTTGGGAGCCCCCAGTGGGAATGGTCTTGTTGGTGAAAAGCAGCGACGTGAGGTAGTAGTGGGTGCCGCCTACGATGATGGGCAGCTTGCCACGCTGGTGGATGTCTGCGATGGCCTGCGTAGCTTCAGCGTTGAACCGGTGGATGAAATACTCTTCAGTCCAGTCGGTGTGATCCATGACATAGTGAGGGACGCCTTCTCGCTCCGCCACAGGGTGCTTGTTGGTGATGGTGTCTGCGCCTTTGTACATCTGCATCGAGTCTGCGTTGATGATCTCGCCGTTGAAGCGTGTGGCGAGGTCGATGCTGAGCTGTGGGTGTTAGTGTTTGAGTCCAGATGGACAAAGGGGACCCTAGATGCTGAGACTGAGCATAGGTGGCAGCTGATTTCCGCTGAGCTTAGCTACCAGGACCAGTATGCCTCGCTAGTATGCTCCTATTGCTAGCTGCCGGCTCTTGATGTGAGTTAAGCCCGTTGAGCTTAGCTAATAGCCAGTGGCTGATAGCTAGTGAGCATAACCAGTCTGTCAGCTGCTGTTGAGCTTGGTTACTAGCTAGTGCGTGTAGGTGGTGGACAAGCTGCTGAGCCCACTATTCCTAGCTACCATGGCTGAGGCCATTAGCTGCTAGCTGCTGAGACCAGTTAGGCCTATTAAGCCTACCAAGCCTAGCTAGTAGTGATCCCAGTCAGTTGGCATAACTAGTGAGCCTAGAGCTTAGTAGGCAAACCCTGACCAGCCTAGCTGATAGCTAAGCCCAGCTAGTAGAAAGCTGACAGCTAATAAGCCCAGCTAGTAGAAAACTGATAGCTAGTAAGCTACTGCGCCGAGCTGGTCAATAGCTAGCAGACATGGCTGAATAGCTAGTGGGTACTGAGCCTAGTTGGTAAGCTGGCTATGCCCATCACTGAGATTAGCTGCTAGCTAACTGTTAGGGTCCCCGCCTGGGCTACGGCATACATACCTGCGACTTGCCAACACCTGTGGTGCCGACGATGACCAGCACGCTGCGGGCAGTCTCGCCAGCGGTCTTTAGCATTTCCGCAATATTGCGCTTGAGCTCATCGCCTAAATTTCGCAAATATTTTTTACTTACGTGGTGTTAACGCTTGTAGTTGTTGGTTTACTTATTGAGACTTGTGAGCGTGCGGAGTTGCAATTGAGATGAGGTACTACGTGCTGGTGCTGCTGGTGCTGCTAGTGGCGGCGGCGGCTGGCGCAGAGCGCGACTACTACGAGGTGCTGGGGCTGCAAAGAGACGCCACCGAGAAGCAGATCAAGTCTGCGTACCGCGCGCTGAGCAAGAAGTTCCACCCGGACAAGAACCCGGGGGACGAGGTGGTGCACGAGCGGTTCATCGAGGTGGGCGAGGCGTACGAGGTGCTGATCGACAAGCAGAAGAGGGAGAAGTACGACCGGTTTGGCCATGCTGGCGTCAAGGGCGACGGTGCGGGCCAGCAGGGCAGTGGGTTCGACCCCTTCGGTGGGTTCAACCCGTTTGGCGGGTTCGGCACCCACTTCCAGCACGGCCAGCGGCGCCGTGGGCACAACGCAGACGTCCAGATCCAGATAACCTTGCAGGACTTTTTTACGGGCTCAGACTTCTCCTTCAGCGTGGAGATGCAGAACTTGTGCGAGCAGTGCTCGGGCACGGGGTCCCAGGATGGCGAGAAACACACTTGCGCGGAGTGCAGTGGGCGTGGCCAGAAGATTGTGGAGCGTCAAATCCACCCGGGCATGCGCCAGCGGTTCCAGACCACCTGCAACGCGTGCGGTGGCAAGGGCAAAGTGATTGCCCACAAGTGCGCGAGCTGCCACGGCCACGGCGTGTTCAGGGGGCCTCGCGACTTTGAGTTCTTTGTGGAGCCGGGCACGCCCCGCGACGCCGTCCACAGAATGGAGGGCCAGGCCGACCAGAGCCCGGACTGGGAGGCTGGCGACCTGGTGATCCACATCCACGAGCGCGACGACGGCAACCTGGGCTTCCGCCGTAGAATGCACGACCTGTACCGTACCGAGCCTCTCACGTTGAAGGAGTCGGTTTTAGGCAACTGGTCCCGCGAGATCGAGACCCTGGACAGAGACGCCAACGTGACGCTCGCCCGCGGCGCAGGTGAGATGGTGTACGACGGGCAGATCGAGCGCATCCCGGGCAGGGGAATGCCCGTCCTGGACGGTCCCCAGGAGTACGGCGATCTATTCATCGAGTACCGTGTGATATACCCACTGGGCGCCTCCAACTACAAGCTGGGCCTGCGCGACGAGCTGTAGCCAGCTGGTGATTTCACTGCGACGAGCTGTAGTGAGGTTATATACCATGTTTAGAGTGTTAGAGTGAAGTTTCATGATGTAGTAACTCACCAGGCTGTGATTACGTGGTCCGCTATTCTGCTGGCTACACTACTAACCTGCTGGCCTAACTTTACCGGCTCTACTGCGCACAACGTGCTGGGTGAAGCGACTGATTTTTATTAGTCGGTACCTTACAGGGTGCTGTAGTACAGTACAGGGTACTTTACTGACTTTACTGGGTACAACACTTGGTAGTGGAATGAACGGGGCAGTAGACTGCGTAACTGGGTACAATACAGTAGTTAGTTAGCTGGGTACAGTACTGATGGCTTTACTGAGTGCAGTATTAGTTACAGCAGACTCGTACAGCACTGGCTATAAGAAAACTACAGGGTAGACTTAGTTGAGTATACTCAGCTCTGTGTACCATGAACTGGGTACTTTTGGGCAAACTTCTGGTACCTTACTGGGTACATTCTGGTACCTTACTGGGTACATTCTGGTACTTCCTGGGTACATTCTGGTACTTACTGGGTACATTCTGGTACTTACTGGGTACATTCTGGTACTTACTGGGTACATTCTGGTACTTACTGGGTACATTCTGGTACTTACTGGGTACAGAATATACACTGCGTAATAAGCTGGGTAGAAAACTTACCGATATACCATAGAAAGAGGTTGTTCAGCCATGAACTACTACTGACAAAGCAATCAAATGGCTATGTAAAAGGTGGAACAGCGCAGCTGTTTTCACTATGATCAGTTTTCTACAGATGCCTTAATTGGCCTCCACAGACTCTCTGGTATTAGTAGTAGTTTATAGACTGCCTACTCAGGCTGGGTACGTACCGCTCAAAGAGACCACAACGCATATCAGCAGTGATTGAGGTATGTAGAACATGTTGATGAGCTTAGTGACAGTCCTCCACTGGTTGGGTGCCAATTCCAGGCGCACTCGAAGCTAAGTTCTGGAAAGCTGCTGATACTGACACTTTGCGATAAGAGGTGCCAGGTGCCAGCCATCTCAGGAAATTGCGCAACCACTTTCCCAGCTTGAAGTCTGATAGATTGTGGCAAGTCGTCTTCTGGTTCAGTCAACAAAAGTGATACGCACAGACTGGCTGAAACCATCGTGTAGGCCTATTTTTTCATCCCACAAAGCACCCCAGCTCTTCATCTAATACTGGGTGCAAATGATTCAACACCTTCTACAAATGTGTGTATTCACATACAGCAGACAGTCGTAAACCCTCATCAGCTGTATGGCGTTCAAAGGTCAGCCTGAAACTACATTTTACAGAGTGATAAACAGTGTGAAGTACAATCTAATTAACACAAGTTTTCAGGTAACTCCAGTAGTTCGCCCTGATGGGATCGTACTTGCTCGCGAGCAGGTCATACCCCCTAATTGCCAACTGCGGGTCCGTCTTGCTGTAGTTCCTGCACAGCATCTCCAGTGCTGGCACCGAGACAACACCGTCACTGGCCTCGAGATCTGCAAATTTCATTATAAACCCGTTCAGCTCGCCCAATTCCCGGCCAAACAGTTCGTACACCCCACGCAGGTAGTTCCACGAGCTCAGGTTCTGCGGCGAGGCCTCGATCTTGCCCAGAGTGTACGCCTTCTCGGCACTGAACAGCTGCGCTGCCTCCGTGCTGCCCCGCTTATGTAAGCCGTAAGCATGCGCCACAACAAAGTATCGGTGGCTCCAGGCAGAGTTGTTGTACACGTCCTTGCAGATAAGGCTGTCCACAAACTCCATCTCGTACTGGTACTCGTCCAGGTGGCTCACCACCCACTTGCGGTGCGACCACACGTGGTAGTTCTTGGAGTCGTCCTCGAGCATCGTGTTTATCAGTGGGAACTCCCGCTTGATCTCGTACTTGTCGAACCCAATCTGCCTGATCAGCAGTTGCCGGTAGTTCCAGATCTGGTAGTTCTTTATGTTTTCCACAGCCACACTCTCCACCCAGTCCAGCTCCTCCACCAGGTCCTTGCCCAGCTGCATTATATTGTTGTACCTGTACTCCCAGGCAGTGTAATTGGCTGCGTTCAACGCCAAGGCGTCCTCTGTCAGCGCCAGCGCACGCTCAGAATACTCCTCCTTGCCCATCAGCGCCCCCAGCACCCCGTACACTCGCTTGAACTCCTCGGTGTACATTATCTGCGCGACATGGTTATCGCTGATTTCAATAGGCACCGGTTCCACATCGCTGTAGTCGTATTCGTCCTGCACACGCTGTTAGTATGCTAGTTCTGCACCTGCTGTGCGTCATCCATCCTCACCATCTTCCCCTGTAGCCTCTGGTTGTCTCTTGGTGGCTCCTCCTACAGTTTATATAGTTTTTCAGTTAAGAAAAAAATACTCTTTTGGGCTTACAGAATAGAGAATGATGCATCTGTCTATGTACTGGCTGTGTCTGCCTCTTTCTCTATATACAAGTCTCGTGACGTTCATACCACCTCGTCGCATCTCGGGCACAAGCTTTCGGGCTCAGCTGAGTGGAATTTCCAGCATCTTGGGCACTTGAAGTCTTTTGCACGCGAGACAACCACCCGCAGCTCGTCTGAGTCGATGGAAACAGTGCTTGTGTAGCTGTAGCCTGTGCCTGGTTGTGGAGCCGGCTCGTTGATTCTTACTCTGGAAACCAGAAAGTAATCAGCCAGTTCGTGCTCTCCATGTTTTTTCAGCACTTGGAACAGTTCAGACCCTTCACCCACTGATAGATGTATCTCGGTTTCTGTCGACGTCTTGATCACTTTATCCTCTTTTCTGCCCACCTGGATCAGCTCGTCCAGCTCGTTCTTAATCTTCCAGATCTTGCTGAACTCATGTTCGAGCTTTTCATTCAAGTAGCTTTCTGGCAGTTTATTCCACCCATTCAAGAAAGGAGAGTCTGCAGCACCTGCTTTTTTCATCCATGGCGCAGTGTGGTCCCACACTTCTTGTGTCAGCAGCGGTAGAACTGGGGCTAGCATGCTGGTGTACGACTTCAAGATTTCAGTCAAAACAGTTTGGGTCGAACAACGACTCAAACTATGCTCAGAATCGGCATACAGTCTGTCCTTAGTAATGTCAAAATACGTGGAGCTCAAGTCATTGTTCAAGTGGTATGAAATTGTCTTGACAACCTTACTGAAGTTGAATTCTCTGTAATTCCTGTCAATTTCAGCTGATAATTTAAACAACTTGGACAACATGTACTTATCGATCAGTTTAAGATCTTTGTATTCAACCACCTGACTTTCTCTAAACCCATTCAGGTTCCCTAGCATAAAGTTGAAACTGATTCTAAATTTCTTCAGCGTGTCACCAACTCTTTTCAGAATAATTGGACCAATTGAAACATCTGAAGTATAATCCGATTGCGCAACCCACAATCTTAAGCCATCAACTCCAACCGCTGGCAACCCATTTTCCCCCTTGATAACAGTGATTGGTGCAATGATGTTTCCAATTGATTTGGACATCTTTTGTCCCTTTTCGTCTAATGTAAATCCATGGGTGATAACTGTTTTATACGGTGGCATAACCTGCCCCTTTGTACCATCATCGGACCCAACTTTGGTCAAGATAGATGACTGGAACCAACCTCTGTGCTGATCAGACCCTTCCAAGTACACATCAGCCAACACATCTCTTTTTAGCCCATGTTCATCAACAAACTTCTTGATAACTGACCAACTAGTTCCACTATCAAACCAAACGTCCATTGTATCTCTGCATTTATAGAACTCGGCACCCCTGCCCTTATAGCGTTCAGGCAACCATCTTTCAACATTGTCCTCAGCTTCAAACCATGAATCAGTGCCTAATTCATCAATCTTTTTGATAATATGTTTAACTGACTCCACATCCATGATGATATCATTTTCGTCTGTTTTGGAGTATAAAGCTGGAATTGGAACACCCCAACTTCTTTGTCTGGAAATACACCATTCGTTTCTGTTTTTAATGAATGTTGATAATCTGTTCACACCTCTTTCAGGAACAAACTTCACGGTTTTCAGCGAGTTTAACGTTGCTTCTTTGATTGCACCAACATTGGCAAACCATTGTGGTGTTGATCTTATAATTATTGGTTTCTTAGATCTCCAATCATATGGATATGAATGAATGTAGTTGTCATCAATTTTATAAACCATTTGACTTTGGTGTAATAACTCCAGCATCTTAGTTGTTCCCTCTCCAAGGACTCTTTTACCTATCAAATCTTCAAATCCTGGTGCTAGTTCATCGGTATATCTCCCGTAATCGTTGACTGGGGAGTAAATTTCCAGATTGTTCTTCAATCCAACAAAATAATCATCGTTACCATGGCCTGGCGCGGTGTGAACTAAACCAGTACCCGCAGAGCTTATGACATGATCTCCATGCAGCACTGGAAATCCATCCTGCTTGGAAATTGGGTTCAAATAAGTGGAGTTGAGTAGCAATTCGCCAGGAATTTGAATGTCAGTTTTGGTATATTCAGGGTTCAAGCCAAGCAGTTCCTCAACCAGTGAAGCTGCCACTATCAGTCTATCATTTTGGTTTGTGATTATGGTATAGTCGAAAGACTTGTTGATACAAACGGCTCTATTTGAAGCGATAGTCCATGGAGTAGAAGTCCAAATTAACAGCGAGGGCAACGAGCTAGAAGAATTCTCTTCTGCGGCAAGGAGCTGCTGTAAACCTGGGGAAACGTGGCTCAGTGGGAACTTAAGGTATGCTGCTGTTGATCTGTGCTTCTCGTTGTACTCTAGTTCACCTTCAGCAAGGGCAGTATGGGTTTCACAGCCCCAAAAGACCGGTTTTCTCTGCCTCTTTATAAGGTTTTTCTCAATCAGCTTCAGGAACACGTTCAGTTGGTCAATCTCGTAGTCGTGGGACATGGTGATGTACGGATCAGTAAAGTCTGTGAGGATAGCAAACTTCTTGAATGTGTCGAGCTGGGACTGGATAGTCTTCTGGGCATGTTTCCGTGCGACAGCCCTAATCTCAATGGGGGTCAGCTTGGTTGATGGGTCTGTCTTCATCTTCTTGGTAAGTGTCTCAAGCGCTTTCAGCTCAATGGGCAACCCATGGCAGTCCCACCCCGGTTTGTAGAACACCGTCTTACCCTTCATTAGATTGTACCTTATGATGATGTCTTTAAGAATTTTGTTAAGCGCATGGCCCAGATGCAACTCACCATTGGCGTACGGCGGACCATCGTGGAATATGAACACGTCCCTGGCAGTGTGATCGAGGCCACTAAGCTGTGTTTTGTACAGGCTTTGTGAAGACTTGGGAATGAGCTCATCGAGTGATTTCTGGTAATTCGACCTTTTGGGCAGCGCTGTCTGCGGCAGCCGCAAGGTTGTCGCAAACTTATGGCTCAAATCGCTATAAAAGCGTCTGCTAATCATTCGAATTCCGGCTTTGAGGTGCTCCGCCTGGCTCAAATTGGTTCCATTTGTGTTTTGTTTTGTTTTCTGTTTTGGTTTTGAAATTTTGTGGTGTGCGGATGTTTGGATTTCCAAAGTTTGCCATCGTCGACAGAAAAAATTTTGAAAAATTGTTTGAAAAAATTCGTTATTTGTTACAAAGTTTCAGGAAATACAGCCAGTTTCAACATGCCAATCGATCAAGAAAAACTTGCAAAATTGCAAAAACAAGGAAACTCCAAAGTTGGAGGTGTCAGAAGAAAGACCACCAAGAAAAACTCCAAACCAATTGCTGATGACTCAAAATTACAAGCAACTTTACAAAAGCTAAACGTCCAAACTTTGGAAGGTGTTGAAGAAGCCAACTTCTTCAAAGAAGACGGAAAAGTCTTGCATTTCAACAGAGTTGGTGTCCAAACTGCTCCACAACACAACACATACGGATTCTACGGTATTCCACAAGAAAAAGCCATTACTGATTTAATTCCAGGTATCATTCCACAATTAGGTGCTGAGAACTTGGACATCTTGTCCAAACTGGCTGCTCAATTGCAAAGCAAACAAGCAGCTTCTGCCGGTGGTGCAGCTGCTGAAATCAAAGCTGACGATGCCGAAATCCCAGACTTAGTTGAAGGTGAAAACTTTGAAGCTCAAGTTGAGTAAGTTTGTTAGCCGATCGCCGGGTCCAAGGCCAGGCAATACACATCACTTGACCTAATCCATAAATATCTAGAATGTTTTTTTTGTTCAATAAATGTTTATAATTATGTTGAATGCTGAACTTTTGTAGTCAATGAGTTTGCCGTTTTGGGTAGTTTTGGCGGGCATCGTTTTGCTGGGCCAATTACCGGTTACGGCAGCTTTGGCAATTAATTGCTCGGAGCAAATTACCGGTTACGGCAGTCTCGGCGTTACGGTCATTTGCGGTATTGCTGGCACTTCATCTGCCCCTTCAGGAAATTCTGGCACATTGGCGTTTACCCTCAGCTATTTTTGGCATTGAAGAAATATGCAGCGCAGTACAGCAACAACATAAGAGCAACCAGTGTAGCAAGTTAGGCACGATTGTGTGTGCTGTTAGTATGCAAAAATTAACCTTTTGGGGGGCTTAGTATTTTTAATTTAAAAGGTGAAATTTAGCAAAACTATCATCTCCCTGAAAACCTACCAATTAACAACTACCGAACAAAATGCTCACTAAATCAATCGATGCCTCTAGTTTGAGGGACACAATCTTCTCTAGAACTCACTACCACAAGCTCAAGACTGCGGATGCGGAGATTGATGCCTATTTCAAACCACAAAACAAGTATGAGATCCCAAAAACTGGACTTGGAACTGAACTTTCATACAACCTGATTAACAACGAATTGAAGTTGGACGGTCAGCCAACACTAAACTTGGCTTCGTTCGTCAACACTTTTGCCTCGGATGATGCAAAGAAGCTGGTTGAGTCCAACCTGGTGAAGAATCTGGCAGATGCAGATGAGTATCCCGTTTTGATGAACCTCACAAATAGAAACGTTTCCATCTTGGGCCAATTGTGGCACGGAGAGTTCACCGAGGACAAGCAGCCAATGGGAACTGCTACTACCGGTTCATCCGAGGCCATCATGCTGGGCGGGCTGGCAATGAAGAAAGTTTGGCAGCAAAAGATGAAAGCGGCAGGAAAGGACTACTATAAGCCAAACATTCTGATGGGCGCCAATGCGCAGGTTGCGCTGGAGAAGTTTGCCAGATACTTTGATGTTGAGGCCAGACTGATCCCGGTTTGCGAGGAGTCCCATCACGTGCTGGACCTGACCAAGATTGAAGAGAACATTGACGAGAACACAATTGGTATTTTTGTCATTATGGGCTCTACCTACACCGGAGGGTTCGAGAACGTGCTGGAAGTGTCCAAGATCTTGGATGATATTGAGGCCAAGAAGGGGTTCAATGTGCCAATTCACGTTGACGGTGCCTCAGGTGGGTTTGTTGCGCCATTCCTATTCCCAGATTTGGAGTGGGACTTTAGAGTCAAGAGAGTGGTGTCCATCAACACATCCGGGCACAAGTTCGGGCTAACCACGGCTGGGCTGGGCTGGATCATCTGGAGAAACGAGGACTTTTTGCCAAAGGAACTGATTTTCCAGCTGAGATATTTAGGCAGCGTGGAAGACAGTTACACGCTCAACTTCTCGAGACCTGGGTTCCAGTCGATCCACCAGTACTACAACTTTTTGCAGCTGGGCAAGGAAGGGTACCGCAAGATCCACCACAGCTCGCTGAGAAACGCCAGACTGCTGTCTACTGAGCTGGAGAAGACCGGGTACTTTGAGTGTGTGTCCAACATCCACAGAAAGAAAGGGTCCTCCAAGTTTGTTGCGGGCAAGCACGAGGACATTGAGTTTGAGGACGAGTACTACAACTACGGACTGCCTGTGGTTGCGTTCAAGTTCAGAAAGGAGTTTGTGGAGCAGTATCCAAGCGTTCCGCAGTCGCTGGTGTCGACCCTGCTGAGAAACAACGGGTGGATCATTCCTAACTACCCTCTGCCACCTTCCGAGGAGAGCACCGAGATCCTCAGGGTGGTTGTGAGATACGAGCTGACGGACGACTTTTTGTTCAAGCTGATCAACGACATCGAGCAGGTGATGAAGACGCTGATCAAGACGTCGGAATATTACATCAAGTCGCTGAAGGAGGAGAACGAGGTCAAGAAGAACGACTACATTTACGCGGTGCTGTCGCTGATTGCAAGCGGTGGGGCCGAGGACGAGGAGTTGCTGGCCAAATTGAAGAGCCACACCGAGACCCAGCACACAACCTTCAAGGGGACCTGTTGAGCGAGTAACATGTCGCCTCGTGGTTCTGAGTCAAGCTTTACTTTCCCGTGCCCAACTACCTTATGTGGGTATAGTCTGTATATGAATCGAACAATATCTTCACAGCATGTCTCTGTTACCATCACTGGGATGGTTCATTTACGAGAAGAATAACAGTAGTGAGCTTAATTTCATCACGACTCATTTGGTAATTTTGTTTAGCTGTGGTGAAAACAATACATAGGTGAGATTGTTAAGCTGTAAATTATGGAGGTTTAAACTGAAGAGGAAAATAGCCAAGGTGGTGTAACTATCCAGTTGAACAAAAATGGGATGTCTCTCTAGAGATAGCTGTAGCCGAGGTGTCTCGAGATAGCGAGCAAATAACTAAGATGACTCAAAGTCCATACAAAGCAATTGTTCGTCTTGGTTTGCTGGTGTTATTCAGATTCTCTCTGGTAACTTAGCATATTACGGTTATGAGTTTGAGGGTCTCAGAACATTTAAATACTTCACTAAAGGTGAAACCAGCCAGCTGTCTGGAAACTTCACAGGAGGTCAAACCAGCTGGCCTGTCTGGATACTTTACAGAAGGTCAAACCAGCTGGCCTGTCTGGATACTTTACAGAAGGTTAATTCAGCCAGCTGTCTGGAAACTTCACAGGAGGTCAATCCAGCTGGCCTGTCTGGATACTTTAGAGAAGGTTAATCCAGCTGCCAGCTATCTGGGGTTTACCAGTGGACTTTGTTGTGACCAACCTTCCAAGAACATACAAATAGCAGTAGCTGAACGGTAACGAGTAGAGATAAAAGGATTGAAGATTTGAAATCACGGTTCTTAGATAGCAACATGCAAAGTAGCCCGACTCTAAGAGACACTTCTTGTGGTTACTAGCGTAGGTAATGGGTACTGAAACTAGTGAATACCCATTTCGAGATGATAGGAGCAGCCCTTCTATCAAGACTGAAGTTCGGTACCCTTTCTGTCTCCAATAGCAAACTACAAAGCTATAGCTGTTTCAAAGTCAGCTTAGTAGCTGTGCCGGTGAGCTGGTCGTCATAAGTAAGTTGAAGTGTCTACAACCGAGTGAATACATGTATGAATAGTGGATAAGAGGAGCACCCAGTGCAGTGCTCTCAACCCATTCGCCTACCGGTACTGAAACACCACATACACCAATAGTCAACAGCACTACCGGTGTGTGAGTTGGCCGCTTAGCTGAGAGCTACCGGTGTGTGAGCTGGCAGTGAGAGCGCCCGCTTAGCAGCGCACGCCCTTTGTGCCAAATGCCACAATCTCACGTGACTTTTCGAAATTTTACACAGAAATCAAAAATATCAAAACATTTCTGTCATGATGGAGTCGATAACAGGAATTAGTAATAAGAAGCTGATCTGCTCTCCAAGAAACTGAAGGAGCAGCCGGAGACTTAGCCAGCGCACAGAAACCGCAATCACAGCTGAATTGAGCGGCCCGTACTTGGTTCAACACAGCAACAGCTCCACAAGAAGTACAGCCAGCAACATCTACTGGCGTTGCTTGCACATTTGCGTTTAGCACATCGTCGAGGACCAGAACTTTGGTGCGCAGCACGTCGGCTCAGGCAGAACGCACGCAGACAGCACGGCTCACAGCACCAACTCCTACAGCTTCAGCACGCATAAAACTAGCAATAGACACTGCAATACAAAACTGCAACCAAACTATCAGGTTAACTGTGGATACTTTTTACAATTTTTTCTTTTGCCTTTGCCATACTCGACATTTTCACGGCAGTTGCACCTTGGATGAAGACAGGACCCGCGTTCCAGCACCAACACACAGATCATGACGATATACAATAAACCTGATATAAATAACCTGGTTAATAATAGCAGTGGGAACGAGCACACCCACAACAGTGGCAGTGCGAGTGCCAGTGTCCGTGCGAACGACACCGACGAGGACAAGAAGTTTCTGAAGGCGGCTGCTGAGGCCATTGTGGCCACCTCCGTCAACAACCAGATCGACCCCACGATCCTGGAGCTGCTCAAGCGAATCCAGTACGCGCAGAACAGCACTGCAGCGTCCGGGGCCCCAGGAAGTGCTTCGGGAGCGCCAGACAGCGTTTCGGGGCGCCCAGGCAGCGTTTCGGGGGCGCCAGGCAGCGTTTCGGGGGTGCCAGGCAGCGTTTCGGGGGCCGCATCGCTGGGCAGCTTCGCCCAGCACCAGCCACAGCCCCAGACGGCTAACCAGGTCAACTACGACCCCATAAGGAACACCCTGCCCAACTACTCCACGCTGGGTATCAACTTTGACCAGTTCAACTCCATCAGCACGCTGAGCGAGTCCAGCATATCCAACAGCACCGCCACCAACAGCTCCAGCAGCAACAACCACAACAGCAACACCAACAGCGACTGGAACACCCCGTCCCCGGCGTCCCTGTCTGGCTCGCGGGACAAGGACTCGGACCCAGAGAAGCCGTTTATCTGCGAGCACTGCACGCTCTCGTTCAGAAGGTCCTCCGACCTCAGACGGCACCAGAGAGCCCACTTGCCCGTGCTGCCGCATATCTGTGACCAGTGCGGCAAGGGCTTTGCGCGCAAGGACGCCCTCAAGAGACACAGCGACACGCTCACGTGCAAGAGAAATAGAGAACGGCTGCTGAGCAGCGGGGGTGCTGGCGAGCTCGAGCTGCTACAGAAGTTGAAACACAAGTGAGCCATATGAACGATGCGCAGGCATGCAATAATAACCATTCCACGATACACCATCAGCTGTGTGATACACCATCAGCTGTGTGATTGGCCATTCAGCTGTGTGATACACCATCAGCTGTGTGATTGGCCATTCAGCTGTAGGAGTGATGAAGAACTCAGCAATGTACCATCAGCTGTGTGATTGACTATTCAGCTGTGAGTGATGCCAGTGCAGGTGTTCAGCACGCACTGGTATAAGGCTGGGGCCCGAGTTGATCAGTATTGAGTATTGGTCAGTCTGCTGAATTAGGACTAACCTTTAGGGCTGGTTAGGGTTCACTCAGGGTTGAGACCAGCCGAGCCTACGGGCTTGCATCTCTATAGATGAATAAGACCACTCTTGTAACTTGAGTTAGATGGTTCAGGGGTTCCCACGGTGGTGTCAGGTCAGACCAGCATTCAATAATTAGATATTCAGTATAATTAACATTCAGCATAGTTAGATGTTCCGTATGGTGAAGTTGTTGTAAATGATGGCCTTGAGGTGCAGGTTCATCTTCCTGATCTCAAACTCGTCATTGATTAGCGGCGTCAGGTTGGAGTTCAGTTTATTCAGAAAAAAGTTTGTCTTGAGCTTGATCGTATTGAGCTGCTCATTAGACAGGCCTGTTATTCTGGTCCAGTTGGTGGCTCCATGCACCACTCGGTCACCACTGCCACCTCTCTCCAAATACAGCAACACCCCAATTATCAGATATTTCAAACTGAACTTGTTGTCATTAATCTTTAGTATAATCTCACTCAAAACCTCCTCGTTATTCACCAAACTGTCAACTATTAGAATAAGTTTCTCAAACAGAAGCAAATTCAGCTGACATCGGCTGAACAAACTGAACAGGAAGCTGTTGAACTTGAACTTGTCGATGCTTTCAGTGGTATTTATGTTGTCAAGTAAAATGTCACTTAGATGATTTATCAAGTGGTGTATAATTATGAGTTTTTGCTCCTTTATGTCGTTAAAGTCGTTACTGCTCCCGCTCTCCATCATTGTCGTCATTCGAGGTTATATTTTTTGCTTGTTTTACCTAAAAAGTAGCAGGCTGTAAAATATTTTATTGTTTATTCCGTATGATTCATTTCACAAGGCAAAGGGCTCCACAAGGCACTAAAAGGCCGCTTAGGTAATGCTGAGATGGCAGCAAAAGAAATTTCTGGTCCCGACCGAAACTGGTTTCCCCTCGGAACTCGCTCTTTCCGACAGAAGCCGGAAATAAACGTTTGATTGACAGCAAGGTCCGAGCGGTCAAATCTTGGCAATAGCCGAGCTGCCGCATGCAGTAATTCTCCAAAAGCAGATAATTATTCCAACCGTTTGTTTTAATCAGTAAAAAACCAAACTAAAATCAAGTAATAATTAGTTTATCAGGGATTTTTTTCAGGTTAGAAAAAAATATACAATTATAAAGCAGCAAATCATCAACCAAAGACGCACCGGAGAAGTCCCACCAGCCAGAAAAATACCAGCACACAGAGACAATAGCAAGCAGTGATAACAAGAGGAAGAAAGCAAGCAGCAGCACTAACAAAATCAGAAATAATAAACTATGACACAGTTTGGCAATTTTGATAAACAGTTTAAAGAGCTGAATTCTTCGTTCTATGACTCAATCAATAATAATCTGAAACTATCCAACCAGTCAGCCAAGGATCTGCTGTCGCTGCAGAACGACATCAAGACCAACCATCTGATCAACAAAATGTACTCCAACAAGAACCTGTCCACGCTTCCTAATAACGAGAGAATCAGAAACTTATCGTGGAGACTGAACTCACTTTACGAGCTGAACAACTTCAAGAAGCAGTGCAGAAAAGAGAAGCAAAGACAGCTGCTGCAACAACACAAACAGAAGCAACTAGCTGCTACCAGAAGTGCCAAAACCAAAAAGTCCATCAACGATCCGATCGATGACGAGTTCGACTATGTTGCTCATATAAAGAAGATATCACAGGAGGAATTCCTACCACAGCAGTCATCAGCTGCGGCACCGGTTCTAACAACGAACGATCTCAATATTCACCTGCTGAATTCCAACCTGCAGAACAACATAACGTTCAACAACACCCATCACAACAACACCAACACCACCAACAACAACTTCTCCAACTACCTCAACTCACTGGAGTCCACCATCCTGGACACTTCACCAACGTCCTCCACTAGCACCACAACCTCTACCTCCACATCCGTGCCAATAGAGTTCCACAAACGGCCGGTAACGTTGCCAACATATTCCCCATCCTTCTCATCCTTCAGCACCAACATTAACAACAATAACAGTGCTGGCAGCGTTGCCAACCCGGGCAACAACACCATAATAACGTGCTCCAACTGCCATACCAACACCACTCCGCTCTGGAGACGCTCGTCCAATGGCGAAATTCTGTGCAACGCCTGTGGCCTGTTCTACAAGCTGCACGGGGTGATAAGACCGGTTCCGCTCGAGAAGAAGATGGAGAACTTCAAGAACTTGGAGTCAAAGAGCGGCGCGCACTACCCTGTGCACCTGCAGTCCCAGTCCCAACCTCAGTCCCAACCTCAGTCCCAGTCCCAACCTCAGTCCCAGTCCCAACCTCAGTCCCAACCTCAGTCCCAACCTCAGTCCCAGCCTCAGCCCCAGTTCCAGTTCCACCAACCGCACCAGCCTCTAATGGTTAAGAACGACTTCAAATTAACCACTACCAGCAACAACAACATCAAGACTGAAGCTCCGCCTGACCTCGATCTAAATGAGTACTTGAATAATGATAACGACTGGGACTGGCTGAAAATGGGAATCTAATATATAACTTTGCTACACATTCATTTGAGAATTATTTATATATACATTATACATTATACATTATATGATATAAATAACAGTGTTATAAAGGTATGTGTGTGTGTGTGTGTGTGTGTGTGTATTTCTTAATTGGTTTTTATGGGTTTATTTGTTCATTTTTTAGATTTAAACAGTCCAAATTTCTTCTTCTTTTTCTTTTCACCTTCACCTGCTACAGGTGCTTGTTCCGCCGGTGTTTCCCCTGCAACTCCGCCTAGTGGTTTCGCTGCAATCTCTTCGGTCTCAGCCCCCGATGGTTTCCACTCTTCTTGTGCCGAAGACTCAAACTGTTCTGGTGCTGTCTGCTGCTTAGGCGATGGCGTCATACTATGAATAGAAGTAGTTGATGGTGGAGTTGGCTGCTGCAATGGTGGTTGCTGCAGTGGCGAAGGTTGTGACAGTTGCGGAGGTTGCTGTGCCAGTGGCGAAGATCCGTTACCACTGCTAGTGTTGATGTTGATACTACTGCCATTGTTTGGCTGCTGCTGCTGTTGTTGTTGTTGTTGTTGCTGCTGCTGCTGTTGCTGCTGTTGGTATAATTGAGGAATTGATCTTTGGTGTTGCAGTGCATGAACTGCAACTGGTCTTGCTACTTGCTGAGGTGCTCCTCTAAATCTATTACCACTGTTTCCACCACTTGGTAGTAAACTTTCAACATTTTGAGTGTTGATTGGGAATGACGACTTTCTATTCTTTCTTGAAGTCTTTTTGAACGCATTCAAGTCATTGTTAACGCTGAAACGTTCAAATGACTGGGTTCTGCGTGGCCCAAATCCTTGTTGAGGTGGTTGAGGTGGTTGAATGGAATTCTGTGAACTTTGTGCAATTAATCCCGGTTGTAATTGCTGTTGTTGCTGTGGTGGTGGCTGTTGTCCATACATTGTCTGTCTTGATGATCCATTCATATTGTTAATAGCATTATTGATGTTGTTGTTGTTATTGTACAAATGTTGTTGTTTTAATGGTGCATTTGACTGATTGTGCGGCTGAGGATAATATTGCTGAGCACCTTGTGGTCTATTAGTATTATTACTGTTGGTATTATTATTATTAGCAGTGTTCATTTGCATTAGCTTCTTGTTGAGTTCAATCTCTTTAGAATATAACAACATCTCCTTCTTTTTCAATTCAATCTCTTTGTTACTCAACTCTTTATCTTTGTCAGTTTCATTTGAGTGAATGATTGTTGTATTTGCTGAACCATTAACTTCAGCTACTTCATTATTAGCACCACCACCGGCGTTTGGATTTAAACCTGAGTCTTCCAATTGAGAAGAGATCAACGCAACATCAGTTAAATCCTTCAAATCTGGGGTTCCATCAGCTGGAACAAAACGTTGGTTATTGGAGATTGTTGACAATTCACTCACTTTTCTGTTCAACTCATCAATTTCTAATTTCAATCTATTATTTTCGTTGATCAAGTTGTTTGATTGATTTTTCAGCAAGTTGACATTATTTAATGACTCCATTTCTCTGTCCTTAACCAGGTTAAAATTTTCGAATAATTTGTTGAATTCTGAAGATTTCACTTCCAATTTTGAACTTAAAATTGAGTTTTCATTCACTAATCTTTTATATTCATTTTCATCAAGAAGTTTGGAGTTTGCACTGACTGTTTTGTTCTTGTCAAATCTGGTGAAAATCAACTTCTCATCGTCATTAAGTGAATTAAATTTATCTAATTGACAAATTGTTGCATATAGGAATTCTAAGTAGGGTGTTTTGATACCATAATCATCCGCTAACAGAATTGGCTGTAACAGTAACATATCAATATCCAAATCCTTATGGTAAAAAAAGTTGTAAAAAAACTTTGGTGAGTTTAAGTATTTGACATCACCCTCACCGTTGTCTAATAGAGAGTATTGATTTTCCCAGTTTTCTAACAAGTTTGACTCATTATCATACCCATTTGGTAGTTTACAACCCATTGTCTTCGCAACAGTAATCAACTCTGTAATCAAACCACTGATCAAAGGTTTTGCTAAAATCTTTTCATTTAATTTCTTCGGATTTGATTGTTCAAACAAAATAAGCAGAGGTTCAAAACAAATCTTTGGAATTGCCATACACCATTGCTTAGTTAAGAATTCTAAATACGTTGAGGTTGTATTGATTGAAAATGAACTGAGGCCTGAATTTTTAAGGTTGATTGCATTCTGAAAAATTTTGATCAAGTTTTTCAAGTTTGAACTTGTTATGGAGGAGTATTTTGAGTTTGAGTTGCTCGATTCGCCTAGATAAATCTCATTCAATTTGTTCAAGTTATTGAAAATAAACTCGTTTGAATTGTTTGGTGAGATTCTCAAATCAAAGTTGGAAATTATTGAAAAAATTGATAACTTTAGGTTGTTTGGTAAACAGTTTTTGATGAATGGCTCCAGGTTAACAAAGCCTGAACTCTCAATAATCAAGATCGAAGTTTCATTCAAAATTTTCAATAATTGATCAGACAGGTTGGAAATTTCCTGTAGTGATTTGGAGCTTATTAAAATAATATCAAACTTGTTTGCCTGTTTGAAGTCTGATAAGCTGGAAACAAAATTTGCAGGTTCATAGATTTCTGTTGCTTCTTTGTTGTTCTTGCTGCTGGCTGTTTTGAAGTATAGCGGCTTCTTAACATCAACTTGGCTATTAACAACAACCGTATTAAATCTCCCGGTTTTATCGAGTTTTGAAGCAAAGAACAGTAAGTTGGGACTTGATCCGATGGTGATGATATTCAGTTTTGAGACCATCTTTCCCTTTGTTCCTGGTGTGGGTTTTTGCCGAAGTTTCTGATGGTTGTTTATATTTTAAAATTTTGTTGAGATTTATCAAAACAAATCAAAACAAACACAAAATCAATTTTTTTTAAAAAAAAAAAAAAATCACTGCGGAAATTTAGGAAATTCACCAATCTAAAAATAAAGATGAGTTATCTACTTGTTAAGGTCAATTGAATTTGGGTATTTGAAACCGACAAATCCTGCGATTGTTTTCTTGTTGTTGTCACAAATAAAACTGGGACCAAAAAGAAAACAAAACTGTCAAGAGAAAAAGTGAATGTAAAAACATTGCGAATTAGCAAAAACCAAATCAACTTTATTGTTTATTTTTGGAAATTCATTGCAAAGAGGTTGAGAAAATGTGGGTGGGAATTGGCATTGTGTTGCAGAAATACTCAAAATGTCGGCTGCAAAAGCAACTTCAATTGCGGTTGAAGCAGTAATATTTCCATTTCCATCTATTTGCGAAAAATAAGACTTTGCTTCTTACCTTGTTTTGGGTTTTTTGCGAATATTAGTTAACTAACACTTTACCCAATTACTAAGTAAAACACGCAAAACACGTAAAACATCGCAAATTCTCGCATAAATTAAATTAGGTTAAGTTCAGGTAGCAATTTCCGGGCTGTGTCCAAACAAAAGAACACATCACACCTACAGATGGTGCCTCATGCACGGGGGACAATTTTGTGTATTCATCTGCTGGTGTTTGAGGTTACCTAAACTTTTGGAATCAAAGCACCAACTGTTTTCACTAGTTTTCGCTGCTTCGAGGCCCTTTGCGCTGGCAACCGAGAGTCCATTCCCTGTAGTCCATGTGAAGCTGCCGACGAAAACCGATGAGGCTTTTGGCTTTTGATCTTGTACTTACGTGAGCCTCGGTGGACAGGTAGTTTTCTTCTCTTGATAACTAGCTTGCTGTTCTGACCATTCGAGGGGTCTCTGAATTTCGCAAATGACACAATCTGGTACAACTTATGCAAAAGTCGTCTGAGAAATCTTACTTTAGACTGCCTTGGTGGTGGGAGCGACTTCATTTCTCCAACTAGCAGATGTGGATATGTGGACAAATACGGTGAATAGCAACTGGTGTTCGTCTCTGCAAACAACAACTACATGAATCAGCTCGTTATCATTTCAGATCACAAAACGAAATCAAAAAAGAAAAAAAAAAAATCTAAATAAAAAAAAAAAAAAAAATCGAAATTTTTCAGTCAAAGACCA
>JAJLVZ010000007.1:288529-400511 GCA_030570575.1 [Candida] sp. | reverse complement strand
TATTGAACTCCACATTTATCATCGGTTTGATGTCAACTTTCTACAAATCCTCCATTTTCAACAGCTACATCATGAAGAACTTTTTCTTCAAGCACCCGGACCTGATGTCCAAGGACAGAGCGTCCTTGGTGGACGCGGTGGTGAGTTTTCAGAAGTACAAAGAGAGAAGTATGAACTGGAACAACAGAAGAAAAGCCCAGTTCAGGAGGCTTTCTTTCAAAGACCAGAAGCAGGCTAAGCAGCTGGGGTACTTGGACAAAGTGGACATTGTGGCCAAAACCATTGCCGAGAATGCGGTGATTCTGAACGAGATTGCAAACCATGCAATCAGCAAGTACGACATATCTGCAATCGAGCTAAAAAGTGCCGGCTATAGAGACAATTCTCGGGTGATTGAGTCGCTGTGCCATTTTGCACGAGACTGGTCCCAGCTGGGCAAAAAGGAGTATGCGCCAATTTTCAGGTTCATCAACCAATCACTGGACAAATTTGTGCCTAATGAAAGTGACAGAAAAAACACTCTGGTACTCGTTCCTGGGTCTGGTCTGGGCAAGTGTGCGCACTACTTATCGACTTTGGCACCCAAATTCAAGCAGATAGAGTCGATTGAGTTCTCGCACCTCATGTACCTGTGCAACGAGTTCATATACTCAGGCAGTGACCAGAGAAAGAGCTTTAAGGTGCACCCTTTTTTGCACAACTACTCGCATCATTTGAACATTGAAAACCAGATAAGCGCGTACAACGTTGACACGCACCCCCAGCCACCGAATTTGAAACTGAACTATGGCGATTTCAGAAAATTCAAGATTGACAACATAGACCAATACGATAAAGTTATAGTTGTCTCATGCTTCTTCATTGATACGGCCGAGAACCTGTTTGAGTATTTCCAGGCAATCGAAGACCTCATTGGCGACAAGCCAGGACTGTGGATCAATGCGGGGCCTCTGAAATACGGCACTCAGCCAAAAGTGGAATTCAATCTAAGTGAGTTGGAGCATTTGAGAAAGCTTAGAGGTTGGAAAGACCTGCTGAAAGACGATCCAACCAAAGACGGGCACAGTATCGAAACTGTGGGATACCTAACGGACGAGAACTCCCTGTGGAGAGGCTACTACGGTCTAGCAAAATGGGCATCCACCAGAAATGTGTAATGTATATTATTTCCTCATTATTCTCCTCCTGTCCAGATTGAAGCTTTGTACCCTGGTAGGGCTTTGTAACCTCCAGACCTACTTGGTCAAATCAGAGCCTTTATTAATCTGGATCTTCTTATCCTCGCCACCACTAACAATACCAATTCCTGACCAATCGACCGCAAACACCTTATCCTTGCCCTTTGGTGGGTTGGACTCCCTGGTTATAGTGTGTAGGGCTTTTTCTGATCTCACGTCCCATACTTTGACGGTTCCGTCGTGGGAAGCGGACGCTAACATGTAGTCGTTGTTTGGGCACGAGTCTAGCGAGACAACAAAGTTCTTGTGGCCAACGAGCTGTGACTGCGAGATCTTGGTGGAGCTAACTCTTGGGTCGTGCAGCGTGATGTGTCTGGCTGAGGACCCACAGGCCAGGAGATTGAGTTTGTCTAGTGAGGTGATTGAGAGCAATGAGAACCCGGTGACCTTTGTGTCGATACAGCGTGAGGTTACCAGGTCCCAAGTTTTGATTGTGTGGTCCTGTGAGACGGAATACGCCACTGTGGAGTCGTTTGGCGCAAATATTATGCCCTCTACCGGCTGCTGGTGGCTCTCGAGGAACGACAGTGGGGCTCTTCTTCTGACGGTGGAGTCCTTTAGTGCGAGTTTTCTTCTCTTTTTAGCGGCTGTGGACGTCACGTTGTTGTTTGGGTCGGCAAACACATCAATGGCAGCCATCTCTTTGTAGTTGGTGGACCACAGGCCGACGGTGTTGTCTGAACTTGCGGACAGAATTCTGTTGTTGTGCACAGCCAGGGCAGTCACTGGAGCTTTGTGACCGTCCAGGATGGCCAGCGTGGACCCCTCGGACACCTCGTCGTCCTCGTCATCCCCCTTCTCCTTGCCAACCTTCCATAGCCTGATCTGTCTGTCGTTGCCTCCACTGACGACCCTGGTCTCGCTGATATATTTAACTGCCTTGATTGCGCCCTGGTGGCCGCTGAACTGCTTCTCCACCTTCCCGCTCATGTTGAACGTTCTCACAATCCCGTCGTAGGCCCCGCTCAGGATCTTGGAGTCGTTGAATGTGTCAAGGGACGAGACCCAGTCCTCGTTGTTGAATGAGCCCAGGAACGAAGGTGGCAGAACCGCCTTGGTGTACTCCAGGCTGAGAAACGCCTCGCTGGAAAGCCCGTTCTGCGTCAGGTAATCCTGCAGCGACGTGCGCAGCAGCGTCCCATTGATCAGAAACTCGAACGGCGTCGACCCAGCATCCTCATCGAGCCCGTTCTGCTGCTTGATGAGGTGGTTGATAATCTCGGAAAGACCGTATCTCTTCAGCGAGATCGGCACGAAAAGAGGCGTGTCGTCCACATGCAGACTGGTGTCCTCCTCCTTGGTGAAGAACCGGATTTTCACTTGCGACTTGTCGGACATGTTGCTGGTTTAGTGTTGTTTCTACTGGTTTTCTGGTTTTCCAGTAGAAAAAAAATTTTATTTGGCGCGATGAGCCCCCGGAACTCGCCTCGCCATTTGTACTCCCAAAATTGAGTTCCGGCCCGGCCTCGTTCCAGTTTGTGAAAATTTCTGTGCTCAAAAAGTGCTTTACACCAACTAACTGGCGTTTGCAGGTGGTTTGCGGCCTGAGACAGAACTCGCAAAGACACTCTTGACATCGAGATGACTTCTGACGATGCCGGTGCGAAAGATGGCTCGGCTGGCGGTGCCGGGGCCGCCCACAACTTTATTGTTTCTGCGCCAGGCAAGGTGATTATCTTTGGTGAGCACGCTGCTGTGTTCGGCAAGCCAGCTATTGCAGCCGCAGTTTCGCTCAGAACGTACCTGCTGGTGACGCCAAACGACGGGGACCCGGAATCGATTGAGCTGGACTTCCCAGACATCAAGTTTCAGTACAGCTGCAAAATATCAGACCTTCCTTGGGACACCGTCAAGCGGTTTGGGCGCATGGAGACCCCGGACCCTGCCGAGGAGCTGGTCCCAGAGCTTGTTTCCGAGCTCACCACGCTGCTCTCCCGCATCTCAGAGCCAATCCACTACTCTGCCGCATACTCCTTCATCTACCTATACGTGAACCTCTGCAACAGAGACACTGCCGGCTGCAAGTTCAGCGTGCGCTCCACGTTGCCCATTGGCGCGGGGCTCGGCTCGTCCGCGTCCATCTCCGTGTGTCTCTCGGCAGCGTTTGCCATGCTAGGCGGACATATCAAGAAACCAACGGTTGCCAACGACGGGCTTTCCACCGAGAACGACGAGATCCACTTCATCGACTCCTGGGCCTTCATGGGCGAGAAGTGCATCCACGGCAACCCGTCTGGCGTGGACAACGCGGTGGCCACTCACGGTGGTGCTGTCATGTTCCAGAGATTGCCCAACTCGTCGACACCCGTGGTGCGTACCTCAATGAGAAACTTCCCGCCATTGAAACTACTCTTGACCAACACCAAGCAGCCGAGAAAGACCTCCGACCTGGTCTCAAACGTGATCAAGTTGTCCCAAGAGTTTCCAAAAACCACCACAAATATAATGGAAGCCATTGAGCAGCTTACCAGAGAGGGCTACAACATCATGATCAAGCCGTTTTTCAACGAGGAGGCGCGCAATAGGTTGAGAACGCTCGTGCAGCTCAATCACGGGTTATTGATCTCGTTGGGCGTGAGCCATCCCAAGCTAGAGAAGATCAGAATGCTGACCGACGAGCTGCAGATTGGTCAAACCAAATTAACAGGAGCTGGTGGTGGTGGATGCGCCATCACGCTATTAAATGACAACGTTTCCGACGAGGCCTTGAGTGAGCTGAAGCAGCAGTACGCGGCTTTGGGATTCGAGCCGTTTGAGACCACTCTAGGCGGGAAAGGTGTAGGGTTTTTTGATAAGGTCAAGTTGCAGCCGGAAGAGTTTTTGGCGTTCAAGGACCGAGAAGAGATTGAACTCAAGCTTCAGGCCAGAGACTTCAAGGACTGGACGTTTTGGTAGGGCTTGCTGTCTAGTTATTAATTGTTCGCATGGGTGCGGTTGTAGTTTGTATCTTTTGTGGTGCCACGTCGCTCTAGTTTACTTAGTCAAACCCTTTAAATGGTGGAGACTAGTTACGGGTAGGTTGCTGGTAATTATTGGCTTTTTGGTAGAAACTGGCCACGAAAAGTTTCTAGTAGATTAGGCTTCCAAGTAGAGGTGGCTTTTTTAGTCAAGAGCTGTCACCAGTAAAGGCTTTTGGAGACTTGTTGAAGCTGATAGATATTGGTCGAGACTAGTTGAGACTGGTAGAGACTGGTGGAAGCTGATAGATATTGGTTGAGACTAGTGGAGACTGGTAGAGACTGGTGGAAGCTGATGGATATTTATTCTAGTAGAGACTGAATTCTCTTGTAGCTATTAGTAAAGACTGCATGCTGTGGAATTCAAGTAGGGTATACTCGAGTAGGACGGACGCTTTGTGGCTCCACAGTCTCTGCCAAATAGAGACTGGCTTTTGCAGTGGATTGGGTACTGGTAAAGTACTGGTGAATATTGATTACTGATAAACACTGTTTACTGGGAGCACAGGTTCCAACTAAAGGCTAATGGTACACCTACTGTAGCCACTTGCTACTGCCAGTTTCCTACAGCTTTTTTGCTACCTAGACGGTGGTTTTATGTAAACTGCGGGTCCCGTGACTTTAAGGTTCATAACTGTTCACTAGCTCGGCCAGAACATGTTTAGCAGCCGCAGCACCTTCTACCAGCTGTAACACCGCCTACCAATTGTAATACCGCCTATCAGTTGTGGGTTTACTAGGTATAAGTACCTCCCTAATTAGACAATAACTTTATTTAGCCTATAAATTATCTTTTAGTTTCCTTTAATTAAGCTGCTACCACTACAACACTCTATCACGATTAAAATCACTATACTATTACAAACACACTCAGATGCCTCTGTTAAAGTAAACAGTGCTGATCTCGTTGCCGTTTTTGTCGAGTTTATGTGCTAAGGTTGGCTCCAGATGTTTGACATCGATGGCCTGGTACTGCGGGAAGATGGCGAGCGCAAAAGGCAATGCCACAAGCGAGGTGGACAGAATGAGCCCCAGGTTAGCCAGGGTTTGAATGCCCAGGCCCTTACCCTTCAGGATGCCCTTCTGGAGTCTGACGAGGATCAGAGGTGGGATAACCATGATTGGGGTGGCATTGATGACTCTGGACGCAGCGGTTTCGCCCACAGCATACTTGGCCGCGGTCTTGGAGATGCCAACCTCGTCGCCGTTCTTGTCAAACACGGTGATACCCTTCTTGATCTCCTCCTGTCTCATGAGGAAGACGTTGACGATACCGGCAGACACCACTGCCGCAAATGGGACTAGTCTGCCCAAGATCATCTTGGTGTTGGCCGAGAGGGACTTGAGTCTTGGGACTATGGCGTTGAGGCCGTACGCGACCGAGCACGAGGCGGTAACGGCCACAGTGTAGTTCTGGACCAGCTGTCTGGTGGTCATTGGGTGCGACTTGTTGGCGTTGGAGGTGTTGACCGCCACGTTTAGCGACTGGTTGGCAACCTGCCAGAACAGCGTGCCAAACGTGCCCATGTTGGGAGTCAGCATACCGGCTGTGACCACCAGGTTGGACAGGACACAGCACGACATTCTGAAGGGCAGCAGCACCACCTCGCCCGTGTCCGGGTGCACTGTTGAGTCCAGCACCTTCTTAGCGTGCCACAGCTCAGGCGTCATCTGCTTGACCAGCCCGTTCTTGTACTGCGACACGAGGCTTCTGGCACGGTCGAGGTCTGCGGACGTGGTGAGCAGCATCGTTGGGTCTGAGATCTCTGCGCAGTGCTTGACTCTGCCCCAGTAGGTGCTGAGATCGTACTTCGAGTCTGGGAGTGCCACAGGGCCTGGAACTGATGAGGCCATAGCTGCTGGGTCGGTTCTTGCTGGGTGTTGATGACTCGAATGGACTGAAAAATGTCAAAATTTTTCAGTTTGATAATTTTGGCACTTGCAGACGCTTAGCCAGTGGACTGGTGGTGGAGCGAGCTGGACGGCACTGCTGGGAAGTGCTGGGACAAGGACGTGTGAGACACTGGGACTGGGACTGGGACTGGGACTACTAGGACTGGACTACTGGGACTGGGACTAAGACTAGGACTGGGACTTACTTACATAGACTGCTGGAGCCAACTGAGCCAACGAGCCGAACTGATCAGCGAAGCCCACGCAATCCACTGGACACGCTTGCAACGGGCAGAGAGGATACCAGGCAGGGAAACAGACAAAGAATAACAGGAAAAGGAAAATTTAAACACACAATGGCTGTACGAGGCGTAGGCGTGGATATCGTCAAGGTGTCGCGGTTCCACAGGATCCTCAACACCTTTACAGGCAGAAACGAAACGATTGAACGGTTTGGCACCAAAGTGCTGCATCCTGTGCACGAGCAGCCGCAGTTCATGCAGTACGTGCGACAGGGCGACGTGTGTAGCAGTGCCAGACTGCTCAGCGGGAGCTGGTGCGTCAAAGAGGCGGTTTTCAAGTCGCTGTCGCCAGCTGAGCAGGCCCGTTTCAAGTTCAGAGACTGGTACAAAATAAACGACACAGACGGCAGGCCAGTGGTGCGCAACGACACGTACAGCCCGCAGGACGAGTTCCTGGTGTCTGTGTCGCACGACGGGGACTATGTGGTGTCGTACGTTGTGCGGCAGGGCACTTCTAAGGCCTAAGATTGAAATGCTAGGAATTACGCAGGCCGTGCCAGAAATTACACAGACTACATCCTACAACCAACAATATATAACTTGATTAAAACAGCTTGTAACGTTTACTCCCACTCGACAGTGGCTGGTGGTTTGGAGGTGATGTCGTAGGTGACACGCGCAACACCGTCAACCTCGTTGACGATTCTGGAACTCACCTTCTTCAAGAACGCGTGGTCGAAACCAAACCAGTCAGCAGTCATAAAGTCAGTGGTCTCGATGGCTCTAAGAGCAATCACCTGGTCATAAGTTCTCTGGTCACCCATAACACCCACAGACTTAACTGGCAGCAAGCACGCAAATGCCTGCGAGATCTTGTTGTACAAACCAGCCTTCTTGATTTCTTCAATGTAAATGTGGTCCGCAGCTCTTGCAATGGCAACTTGCTCTCTGGTGACCTCACCCAACACTCTGATCGCAATACCTGGGCCTGGGAATGGGTGTCTCCAGACCAACTCGTGGGAGATTCCTAGCAATTCACCCAAGTGACGCACTTCGTCCTTGAACAGCTCTCTTAATGGTTCAATCAGCTTCAACTTCATATTGTCTAGCAATCCACCGACATTGTGGTGGGTTTTGATAGTTTGTGATGGTCCCTTGAATGAGATGGATTCAATAACGTCTGGGTATAGTGTACCTTGCAGCAAGAACTCGATTTCTTGACCGTCCTTTGGCTTAATTTCATTGGCAACTCTTTCAAAAACATGGATAAAAGTGTTACCAATGATCTTACGTTTCTTTTCTGGGTCTGTAACTCCCTTTAATTTGTCCAAGAACTCGTCTGAGGCATCGACAACTGTCAGGTTGATTCCTAAACCTTCGCTTAATGTTTCCTTGACGATCTTGGCCTCGTTCAATCTAAGAACACCATTGTCCACCATAATGGCGTGGAATCTGTCACCAATGGCCTCAGTCATCAGCTTAGCAGCGACAGTTGAGTCAACACCACCGGAAACAGCACCAATGACTTCGGCAGTTGGTCCAACCAGGGTTTTGATTCTGTTGATCTCAGTCTCGATGAAATTCTCCATAGTCCAGTTGGTGGTGACTTTACAGATATCAACAGCAAAGTTCTTTAGCAAGATCTTACCCTTTTCGGAGTGTGTGACTTCTGGGTGGAACTGGATACCAAAGATTGGTTTGGATTCGTGCGCAATACCACAGTATGGGGAGTTGTCAGAGGTTGCAATGGTTTTGAACCCATCTGGCAACCCGTTCAGTTTGTCACCATGGGACATCCACACTTTGGAGTGGTCAATGTCTTTGAATAGCGGCACTTCTTTGTCCAAAACAGTCAAAGTAGCTGGTCCGTACTCACGTTTCTCACCTCTGGCAACTTTCTTACCGTTGATCCATGCTAATTCCTGCATACCATAACAGATTCCCAAGATTGGCACACCCAAGTCAAACACTGCATGGTCCACGTGTGGAGCATCATCGGCGTACACAGAGTATGGGCCTCCACTGAGGATAACACCCTTTGGTTTCCAGTTTAGTTCACTGATTTTTTGGGTGCATGGGAGCATTTCGGCATACACATTAAACTCTCTGAGACGACGGGTGATCAGATGCGAGTACTGGGAACCAAAGTCCAGCACCAGAATGGTGTCGAAAACACTTGAAACAGGAGCAACTGGGGCTGAAGACATGTTGTTTTGGGGTGGTAAAACTGTCAGGAATGATGTTCAAGAAGTCAATTTTTTTTATTATGTGAAATTAAAAAAAAATATTTTTCCCTTTGCTCATCGCACCGGGTAAACTGTGTCAGCCATTAGGTAATCCCGCGGCATGTGGGCGCCTGCCGGTGGATGCAAGGCACATTTTTTGAGAATTTGCAGCACATTTTACTGCGAGGCTGCAGATTGTGAGAGGAAAACAAGTTTAAGCGTGGAGATGAGCGTACTGAATGCTGCCAGGAGGTACCACAGGACGATAGTGGTTGCGCTGGTGTGTTTCACGGCGGCTGTGACACTGTTTGTCGTTGTTTCGCAGGTGACCAGCTACAACTTGAATTCGTACCATGAGGCGGTGAAGAATTTCGCAAAAGAGCAGTACAGCCAGTACTCGAAGGACGTGGTGATAAACCCTCAGCACCGTGCGCGCGGGAAGCCGTCCACTGTGGGCAGTCTGAAGCAGCCACCACTGAAGTCTGCGAAATCAGCTCAGGAAATCTTTAGTCTGAACCAGGACGTCTACGACCGGGTCCTGGAGAAGAAGATCAACCAGCCCAAGGGGTACAAGCTGAGCTACAAGAGCGACTTCACATCAGCCAAGGAGCAGGACTACGAGATCCTGCCAGACTCTGCGTTTGTGTCGCTGGTGAGAAACTCTGAGCTCGAGGGCATAGTCAGCACCATCAAGACGCTGGAAGAGACGTTCAACAGCAAGTACAACTACCCGTACATTTTTCTGAACGACAAGCCGTTCACACAGGAGTTCAGAGACGCGATTGCCCAAGTAACGAGCGCGAAGATCTCGTTTGAGCAGATTCCTGCAGAGTTGTGGGACAAGCCTGGTAATATCGACCCAGAAAAGGAGAAGGCGGGCCTGGACAGGCTGGAGGAGTTCAATGTCAACTACGCCAAGGCGGCGTCGTACCACAACATGTGTCGATTCTACTCGGTGAACTTTTACAAGCTGGAGGCCCTGAAATCGCTGAGATATTACTGGAGAATCGAGCCAGACACCAAGTACCTGTGCAACATCGAATACGACATGTTTAAGTTCATGAGGGACAACGACAAGGTGTACGGGTTTGTGATTGCGCTGTACGACTCGCCGCACTCGATTGAAACACTGTGGCCCACCACGCTCGAGTTTTTGGAGCAGAACCCATCGTACTTGCACCCCAACAGCGCCTCAATATTCATGACGGAAAACCTGCAGAACCCTGAAAAGAACAAGGTAGCGCACAGCTACTCGACGTGCCACTTCTGGAGCAATTTCGAGATTGGCGACATGCACTTTTTCAGAGATGAGGCGTACTCCAAGTACGCGCAGCATCTAGAGGAGAGTGGTGGGTTCTACTACGAGCGGTGGGGGGACGCGCCAATCCACTCGATTGGCGTGAGCCTGTTTGCGGACAAGAACAGGATCCACTGGTTCCGAGATGTCGGGTACTACCATTTCCCGTACTACAACTGCCCTAACAGCAGGAACTGCAACAAGCAGTGCGTGGTGTCCAAGTTCTCAGACATCAGCGTGATCAACAGCGAGAACTGCATGCCGACGTGGATCGAGTACGAGATGAGCGACCGCAATCTGAACGGGTACTAACAGCAGTGCTGCTGTCACCTGGTATCAGATATCACTGGTATGGTATCAGCCTAGTACGCCTACAGCTAAAGATGTAAGCGGATCTTATGACCTTGCCAGACATGGCCTGGGCTACTGGCAAGGAGATACGTCCGCTGTTGCTCTCACATGCGTCCAGCCAGACTCAGTCTTCGCACAGGCATCGAACCTGGGCAACATGCATGCCCAAGTGACGCCCGTGAACGCATGGAGCCCAGAGCAAAGTCTGAGCTCGTTGGTGAAGAAAAGTGAAAAATTTTTATGCTTTACATAATATAAAAACTGTACAGGGTGCAGCCTGCTGGGCAGACTTTTTGGTCGTCGCCTCTGCTCATCACCTCCTTGCGGGTTTGGGCAGCCTGCTGGCAGACTTTTTGGTCGTCGCCTCTGCTCATCACCTCCTTGCGGGTTTGGGCAGCCTGCTGGGCAGACTTGTTGGGACAATTAGTAGTCGTCGCCTCTGCTCACCACCTCCTTGCGGGTTGGGTGCAGCAGGATGGTGTGCTCGTACTGGGCGGTGTAGGAGCCCCTAACGTCGTTGAGCGGCGGGTAGTCCTGGACGATTCCTGCCCTAACCAGGTTGTTGAGGGCCAGCAGGTACTTGTCCTCGCCAATTCTGTCGAGGTATCTGCGACAGAAGGGCAAGGTGCCAAAGTTCTTGCCGATGGCGTCCAGCAGGGTTTTGGCTCTGTTGAGTCTGAGCGGGACGTTAGGAGCGTCCGGGTTCTTTGCGTAGTGCGAGCACTCGCCCTCTGGGATCACCAGACCGCGACCGGTGGTTCCAAACGTCTCAATGGCAAACGCCTCGCCCTCCTCCATCTTGGTCTCGTCGCCGTTCTTGACTATAGGCACGGACTTGCCCCCGTGGATGCGGTACTGGCCGATGTTGTGCCCGTTGAGGTTGCGGATGCACTTGACCGGGTACGTCTTGCCGTCGAGCTCCACCTCGTAGCTCTCCATCACCTCCTGGATGGCCTCGCCAATGTCGGTGAGCCGCACGTCGATGCCAGCCTCCCTGATCCCGGTGTTGGTGGCCTCCTTCACCGCCTTGAGCAGGTTGTCGTACCGGTCGTCGAACGTGCACGTGAACGCACAGTCCACAATGTACCCGTTCACGTGCACCCCGTAGTCCACCTTCATCACGTCCTCGTGCTTGAGCACCGTCTTGTCCCCGGCATTAGGCGTGTAGTGCGCGGCACAGTGGTTCAGCGAAACACCGGTTGGGAACCCGATGCCCGCCTGGACCGGGTCCTTGCTGTCCATGAACGTTCTGACCGCGTTCTCGATGGTCTCTGCCACCTCCGTGGTGGTGAACCCGGGCTTGACGGTGTTGTAGAAGTGCTTGCGGACCCTGCGGTGGATCTCGGCGCTCTTTCTGAACGCGTTCCATCTCGCCTCGTCCTGTCTGTCCAGGTACCGCTTCTCCTCGCTCGTCGTGCGGAACTTGTTCTCCTCCTTGTACTCGTGCCACTCTCCTTCTGGGTACACCCCGTCTGGGTAGAACTGGCTGATTGGGACCACCGTCTTCTTCTTGCCCTTGGACTTTTTCTTCTTCTTCTTCTTCTTCTTGTCCGTGGTGCCGGTCTCGTCTCCCTCGTGCTCTGCGTCCTCCGCGTCCTCCGCGCCCGGCTCGTCCTTACCGTCGGCACTCACTGCGTTGTTAGTACTCTGCCCACTGCTCTGCTCTGCCCACTCACCTTCTAGAGCCGCAACTTTCTCTGCCAGCACTGCCTGCTCGCTCTGCACTGCCTGGCTCACTTCTGGGCTCACTTCTGGGTTCATCTCTGCCTGGCTCATCTTGTCTGTAGCCACTGTGGTCGCCTGAATGTTTTGCGAAAAAGAATTTGCGGTTTACATAAGCGCCAGTTGCAGCACCAATCCAGTAGCGCCAGTGCAGCGCAATTAGGTTTGAGAATTTTTGCGAATCTTAACCATGTTTTTGGCGAGTTCATGTTTGCCAGGTCTTCCCCAGCACGACATCAGCGCCTATTGCAGTTGCGCCACTAGAAAGAATTACTCGCAATTTCACCCATCAATCTTTTTTGAAATATTGCGAATTTTTTGCGAAATAAATTTCTAAAATCTCAGTTTGCAACCCACTGAGAAGCACTGCCATGGCCACGATAAAGGAGAAGATCGAGCAGCTGCCGGCGGACAAGCCGTTCGTGTCACTGGAGTTCTTCCCACCGAAAACAGAGTCCGGTATCCGCAACCTGCTGGCGCGTATGGAGCGTATGTCAGCCATGAACCCGCTGTTTGTGACAATCACCTGGGGCGCGGGCGGGTCCACCGCCGACAAGACACTGTCGCTGGTGGCGACGTGCCAGAAGGAGATGAACTTCACCACGTGCATGCACCTGACGTGCACCAACACAGACAAGACGATCATCGACAACGCGCTGGCAAGCGCCAAAGATGCGGGCGTCAGAAACATCCTGGCTCTCAGAGGAGACCCGCCTAGGGGCGAGGAGTACCACGTGGACAACGCGTCCGAGTTCAAGCACGCAGTGGACCTCGTGCGCTACATCAAGCAGCAGTACGGCGACTACTTCTGTGTCGGGGTCGCAGGTTACCCGGAGGGCCACTGCGAGGGCTCAGACAGCTCTGAGCAGAGCGTCCAGAAGGACCTGCCGTTCCTCAAGGAGAAGGTGGATGCCGGCGCAGACTTCCTGATCACGCAGATGTTCTACGACGTGGACAAGTTCCTAGCGTTCGAGAAGCTGGTGAGAGACCAGGTGAGCCGCTCCGTGGTCATTCTGCCGGGGCTCATGCCCATCAACACGTTCCTGCTGTTCAACAGGGCGGCCCGCCTCAGCCACGCCAGCATCCCGCGTGGCCTGCTTGCAAAGTTCCCTGAGGAGATCCGCAACGACGACCTCAAGGTGAAGAGCATCGGGGTCGACGTCCTCAAGGACATGGTCCACGACATCTACTCGCGCACCAACGGCAGGGTCCGCGGGTTCCACTTCTACACCCTCAACCTGGAGAAGTCCATTGCGCAGATTGTGGAGAAGTCCTCGCTTCTCAACAGGATTCTCGAGGAGAACGACGACATGTTTGACGAGCTCAACTCGGACATCGACGTCACCCCGGACATCATAAACCACAACAACCGCAGAAGAAGGCTCTCCAGCTTCACGGGGACCTCCAACAAAGTGCTTGTGGACAAAGTGTCCAAGCACGACGCGGATTTTGAGTTTTCCAAAAACTTCAAGCTCAGCACCCCGTCCAAGAAGGCCATTGTGGCCATCTCGTCCGGAGAGGGTACCCTGGGGCGCGACGCCACTTGGGACGACTTTCCTAACGGGAGATTCGGTGACTCCCGGTCCCCAGCGTACGGAGAAATCGACGGCTACGGGCCTTCCATCAAGATCTCTCCTGAGAAGGGCTTCGAGCTTTGGGGGTACCCGAAGACACTTGCGGACGTGTCGCAGATCTTTATTAACTACCTCGAGAACACCATTGATGCGCTGCCATGGTCAGAGATCGGCCTGAGCCCAGAAACAGCTCTGATCCAGGAAGAGCTCATCGAGCTCAACAAGAAGGAGTACTTCTCGCTGGCGTCCCAGCCCACCACCAATGCGACCCGCAGCGATGACAAGATATTTGGCTGGGGCCCAAAGGGCGGCTATATCTACCAGAAGTCTTTTGTCGAGCTGTTTGTGTCGAAATCCAAGTGGGAAACCGAGCTCAAGAGCAAAGTCACCAGCAATCCGACGCTGAGCTACTATCTGGGGGACGCTCAGGGGTATTTCGAGAGCAACCTGCCTAGCGGGTCCACCAATGCAGTCACCTGGGGTGTGTTCCCGGACAAGGAGATTCTGCAAACCACCATCATTGAAGAAGAGTCGTTCAAGGCGTGGAGAGATGAGGCGTTCAATATCTGGACAGAGTGGGGGAAGCTGTACAAGAAGGACTCGGAGCCGTTCAAGCTCATTAGCAGCATCCACGATGAGTTCTACCTGGTGACGGTGGTGTGCCACGATTTCCAGCACAAGGATGTGCTGTGGAACACATTGCTGGGTTAGATTAGGCCTGGCTGTAGATTAGATTTGATACACGTACAGCCTGGCACCAGGCCTGGGAGTACTAAGTGCATTTGTAGTTTGCAGCATGCGCCACTGGCAGAACAACTGCGCCACACAATTTACACCACTGGAATACCCAGTACAGGACTCATAGGTTTAGCACTACATCTGTGCAGACTCTGGCAGACGCTACTCACCGTCCAGCCCCTGGTGTATTCAGCTACTTACTATCACTGTGGTTCCACTTGATTAACTGTAGCTTGGTGAATAAACTCAGGTAAATCAAGTAGGGCAATCTTCAATACAAAGCAACAACGAGAGTCTGTCGCACATTGGGCAGTGCTAAGTATGCTGAGTGGTACTGTTAGTTGCAATAATCAGTGAACACCACCTGTAGAGCCACTGAGAGACATTGCAAGACATTCAGCATGTGTTACTCCGCTTCCGAGTACCATATTCCAGCTGATACTAGCAACTAGCGTGCTAACTCTCCAGTGGAAACGCAGCGCTTTTTTTGCGGTGAAAGTGGTAAGCAGGTTAAACAACTTCGTGAGGGTCTGAGGTAAACAGCCTACTCGTGCGATGCTGCTATACACTCTCGCAGGTGCAGGATATGCTTCTTGCTGAGGTCCTTATTCCACTCGGGCACGAGCCCGCCCAGGAACTCCACGTCATTGGGGTTAAGCAGCAGCACGCTGTTCCGCACCTCGACCGATGGGTTTATAATCACTTTACTGCCCAGCTGGATGGGGAACCCGCTGTTATTGTTCTTTTTAACCAGGAATCCCAGCTTCTCCTGCTCGATCCCGTACACCAGCTCGCCGTAGCAGTCCTGGAACGTGATCTTGAACACGCTGGTGGCGTTGTTGATGTGCTTCTCGCCCGCAGTTGTGCCCTCGGAGGTCTCATCCACGTCCACGTTTCTTATAACGCGTTCGTGCTGGTTCCCAAACCGCCTCCGGTCGGCCCCAACGCTCTCCATGTCCTCAGCCACCAGCAGCTCGTCCAGTTGCGCAGCCTTGGACACCGAGATGTTCTCCAGCTGGATGATTTGCGCGAGAATTGCGAACCTGCTTAGCGACGACTTGAACGAGTTTCGGCTCGCTTGCAGTGCCTTTTGCGACTTGTCGTCCCCCGGGAAGAACAGCTGCTCGTTGGGCACCGCCGCAATGTCCGCCGTCGTGTAGATTTGCGTCATCCGTATCGCAATTAACTCGCAATTATTTATCCAATTCAAAAATTTCCTCCTACAACACCATTAGAGCACGCGAAGGGCACCCAGAATGGTTGTTTACTCGCTCTACATCATCAACAAGGCGGGCGGGCTCATCTACCAGAACGACCTGACCCCGGGCCTGTCCAAGCTGACGGCGAACGACTACCTGGTGCTGGCAGGAACGGTCCATGGAGTGTTCGCCATTGCATCCAAAATCACGCCGTCCCAGGCCAGACAGAGGGTCCCTGCCAACGGCACCAACGCCAGCATTGTGTCGAGCGTCAGCAAGGTGGCTGCCCTCAACACTGTGGGCACCAGCAGCCCCGTCAACCCGAACACGTCGGGGCTCAAGGCCATAGAGACCGACCAGTTCAGCATATTCATCTACCAGACCGTCACGGGGCTCAAGTTCATGCTGATAACCTCCCCCAACGGCGTGGCGCCTCTTGCAGGCTCTGCAGCTGCCGGCACTGCTCCAAACACCACCGCTAGCCTCGCACAAAATGGCGATATCAGCACTACAGACCTGAACAAGAATATTGAAATCGCAGAGGGCGTCCTAAGGAAAGTATACACCATCTACTCAGACTTTGTCATGAAGAACCCGTTCTACTCGCTGGACATGCCAATCCGGGTCGAGCTGTTTGATATCAAGGTAAGAGAGCTGTTCGGCGTTTGAGAGTGAGCCCGTTCCACAGCTCGAAGTTGCCCCGGTGCCACCCGCAATGCTCCAGCTTGCCCTGCTTGACCCGGCAATGGCTGCAATTGCAACAGGCGCTCATAAAATAAAGCCAGTCCTTCGATTAGCAGCCTCATGAGAACAACAGTAGAATAGTTCACTAGCACGACTTTAGACTTGTCATTGTAGCTGGAAACCAAACCACACTGCAGAACGTTACCATGGTGGTTCGTGAGGTCAAACAAGTGGCCGATTCCACCATCTCGAAATCCTCAGCGAAAGCTGCAGACTTGTAGTTGGGCGCAATGTCTACTCATCCAGACGGGATAAGAAGTCCACCTTTCCATCAGACCCAGCAATGGAATAGCCTAAATAATTCTGGTCAAAATGTGGGTAACAGCTAGCTCAACACCCCCAGCAGCTACTGTAGCCAGGAACATCTTGTGCTGGCGTCACCATTCTTCAGCTCGACGCAAATAGCAGCCGACGTGGTGCTGCCAAAGATACTCAGGAAGTTGGCCAGCTTGGTAAAGGGCCTGGGTAGACCGCTGGCGTGCTCTCTCCACAAATGGTATGCCTTACGTGCTCTCGGGGTAGTTCAGTCCTCTGGCTGGTGCTGGAACATTCAGTGGAGACTAAGTTAGGTAAGTCTCCTCGAGGTGCAGATTGGCTGGCTTTCCAGTATGTGCTGGGTCATTTGATAACGTCCTAACCAGGTATTGGCCCTTTCTCAGTAACAGCTCGTTGCTCAGATCATACTCAGTTTGATTCAGCCGTGCCATGGTTAAAGTTAAGTGGGCTTCCATCGGTGTAGTTTTGCAGTAACCATTGACTGTGAATTTCTTAAGCGTTAGATCCCACAAGTGATGCCTACAGGATCACAGCCACCACCCTGCTTATATACCCGTTCATACATATCCATTGCCAAATTGTAGTATGGGAATGCGTCAAAATACCATTACCTAATACGTTATAAGAAGTGCCTGCATTATTACGTAATGTTTTGGTTGAGACACTCTCGGGCTTGGTGCCCAAGCAGTCAAGGCTGTAACAGAGCGTTAGGGGCCCGGAAGCACCCAGATGGGCTGGGGCACCGTGCTATACTACTGTTAAAGCTTATTATTTCCGTGTTAAGGACTATTTAAAATATCTGTGCTGGACGGCGTACTAAGTTGCTGGCTGAGGTTGAATAGAAGAAGCTTCCTTGCCTGGGTGGAATACGCACTGCACCTTGTCAGATTATCACGCTTGATCAGATACCAATGTCATTGCCTTTGGGCTATTGAGCTGTTGTAATAGCTACTAGGAATGAGCACACTCTGTGTAGTGGGTTCTGCAGTGGTGTACTGCAGATTTTCTGCATATTTGATACTAAGAGTGACGCTTTAGCTTTCTGTGGGTATCAGCAGACATCGAGCTGCATGTCAACCAACTTATTAGCTCACAAAAACCAAAGAAATTCCGCTACCGTAAAATGCTAACCTAAAAGGTTTCGCTGTAACACAGACATACACTCTACACTCCTTTCGTCATAAACCCTTTTCAGAGCCAAGTCATATATTAAACTATTCAGTGTCTGAGACCTTGGTAATGTACTTTCCGTAGTTTGTACCACTGAACAGGCCGTTCCACAACTCAGGAATCTTCTTGAAGTTATCGTTTGTGCCATCGGCAATGGTTTCTTTGTTAGCAGCAACATCAAACTTGCCCTGTTTGATAAATCCAGTAATGGCCTCAATGCCAGAAGACAAGTTTGGGAAGTCGTCAACCAGAACAAACCCTCTAATTGTCAGTCTTTTGGTGACAACGTTGGAGTAGTTGAGCAAAACGTCTTTAGACTTGTCGTTGTAGCTCGAGATCGAGCCACACTGCAAAATCTTGCCAAAGGTGTTCATCAGCGTGATTCCCTGGCCCAAGATATCTCCACCAACCTGGTCAAAGAAGTAGTCGATTCCACCAATGGATTTTGCCTTGGCCTCAAAATCTTGAGTGAAAGTTGCTGACTTGTAGTTGAGCGCAATGATCGACTTATCCAAGCCTGCCAAATACTCAATCTTGGCATCACTTCCGGCAATTGCAATGATATTCTTTGCTTGGACGACTTTAGTCAGGAACTGTAGCAGAGCCAACCCGACTGCACCTGCAGCAGCCGTGACTAGGAACGTCTTGTCCTTGCCGTCGCCTTCTTTGAGCTCGGCGTACTTGAACACGTCAAAGTACGCAGTGAGCGTGGTGGTGCCAAAGACACTCAGGAAGTTGGACAGCTTTGGCAGAACCTTTGGATCTGGCACTCGCAGCACCAGCTGCGATTGCTCGTTCAGAATGATGTGGGTCGTCCAGCCCATGCTAGCCTGCACGTACGTGCCCAGGGGGTACTTGGCGGACTTGGACTTGATAACCTTACCGAGTCCTCTAGCTGGGGCTGGCACATTCAGCGGAGACTTTGGAATGTATGAGTCTCTAGGAGAGAACCAGCCCTTCTGTGCCGGGTCGTTTGACAGGTACAGGGTCTCTACCAGGTACTCGCCGTCTTTCAGCAGGTTGTCGTCGCTCAGGTCGTACTCAAACTCGTTGTACTTGAAGTTTGCCTCAGAAGTGCCGTAGTTGAGGTTAACTGGACCCTGGTCGGTGTATTTCTGCAATAGCCATTGCTTGACTGTGATTTTGCCTGACATGTCTACTGTACTTTCGGATCAGCTGCCTGCTATTATGGTGATCAACTGCCTGCTTTATATACTCAGCAACTAATGCTTGGTAATAGGTGAATTAATAATGTGATTTTTTGCTCCGGGAAATGCGTCAAATTCCTCTTACCTAAGGTGCTTAGTAACAAGAGCATCGCTGTTACATAATGCCGTGTAATTAGCGGCATCAACAGCAGCTAAGGCAGCTAGAAGCTTCTGGAAGGTGCGTTGGCTGCCTGGGCCCGGAGGGCTGAGCTTGCGCTGGGTCACTGGGCTGCTCCTCGCGAGTTTTCCTCCTGGAAGTAGCAAACACGCACACGCTATCTCCTGTGGGGCTCCTCAGAAGTTTGCCCTGCCTCCTGTAGGGCTGCTCTCGCATTTCCCTCCTGTAGGGCTGCTCTCGCATTTCCCTCCTGTAGGGCTGCTCTCGCATTTCGTCTCAGAAGTTGCAAACCGGCACACACTGCCTCCGTAGGTGGTTGCTTGGGGTTCATTGGTAATTTCTGTTTTGAGCGGTAATCACCGGGGACGGTGCGGCACCATGGCAGCAGCCGTTAGGGTTGCAAACCGCGGTGCCACCGGCTCACTGGTGATTGGCGTGGGCTGGCAACGGACCCCGTGACTGCTGGCGAGGTTGGCACCATTTTTTGGAGCCGCAGCACAGCCCGTACCAGTGGACGGTGGTGTGGCAGCGGTGGTGTGGCAGCGGTGGTGTGGCAGCAGTGGTACGGCAGCAGTGGTACGGCTGCAGCAGTCGGATTAACCACTGTGGGTGACAGCACAGTTGGATTAGCCACTGTGGTAGTAACAGGGAAGAAGGGGACTGGGGGTCGCATCGCAGTGAGTATTGCTGGTCGTATCGCAGTGGTTATCTGTGCTGGCATAATAGTGTCCAAAGTACACTAAGGCTGAACAGTGCACCGATCTACATTGGTGATCTACTGGCAGCAACAATAGCAAAATGGGCTGACAGCAATAGATGGATGACAGCTATGGCAGAGATCTGACAGCAATAGATGGATACAGATCTGACAGCTATGGAACAGTACGGTGTGTAGGTTTACACCAGCCATCGGTATTTGAGGTGCTACCGCGACATTCCCATTCCAGCAGCACCATAACCTATTATTACGAGACAGCTTAGGTACGGGTGCTAATTTTATTTACTCAGCTTGCTGCAGGTTGCCCAGTAACCACCCCGAGTGAACAATAGAAACTCGTTACTGTTGAGCTGTAACGCTGCAACATGCGCATAACCAGGCAGCATCAAACAGGCCTGCTGACTCATCCACACAAAACTGGATAAACTTTTGCGAAACTTGACGAAATTGCCAGAAATTGAAGCTTCTGCGCATAAAATTTAGTTTCAGATTCAATTTTTAGGGTTTTCCAAGTTTGCTGAGGCTGCGCCAATTTGTACCTGGAATTTGAAGGTGTTGTAGTCGGAATGTTTTGGGTATGGTGCCACCAGCGTGTAGCTGGCGCTGCGTAGAATGGGTCAGTGCAATTTGCGAGCTCGAATTCGCGCTACAAGGTTGCGAAATCCACGGATCAGTAGCTAAAACCGGATTATTTAGATATCCACAAAACAAGAAAAAGGTAAACAGCATGCGCTTTAAACCAGTGTAAAACAATATTGATTTAAATAGCAATTTCTGTTTGCTTTGTTTACTTCCAGCAAGCACGCACCGCATTCACTCACTAGCCCACTACGGAGCACACATCGCGCAAACCAATGGACTCGCCAAAGAACCTGTTTAAGAATATAGAGAAGAACATTGAAGGGTTCTTTTCCTCGCCGGATTCACCGTCGTTTCTGCCCAAGATCAGGCAGAGAAAGAAGAACCTGCTGCAGAGCAAGACCACCATCAAGCCACTGGCCACAAAGAACCTGGCCAATCTTTTCAATACTGAGAGTACGGCCAGCACCAGCGAATTCGACTCTCCAACCTCTACTTTGGCTGCTGATCTAAGCCAGAACTTCCACATCCAGGACGACAAGTCTGCTGTTTCAGTCATACACAGCAGACATCCGCTGATACCAAAGAAGAACATCAACTTCGGCAGCATCGACCTGAACTCTCCGCTCATCTCACGAAACGCATCCTCCTCCACCACAAACTCGATTTCGTCCACATTCTCCTCCACTTCGCAGGCTTCTCAGGTCTCCCTCTCCAGCATCGATTCGACAGCCTCTAACAACACCATTGTCATTGCCAAAAACAAAAGAACCTTCACCAGATCAAACTCCTCCATACCAAACCTGCACTCCCACTCAGTTTCCAATATCGATTTCAAATCGCTCTTGAGCGACACCAACACAGAAATCAGAGAACAAACTTTGCTGGAGGAGGACTTTAATAACGAGGACGACAACTTGGACTCGCTGTTTTTTGCCTCGCCTATAAAACAGTTCAGCAAAAGAGAACTCAACTCTCCGCTGCATCAGAAGCCTATGAAATCCAAAGTTAGAAGAACTCATTCAATGTTCTACTCGCAAAGCGAGATACTCACCGAGAACAACAAATTCGACATGAAGTCGTCACCATCAAACCTACGAAACTCAAAGATCGACTATTATTATGATAAAAATGACTTCATTCCTAGAATTAATGTCGACACATTGTGCCAGATTATTGACGGCAAGTTCAACGATTTTTTCCACAAAATCACCATAGTGGACTGCCGGTTTGAGTACGAGTACCAGGGCGGACACATCATGGGGTCTGTGAATGTTTCATCCCAGCAGGACCTGGAAAAAATGTTTCTAAACAACAACCTTGAAATCAGGGAAAAAATGAGTGAATCTGAGCTGAACGAGATGAAGGCGCAAAGAAACAAACAAAAGAACCTAATAATCTTCCATTGTGAATTCAGCTCGTATAGGGGGCCCTTGATGGCCAATCATTTGAGAACTTGTGATAGATATAAAAATCAGAACAACTATCCTTATTTGGATTATCCGGATATCCTCATTTTAGAAGGTGGTTATAAGAACTTTTTCACACTAAAAAGCACTAGATGCATTCCACAGAAATATATTGAGATGAATGATAACAAATACTTGCAAAAATGTGAGATAGAGCTAGATAGATTCACAAGAGAACTAAAACGAACTTCTTCGATAAACTCAATCAAGCTGTCCAATCAAACCATGAATAAAAAGAAACTTGGGTTATCAAGATCTTCAACAGCCATCGGCACTATTAACTTCAACTCCAAAAGATTGTTCAATGACAGCGCTAGCAGCAACCCCGGAACTAAAATTTTTGACAAGGAGCGTAATTGTGCATCGAATCATAAGGACACTCCCTTCCCAAATAGGACGTTGACAGGTGATGAAAGCCATGTTGAAACCGGTACGAATGATAAATGTTTATCCGATCGCCCACCACAGTGCCTTGATTTTGGATTTAAGTTTCCTCCTCTTCCAATTAAGTCAAACAACTCCGTGCCATTCACTGGCAACAATGATGCTATTGGTGAATGCACTAAAAATGATAAAAGATGCCTTACAAGATCAGCCACACTTATCTAGTGCATAAAGCTGTCAAACAAATAATATCCAAGCCCTTCAACTATACAGCAAAGACTTGGATATAATCCAAATTCTCATATCATTTTTTTCTCTATCACTGATAGGAATCACTAGATAATCAATCGCTAGCAATCTCCATAGATAATGAATAACGAATAATGAAGCAACCCTATTTCGGAACTGTAGTTTAAAAAAAAACTAATAAAAATTTTTGTGCCGTTCAATTGTAAAAAGAAAGTGTTGATAACACAATCATGAAAATTTTTTGTAGGACCGTTTGATGATCGTTATTTTGTGCTGATTTTGTTAATAATTAGTTTAGACCGGGTTTAAATTCTGAGGTGATCCAAAATAACTTATATATTGCTTCAAATCCCAGTTCATTCACTCTTGTTATTGTTGTACTATTGCAGTAAAAAAATTGAGCATGTCTGTGGAGAAAAATAACATTGACGAGCAAATCTCTGAACAGGAGAAAGATGTTGAGTTGGGAAGCAATGTTCCCGGTGACGAGTTGAGACCAACACCTTCCCAATATAAGACGCTTCAGCAAGTTGCTGGACATGCATCAATGAAAGTTTATCTAGTTTGTTTTATTGAATTTGCTGAAAGGGCCTCATATTTTGGTGTTCACGACAGACTGTATAACTTCATTCAGCTGCCTTTACCAAAAGGTGGAAATGGAGCTGGGGCACCACCAAAGGGAACCCAGCAGAATGCAGGTGCCTTGAATATGGGCCTGCAGGCTGCAAGTGGTATCACTTTGATGTTAACATTCTTAGCTTATTTAACACCTTTATTTGGTGGTTATATTTCTGATAAAAAGCTTGGTAGGGTTAAAACCATCTGGTATGGGATTTGGATTGGTGCTATCAGTCATGTTGTGTTGATTATTGCAGCTATTCCAAGTGTTTTGAAACATGGTTCAGCTGCTTTAGCCCCAACTATTATAGGTATTCTGTTATTAGCAATTGGTAGTGGTTTAATTAAACCAAATTTACTGCCTTTGCTGTTTGACCAGTATCCATATGAAGGTGACGTTGTCAAGACACTGAAGACTGGTAAACAAGTTATATTCAAGAGATCAACTTCTTTGGAGACCATGGCTTTGTTTTTTTATTGGGCCATTAATATTGGTTCATTGTTTTCTATTGCAACCTCATATTCTGCCAAAAGAGTTGGGTTCTGGTTGGCCTTTTTAATTCCTGGTATTATTTATATGCTTACAGTGCCAGTCCTGCTGATCCTAAAGCCTCACCTAAAGAAAGAAACTCCAACTGGTGTTTCAATTATCGAAGAGACTCTCAAGGTGCTAAAGTTTTGTTTCAAAAAAGGTTGGTATCAAAGATGGAAGTCTGGTCAGTTCTGGGAATATGCTAAGCCAAGCAACTTTGACGATGAGCAAAAAGAACACATGGAGAAAATCTCCTGGAACGACCAATTTGTTGATGATGTTAAAGTGACCTTGGACGCATGTAAAATATTTTTATTCTTCATCATTTACAACATCAATGATGGTGGTATTGGAGGTATTCAGAACTCACAAGCTGCATCTATGACCACCAATGGAGTCCCAAATGATTTGATTAGTAACTTCAACCCTATCACTATTTGTGTTGTTATCCCAATCTTAGATTACATCGTCTATCCAGTCCTCAGAAGATACAAGATCGAGTTCAGACCTGTCCATAGAATATTCCTGGGGTTCATGCTGGCGTCGATTGCCGCAGCATGTGGTGCCATCATCCAATGGAAAGTGTACCAAACATCTCCATGTGGCTACTATGCAACTGACTGTGATATCGGCACTGGAGTGTCACCAATCTCAGTCTGGGTGGAAACGGTCCTGTACGTCTTGCAGTCAGCGTCTGAATGTTTTGCTAACACTGCTGGTTATGAGATTGCTTACGTCCGGGCTCCTGACCATATGAAGGGATTAGTCATGGCTCTTTTCCTTTTCATGAATGCGATTTCCTCTGCCATTTCCGAAGCCTGTACCAGTGCCCTGGTCGATCCCCACTTGATCTGGCCATTCGTCGCCACTGCTGTCGCCGGTACCCTTGCAGCATTCTTGTTTTTATACATGTATAGAGATTTGCATCTGGTTATGGCTGCAGAACAGGAACTGAAAGATGCTAAAAGAGAACGTGAAGGTGAAATTCAGTATGCTGGAGATTCCAAACTTTCTGCTGATTTTATAAATCAGAACAAGAGCGACCTGGAAATTGCTGAAAATGCTGAAATCTCAAGCGTCCTGTCCAAACGTTGATGTTTAAAGAATATTTTAATTTAAATGCTTTTTCACTTATAAATCTTAAAACTCGCATAGGCGCTTTCCTTTTCGGGCGATCTTCGCAAATTGGCAGATGTTACGCTGTTTTCGGCTGTTTTGCACAATTTTCTACTTCATTAATTATTTTGTTTATTTTTAAAAAATCATCTTCTATATAAACAAGCAGGGGACAAAACACTGAAAGGAGCGGCTACAATAACGGCGGCAAAGAACCCAATGGATACAGCAGCAAAGCACTTTAGCTTTCTGAACGAAAATGACCCTATGAACTGGCTCAATTCGAGCAATTATTTAGACCAGCTTGTGCCAATAATTAAAACAAATATCCAGAACGACACCATAAACCAGGTCGTCGAGAACCTGAGTGCGGAACTGGAGAAGAAAGACGATGAGTTGGTGGACTTTATCAACTCGAATGAGCCTAAGATTATTGGTTCAACTGATGAAATTTCGAGTATTTCTCGGAATGCTAATAAGATTAATGAACAGTTGATGGATATAAACACTCATTTGTTCAAGACATCCAATGTGACTTTGGAAAAAAAGCAACAGCTGCTGGCACTGAAGAAAAATATCAACAAGATTGACGAATCTTGCATTTTGATCAATAAGATCTTGCAAATTTTGGAACTAACAGATAAAACTCAGGAACTAATAAAATCAAACAAGTTCTTTAACGCATTGAAGAATTTGAACGACTTGAATGCTCTGAGCAATGAATTTGATCAGAACTTGACATTTCTCAATCACATCAACGCTTCCATTCCAGTTTTGAAAAACTCGATAAAAGACGAATCCTTAACCTTGCTAAAAAGAAACTTGAACTCAATTGATTCCAAGTATGAAAACATTGCAGTCTTTTATATGGAAAAATTTGATTACCTGATTAGTAAATGGAACACATTCAGAAAATCCAATAAAGACTATGAAAGGTTTAAGATTAATTCATCAGTTGAAATCAGTTTAAGAAGCGTGTATCTACCTAGCAGCGATCAGCATCAACAGCAGCAACAAGAAATAGAACAGGTTGATAAGTTCATCAACTTAAACTTCATATTTGATAGCTATTCAATATTTAAAATCCTAAACCAAGAGTTTTTCTTTAAGAATGAATTTAACAAAGAGATGAACGTGAAGAGAGATAAAATTTTATACCCATTTATTTTAACAGACAGTAAAAACAACAATTTCAAAACTTTCATCAAGAACAAGAATAACCTAATTCAATTTTTGAACAAGTTGATTGGTTTCATAATAATTTACAACTTTATACCAAATAAGATTCCAAATTTGATAAATCAATCAAGTTTTGATTTATGGGAGAATTTGTCCGCAAAACTATACCCATTTTTCAAAAATTTACTACTTAATGAAACCATTGACTTATCGAACTTACTGGAACTAAAACCAGTATTTGGTAATTCATATTTGATCTTAGAATATTTTCAGCTAAATTATAATGATTTTTACAATTTACTGATCATCATATTCAAAAAATACATTCAACACTCAATTTTCAAATTTAAACAAGAATTTGAGAAGATAAGTGAAGAAGATGATTCAATGCCAATGGTTGTTTTTGATTCCAAATTATACAAAAAGATTTTGAATATTACTTGGTACAAAGAAGAACCAACAAACGAGTCCAAGGATGAAAAAAATGATGATGAAAAGTTTCCAAAAGTGTTACCATTTAGCTCAATTTATCCAATGGCATGCGCTGAGATTAGGAACTTTATTTATGAACAAGACTTATTTTTATCGGATTATTACAAGCACGACTTAACATCAATCAATGAATTGATTGTTTCAAATATAGATAGACTGCTAAGCAGTGTTATCAATGAGCATTATATCAGCAAACTGGATATCACAACAAGAGAAGAATTATCACAAAATTTGATCAATTTGGAATATTTCTTGATAATGTCAAAGGAGTTATCAAAAGAATTGAGCTTGAGGTTCGATAAAGACATTAAATTGAAGTCAATACAATTGTTTCAAAACACAAGAAAATCAACAGAGTCCAAACTGTTTGAAATGGTTGATGGTAAAATTGAAGATTTACTTGATTTTATTAATTACGATTGGGAAACTGATGATTTCAATACAGAACCAAACTATTTCATCAAAGATATTGGTGATTTCTTGAAGAATATGTTTAATTCAACTTTTTCAAATTTACCATATTCAGTCAAATCGTTGCTGCTTTACAGAGTGTTTGATGTCTTAGCATTGAGATTTTTGGAAAACTTAAATGAAGCAGAAAAACTAACAAAAGCTTCAATCTCCAATTTTGATATAGATATTTCATATTTTGAAGTGATAACAAAAGAATTAAACCCAAATGCCAATTCTAGTGATGATTCATTACAGTCTATGTTTGCACAATTGAGACAGACGATTAACTTGCTGAAGATTGGTAACTTGGAGGAGTATAAAGACCAATCTATCAGAATGAGAAAATATAATCAAGTTAAACCTGATCAGGCTGTTAAATTGCTACAGAAATTAGAGCCGGATGTTATGTTGTCACCATTGCCGAACTCAGCTTACGCTAATAGCAGCACCACTGGAAACAGTAGTACTAGCAACAACAATGTTTCTGGTAGTACTTCACCACTCTCAAGACTTCAACGTTCACCTTCAACCATGGGGAGATTTTTTAGATCTTCATCATAAAGAGAAAAATCAAAATAATAATTTTTACAGTATTGAAAAATTTTACTGAAACAGCTCAACAAGATGGTTGAAAAAAGAAAGAACAACAGCGGCGGTAATGACCGTAGAAAGAAGTATAGAGTTGTTAGTGGGCTGATAGAGCCGTCCACTTCTGGGATTTTCATAACTTGCAACAGGCACCAAGAGAAGAAGTGTCAACAAGAGTTGGGGATAATTTTTAGAGAAAAATATGAAGAATGGTATAAAGATGCTGAAGTTGATGGGGATGGTGAGGAAGAACAGGACGAGGAAGAAGAGCTATCAATTGAGGACTCCATTAAGAAGGAACTGGAGGAAATCAAGAACCAAGCTAAACCAAGCAATAAAAAAGAGCCACTTTCATTCATAGATGTTGGGTGTGAGTGTATTGTGTTTTGCAAGACCAGAAGACCAATTAAGCCTGCCGAGTTTGTGGAAAGACTTTGCAGGGAAGCGTCTGAATCGCAAGTCAAGAGCACCAGATTCACTCAAAAGTTGACACCGATCACATTTTCAGTCTCTGCGTCAGTGGAGGAGTTGAAAAAGCTTTGCGAACGAGTGCTGGACCCGGTATTTAAGGACACTGAAGGATTGAAGTTTGCTATCAAGGTGAGTTCCAGAAACTTCAACACTATTGACAGAATGGACATAATAAAGCAAGTTGCCAGCCATGTTGGTAACAAACATAGTGTTGATCTGAAGAATTATGATAAACTGATACTCATTGAGTGTTTCAAGAACAACATTGGGATGAGCGTTGTGGGCAGCGACTACGACAAACTGCAAAAATTCAACCTCCAACAAATATTCATCAAGTCGTTTAAGGACAAGAAGACCAAAGAGGAGGAAGAAGAGAAGACAAAAGAAGAACAACCAGCCAAGGAGTGATTTATTGGTATATAAAGTGGTGGGATGCGGACGGGTATTTCTTGATATCCTGGAATGAAAGCCAATCACCCTCTTTATTAGGTATCAACCCCATTGAATTTAGTTTATAGATCCCAATTGCAATGACAACAAGCTGTAAAAGTATGAATGTGATCTTAGCTAGTAGCACGTCGTTCTTGATGTCCTTGCCGTCTAGGTTTTTGAACGCATCGTTGACACTCAAAATAGCTTTTGCCGGACCTGTGAACAACATTAAAGTTGTTGTAATTGAGAATATCTGTAGATTGCTACCAGTCATGTAGGTCATTATCAGGTTCATAGGAATCTGCTTTGCAGGAGAAGTGGCTATTTCCCACGCTTTCTTGGATTTCAGAGCATTCAGCTGTGATTTGGACTGTTTGGTGGTGCTCAATTTAACTGATGAGTTTAAACCTGTTGGTGAAGAGACGTTGGTGTGCGGTTTGCTGTTTGTTAGCGGGTACTTAGCTGATATAGCGGACTGCAAACACTTACCCAACCTCAGAGGCTGTTAGATCGTCCACCCAGCTCATTTTCTGATGGCTTTCAGTTTGGTTGTTTATTTAATTTCACTGCTCAAGTTGGCACAGCTTGATGAGGTAATATACTGGTCAGCCACTACGCTGACACAATGATTAGTCATGAAGGACATGTGCGGACATCCACCACGCAGCACTGGCTGGAAGCTTGTAGTGCCAGGTTGGTGGGAGCACTGCTGGGTGCACACTACGTCTCTCAAATGCAATTACTTTTATTCATCTTTCAACAGTTAGCCCTCAGCTCTCCCTTTTCTATTCTCTTTCTCGTTAACCCTTTCCTTACTGCTGCTGGTGCTGGTGCTACCCGCAGCAGCCAGGTGCTTGGACAAGGCCAGGTACACTACGTCCTTCTCCAGCTTCTCCTTATCTTTGTCAAAAGACTTTCTTGATTTTGACTTCACCTGATTGAAACTCGGTAAAGCCTTGTATGACGAGGACAGCTGCTGTGATCTCGCAACCAGAAACTCCTTAACTTCAGCAGAATTGTAGTCGTTGGCTGGGGAGAACGGCTTTGGCAACTGCTGAGATGTTTGTTCTGCTTGTTCTGATGGGGAAGATGTTCTGGCTTTGGGTTTGGCATTGTGGCTAGCAGTAGGCTGAACAGTGGATGATGCTCTGGGTGCAGTGGTGTCTGGCCTAGAGCTGGAGGCAATGCCAGCCCAGTTAGCTGACCTGTAGCCACTGTTACCACTGCTATTACTGTTTTTACTGCTTTTACTGCTCACATTGCTGAAAACGGGCTTTCTTGGTAGGCTTGCAACGCGCTGGTTCGGTGCAGGCTGCGATGCCGTGTTGTTGGGCATTTTCTGTACCTGCTGAGGCTCTTGTGGCTGAGCTGAAAGCAATGGGAATCCCCAATTTTCTCCTTGACATAAAACGTTTGATGGTTATATAATCAAGAGAGTGTGCTGATTAGATAAGCGTACGGGCCCGCTGGAGACGCCAGCAGTTAGCCATTTGCAGAGCCATTGGTGACGCCAGCGTGCCATGTTGTTCGCGAAATGTCCGGTGGGTTATTAAAAAGACCAGGAAGATAGTGGCAGTAAGCTACAGCAAACCTTGTATAATGTGGTTAGCCCTACAGGACGGCAGGCTCGGCCCTCTTTCTCCAGTAGTCAGACACAAAGTGGTACTCGCCCCTGAACCGGTGGATGCCGTTCATGGCGGTTTTAGGCAGCTCCATCACGAGCTCGTGGCCCTTGGCCATCATCTCGCCGATAATATCGCTGCCGATGAACGGCTCGTGCTCGATGTAGTAAGGCAGCAGCTGGTGGTGCAGGCGTGGGTACGCAATGGTCTCCAGCAGCGGGATCTTGTAGCTGTATATGCGGACGATGGCCTGGAAAATGGCAGTGACGATTCTGCTGCCGCCTGCTGAGCCGATCACCAGCTCAGGCTTGCCCAGCTCGTTCACCACGATGGTTGGGGCCGTGGACGACAGCGGGCGTTTTCCTGGCTTGATGAAGTTGTAGATGGAGGGCTCCACACCAAACGCGTTGGGGACCCCAGGAGTTGAGAAGTCGTCCATCTCGTTGTTGAGGATGATGCCCGTTACTGGGTCCCTGACAAACGAGCCAAACAGCAGGTTGATGGTGGACGTCATGGCGATGGCGTTGTGGTGCGAGTCCACGACGCTCAAGTGCGTGGTGCCGTGGGACTCGGTGATCTCGTACAGTGGGTGGTAATCTGAGTAGTTTGTCAGGGTGTGCGAGTCGTTGATGTGGCTGTACGCCATGTCGCTCCACTCAGCACTCGTGACATAGGCAGTCTGGTTGTTGGTGGGGTCTCCCAGCCGCGAACGGGCGCTGGCCATCCACTTCATTGCCTCGATGAGCCTCTGCGTAGGGACCGGCGCCATGTCACACCCGACACACTCGCCGTACCGGTCCATGATATTCAGCCCGGAGATGAGTGCCGGCCCAGAGCACGTCCCTGCGCAGGTGTGCACCTCGTTCCCCAGGAATGTGGTCTTCAGGCTCGGGTACACCTCGACTTTGTACAGCTCGTCAAAGTCCGCTGGGGTGAATATGCCGCCCTCGTCATTCACTTTGCGGATGAGGTGCGACGCGATCGGACCCGACGAGTTGTAGAACACGGCAGCACCGTGCTCGGCAATGAGCTCGAGCGTGTGGCCCAGCTCGTGGTTGAACATGAGGTCGCCCGTCTGGACCAGCTCAGATTTCGAGCCCTGCTTGAACAGGTAGCTCCAGTCGTGGTAGTTGGCGCGCAGCTTGTCCCTCGCCAGCTGCACCACGGCACTCAGCACCTCGCTGCAGTTCCAACCGTTGTGCGCAATGTCGATAACGGGCTCCACCAGCTGCTTCCATGTCAGGTTACCCGACCCCTGCAGCGTATACAACTCGTACAGCCCCATCACCTCGCCAGGAATGCCCGGAGCAAGCCCGCCCTCCTTGGATCGGTGCTCCTGGTGCTTGAACATGTCCTTGTGGCTCTTGAGGGGCGCCATTTCCCTGGCATCGATGCTGATGGCTTCTTGCTTGAACTGCTTGGACACAATGTATGCACCACCGCCTATTCCTGAGTTGAACGAGTTGATGAGCCCCACGCACAGTGCCACAGTGACTGCCGCATCCGCAGCAGAGCCTCCTTTCTTCATGATGTCCACGCCGAGCTGGGAACACTGCGGGACGTCTGACGACACGCCGCCAAACTGCGATTTGAGCACCCGTTTGGTGTCCGGAGACAACGATGGCAGCCTCCGGAGTGGGTTTATCTCTATCCCGGACCCAAAGGAAGCTACCTGGGCCGCTGCCACGCCCGCCCACACGCCTAGAAACAGGTATAAAAGCAGCATGTCGATTCTTTGTTTAGCCGTATAGCGATAAGATTTTGATTGTTTATTACTAAGTAACTCCTGCCCCCCCACATCTGCAGACATCCTTACACCTACAAAGCAGACACCCCTACACCTAAATCCGTGCACCCTTTAAGACATCCTTACACCACTGTAAATACATCCGCAGACAGCACAAACCAGCCCAGCTGTGTGTTGGGAGCCTGACTGTGGGTGCTGCATTACCAAAACTGGTGGCGGACTTGACTTGACTTATCCAGCTTGGCGAAGATGGAGTAACTGGAAGTGGGGGAATTGTATCGCTCCCTTGACATCCTGGGAAGTTGTAGTGATATTGGGGCCAGGCAGAAGTATCCTACTTTGTGTGTAAAGAGAGCTGGGTGGGTAAGGGTGTGCTTTCTGAGCTAGTTGTTTGGGAGCTAAGGTACTGGGAGCGTGCGTGTCTGAGTTGGTAGTTAATAGTTAAGGTACCGGTTAAGATAAAGAGTTTTGCTGTAATGTAAGAGTGTTCGAGATGTTATGTTAGCTGGGTGCGTAGGGGACTTAGTTTCTGATAATGTTTCTGGACATGCTTCAGTGCTCTGAGAGTTTTATATACGGATTGAGGCTGTAAGGAGGTCCCTACTGTCATTTTGAGTCTATCAAGTGATTCTATTAGTTGGTGATGCGAAACGGTAGGGTGTATGCTTACTCTCAGCATATAAAGGTATTGAGGCAACTTCAAAATCAATTGACATCAAGTCTGTACAAAGCTGGGGTGGTAGCAAGCGGGCAATGTTTGAGAACAGAATGACTACATAAACTCCACTATTTACATTTATTGAAACATAATATATAAGCCAAACAGCTATGCCGTTTACTCGACAATTCTGGTGATCAAACCAGTACCAACGGTTTTACCACCTTCTCTGATGTTGAATCTTTGGCCAACTTCCACAGCAGTAGGGTGGGTCAAAGTACACACCATTTCGACGTTGTCACCTGGCAGAACTTGCTGCGAGTGGTCAGCACCTTCTGGGAAGGACAAGGTGGTGGTGACGTCTCCAGTTCTGATAAACATTTGAGGTCTGTAGTTCTCACCGAAACCTGAGTGACGGCCACCTTCCTCTTTGGTCAAGATGTAAAGGGAGGCCAAGAATTTGGTGTGAGCAGTGATGGATGCTGGTTTAGCAATAACCATACCTCTCTTGATTTGGTCTCTCTTGATACCACGGACTAAGATTCCACAGTTGTCACCAGCCATAGCTGAGTCCAATTCTTTTTTGAACATTTCGATACCAGTAACAACGGTCTTGATTGGCTGCTTGTTGAAGCCAACAATCTCAACGTCGTCACCTTTCTTTAGTGCACCTCTTTCGACTCTACCAGTAACAACAGTACCTCTACCAGAGATGGAGAACACGTCCTCAATACCCATCAAGAATGGCTTCTCCATGTCTCTTTGTGGGGTTGGGATGTATTCGTCAACAGCGTTCAGCAGGTTGTCAATGGCTTTGACACCGATTTCTGGCTCACGGCCTTCTAAAGCACATAAAGCAGATCCCATAACGACTGGAACATTGTCACCGTCAAATCCGTATTGGGTCAATAGCTCTCTCATTTCCATCTCAACAAGCTCCAGCATCTCTGGGTCATCAATGGTGTCCACCTTGTTGACAAACACAATGATGTGCTGGACACCCACTTGTCTGGCCAGCAGCAAATGCTCTCTGGTTTGAGGCATTTGACCATCGGTTGCTGCAACAACAATGATGGCTCCGTCCATCTGAGCAGCACCGGTAATCATGTTCTTGATGTAGTCCGCGTGTCCAGGACAGTCCACGTGTGAGTAGTGTCTCTTGTCGGTCTCGTACTCAACGTGTGCAGCTGAGATGGTGATACCTCTGGCTCTTTCTTCTGGAGCCTTGTCAATGGCAGCGTAGTCCAAGAAGTTGGCACCACCTCTCTCGGCCAGGCACTTGGTGATGGCGGCAGTCAGCGTGGTCTTACCGTGATCGACGTGGCCAATGGTACCAATGTTCAGATGTGGTTTGGATCTGTCAAAGGTTGCGGCGGTTCTTCTGGCAGTCTGTCTGACGACAGCGGCCTTGGAAGCGGCTGCTCCGCGCAGGGTAATGCGCGAGAAGGAGCTCAAAGTGCGTGAGAACATACTGAACTGGCTGATTTCTCTGTTTTCCTTTGCAAAATGAAGAAATTGATGGAAATTGAACGATTTTGTGAAAATTTTGTTTTTTAGGATTTTGGGACTGCCGGGTAAATCTGGAGAGGCTTTAGGGACTAGTCTCAGCGACTGGTCTTAGGGACCTGGGCAGTTGTAGACTTTTTCCAAAATTGGGACTTTCTTATTTTTTACGAGCGGGTAAAATGGTCGTGCTGAGCGTGGAAGGCGTGGGCAGCGTGGGCAGGCGCTCTGTCAAGTGCTCTGGCAGCGAGCAGATGTGTGCGGTGGAGGAGCGCATTCACATCAGTTGCTTTGGGCGCCGAGTAGACGGGATTTGGCTGAGTTCAGTGTGTGGCAAAGAGTTGGCAGCGTTTGCCACAGTGGACGAGCTGAGCGGCGGCTGCGACATGGTGGTTGTGAGGATGTGTGGGCGGCTGCCGGGCGGTAAGGGGGGCTTTGGGCAGCTGCTGAAGCAGCGGGCGCGCAAGATGAAGAAGAAAGAGGGCGAAACGGCCAGCGAACTGAGCCGGAAACTGGACGGCAGGCGGGTGCGGACCGTGAAGCAGCTGAAGCAGCTGGACGAGCTCGAGAAGACGGTGGGTGAGGAGCAGAAGCGCAGGCTCGCAGAGAGACGGGAGAAGCTGCAGCGGATCATCGACTCGTCGGTGGATGACGGCAGTGAGAAAATGGATACCCAGCTGCTGGACGCGATAGACCGCCAGCTGGAGGAGATTCGGGAGCTGGTGGGGGCCAGCAGTGGCAGCAGCGGCAGTAGTGCCAGCGAAGAAGAAGATTCAGACAGCTCAGACAGCTCAGGCACCACCACTGACTCAAACCTAACTAAAACTCTACCGGCCAAAAAATTTCAGAATTTTTTTGACTGAGAAAAAATTTTCCAGCAAAGGAGCACTAACCAGGCACAACAACAACACGAAACAGCACAATGTCGTCGAAGGAGAAGGATATCAACGTGCAGATTGACGCGTTTGTGGAGAAGCTGAAAAGAAGACAGATTTCGGGCTCGTACGTGGTGGCACTGGAGACGTGCCAGCTGCTGATGAGGTTCATTGCAGCTGCGCGCTGGAACAACACAGACCACCTGATCCAGCAGATACGGGTGCTCGGGTGCACTTTGACCAAGGCCCAGCCTCGGGAGTTTACGTGCGGCAACGTGATTAGAAGAATCCTTGCTCTCATAAGGGAAGAGGTGGACAGCGCCAATAATGACTCGAACGAAGCCATGATAAGTTCCATGTTCAGTCTGCTGTCGACGCACCAGGACACCAAGGCCAAGGACACGGGCAAGAAGAAGAAGAACCACGACTTGCGGTCGATTATAATCCAGGGAATAAGAGATTTAATTGACGAAATATCCAATATAGACGAGGGAATCGAGTCTATGTCTGTGGACCTGATCCACGACAATGAGATTTTGCTGACACCTACGCCTGACTCCAAGACAGTGCTTAAGTTTCTGCTAAAGGCAAGACAGAAGAGAAAATTCACAGTTCTGGTCACAGAGTGTTTCCCCAATCGTACATCCACAGCACACGCTTTTGCCAAAGAGCTGAGCGATGCCAAAATCCACACCATTGTTATACCGGACTCGCACGTGTTTGCGGTGATGTCGCGTGTTGGGAAGGTGATTGTGGGCGCCAGAGCGGTTTTTGCTAATGGGGGTACTGTTTCCAGTGCAGGAGTAGCAGCAGTGTGCGAGTGCGCCAAAGAATTCAAAACACCAGTGTTCTCAGTGGCTGGTTTGTACAAACTGAGCCCAACATATCCATTTGATGTGGAAAACCTGATTGAAGTGGGAAATTCTGGTAAAATTGTCAACTTTGCTGACTCTAACCTGGTGCAGCACTCCAGCATCACAAACCCACTGTTTGACTACATCCCGCCTGACCATATTGATATTTATATCACTAACGTGTATGTGCGTTGTTTTGACCTTTTTTCACATCATTTACTAACTTTTTCACAGAGGAGGTTTTGCTCCAAGTTTTATCTACCGTATTGTCCTGGACAACTACAAACAAGAAGACACAGAATGGGAATGAACGTTTGGAAAACGCATTGTGCTGTAAACTTGTCGCTCAGTGCTCAGAAAAGCTTCCACAACCGCCTATTTCCTCGCTCGGTTTATTCGTCAATAATAGATCTTGAGCTGGATTTTCAGTGCCAAACTTTTCAAGTTTACTGACTAACAGGCTATATCAACCATGGACTTTTTTTGAGTACGATTCCGCTAAACTTATTGGTGTAATTGTAATTACCAGACCAGACATCTGTCACGTGACTGTACTGTCACGTGATCTTTCCACAAGGAACAAAATAAGTTTTAGTATCATCTTTGTTGTAGGAGGCCAGATGAAGCTGAAGATCTACCTGACGCATGTGGACCTGCTTAAGCGTGAGATATCTGCTGCCCAGCTGTGCGAGAACCCCGACTAACTTGAAAAGAGGCTTTGGCTGCCACCATCGCACTGCGCAAAGAGTGTGTGCTGCGATTCACACCTAAATACCTCCATATAATCTCAGCATCCAAGAACGAGCCTCAGATCTGGGCCAAGATACCCAAAGAGACGTTTGAGCTTTACGAGGTGGAGAGCATACGCGAGAATATCATAAGCTTGGAGCTCAATATCGAGCAGCTGTACCAAGTTTTGAGGAATTTCGAGAAATCCAACTCAGATCAGCTAGCTATACGGTTACAGAAGACAACCAATGACCATGGCAAGGACTACACGCGGCTGGCGTTGTTTTTCCACGACAGTGTATCAGCCTCGTCCACTATCAACCACACGTTCAGCATCCCAGTTAAGCTTCTCAGAAAGGATAAAGATGAACGACTGTGTGAGCCTGAATTCACGGGAATTGACCTGCTGATGAAGCTACCGACGGATATCCAGTTCATGTTCAAGCGGATTGAGCGGTACAAGTCGCTGAATCTGATCAATATAATCGGCACGGTCGAGGGACAGTTGTCTGTGAAGATTGAAAAAGGAGTTGATTCCAATGTGGAGATCATTTGGAACGAGCTGCTGCAAGTGAATGAGCTGCCGTCGAGCAGCGAACACACGCAGGACACGTTCAACGCGAAAGTGAAGCTCAAGTACTGGAATATCGCGTCCAAGTTTATTGATATCTCGAAATCCATTTTACTCATTATATGCCAGGAGGAGGCGGTGATATTACAGTCGTTTATTGACGATTCCGAGTTCTGCGAGATCATATACGTGATCAACGGGATCAAGGACTAGTGAGCCTGAGCGAACGCGGTGATGAACTCGACGAGGTCGTCGGTAGCCTGCTCGGTGACTGCGTTATACAGCGAGGCTCTGATACCGCCGACGGAACGGTGTCCCTTGAGTCCCTTGAGCCCGCGGGCCTCTGCCTGCTGCAAGAACTCGGCCTCGAGAGCGGCATCGCCCTTGAGCGTGAACACGACGTTCATGTGACTTCTCACGTGACGGGCCACAGGCAGATTGAACAGGTTTGGGTACTTGTCGAGGGCGGCGTACAGCTTTGCAGCCTTGCGCTCGTTGGCCTGCTGCTGCGCTTTGAGCCCACCCTTAGCAATCAAGTTCTTCAGAACCAGTTTCAACACGTGTAGCGTGAAGATTGGGATGGTGTTGTAGGCACTGTCGTTTTTCACCACTGTTGGGTAGTGGAACGCGATAGGAGTGATTGGAGCGTGCAGCTTGCGCAGCTCCTCGTCGTCTGCCTGGTCCAGCAAGCTCTTCTTGATGATGTACACCGTCAGGCCTGCAATGCCAACATTCTTCTGGGCACCAGCCATAATCAAACCAAACTTGCTAACATCGATTTCTCTGGACAAGATGTTGGAGGACAAGTCTGCAACCACCTCGATGCCCTCGAACTGTGGGACGAATGGGAACTCGACACCATTGACTGTTTCGTTGTCACAGTAGTAGACGTAGGCGGTTTCAGCAGGGTCTGGCTTGACCCATTTGTCCAAGGGCTCAATGTCCCCATAGGAGCCAAACACCTTTTTGGAGTTGGTGATCACGGTGGTTTCCACGCCGAGTCTGCGGGCTTCCTGCTCGGCTTTGGCACTCCACGAGCCGGTGATGGCATACGCACCTTTACCTGTATGGCCGGTTTTCTTGATAAAGCTGGCCAGCAGGTTTGTGGCAATCGAGGAGAACCCGGTGGTGCCCCCTCCTTGCATGAAGAACACCTCGTGGGTGTCTGGGATGGCCAGCAGGTCCTTGAAGTACTGCTTGGTGTCCTGGATGACCTTGGCAGCTGGCGACGAACGGTGCGAAATCTCGCCAATTCCCAGCCCGCTCTTCTCGTAGTCGATCAGGTCCTGTGCTGCCTGCTGCAACACGCTCGTTGGTAGCACTGCTGGGCCCGCTCCAAAGTAGCGTGGCTCTTCTCTCTGTAGGCTCATGATGTTGCTCGATGCTGGAAGAGTCATAGTTTTTTATGCGATTAATTAGGTAATTTATATGCAGTTTATATACAAAAGATGCCTCCCAGCCCAGCCCCTCCAGCTGAAGGCTTCCTACCAGTTAACGTGGGGTTGCTGCACTCGCTGCCTAGTCTGAGTTTTTGCCAGCCTCGGGCCAGTTTACCAGGAAGTAGGCAGCTGCTTTGTAGAAAAGGTATATAGGCAATGTGCTGTGCCCGAGAGCTGTGGCCAATGCTGGCTAGCAGGCAATGCTGGATGGCAGGCAATGCTGGATAGCAGGCAATGCTGGATAGCAGGCAATTCTGGATAGCAGGAAATGCTGGCTAGTCTGGGCAGTTCTCACTTTATTTATAGTGATGCTCGGTTTGTTTATAGTGATGCTCGTCTGCTTATTGTGAAGCTCGCTTCGCTCGCTGGGAAACCTCGCTTCGCTCGCTGGGCAACCTCGGTTCGCTCGCTGGGCAACCTCGGTTCGCTCGCATCATCTCTTGAGAAACGCCTGATACGCCTCCTGGTTGATACTAACATTCCCAATCGACTTCATCTTCTTCTTTCCCTCCTTCTGCTTCTCCAGCAGCTTCTTCCGTCTGGTGATATCTGCCGCGTGCAGCCGGGCAAGCACATCCTTGCGTCTTGCCTTGATGGTCTCGCGCGCCAGAATTTTCCCGTTAGCTCGAGCCTGCAGCACCACCTCAAACAGCTGGTTCTTCACGTGCTCCTTAAACTTCTGGACCCACTGCTTGCCCGTGGCCTGGGCCTCGGAGCGATGCATCACCTGGGATAGCGCATCCACGCCCGTGCCGTTCACCAGCAGTTCCAGCCGAACCACGTCCGAGGGCCGGTACCCGGCGTCCTCGTAGTCCAGGGACGCGTAACCATGGGTGAGCGACTTGAGCTTGCCAAAGAAGTCGTCCACAAGCCTGCCCAGGGGCAGCTCGTACTTGAGCATGGCCTGGCCCGTTGTGAGGTAGGAAATTTCCTTCTGGATGCCTCTGTTGGCTTCGCACAGCTTGATGACCGGGCCCAGGTACTCCTGGGGCAGCGTCATGAGGGCCTCGACATACGGCTCCAGAATGCACTCGAACTTGTGGCGGTCGGCAGCGTCTGGGAAGTCGCTGGGGTTGGTGATCACGTGCTCACGCCCGTCCCTGTACCGGATTTTGTAGGGGACAGTAGGGTTGGTGAGGATGAGGGAGGCGCCGTGCTCCTTCTCGAGCCGCTCCTTGAACACGCTGGCGTGTAGGGAGCCCAGGAACCCGAGCCTCCAGCCCTGGCCCAGGGCGTTGGAGGTTTCTCTTTCCAGAGTGACCGAACGGTCGTTCAGCACGAGGTGGCTCATCTTGTCGTCAAGGTCCTTGAACTCAGTGAAGTCTGCGGGGAACGCGCCCACAAACACCATGGGCTTGGGCTCCTCGAACCCGGGGAGCGGGTCGCAGGGCGAGGCCACGTTCATGAACGTGTCGCCGATCATGGCCTCGCTGGAGTTCTTCATGCCGGGGACAACGTAGCCCACCTGGCCTGCGCGCAGCACGTCTGTCGGGAACCGGTCCGGGTACATCATGCCCACCTCCTTGACGTCGTACTTGCGGTGGGTGTGGGGCGAGAAGATGCGCTGGCCCTTTTTCAGGCTGCCGTCGTGCACAAACACCAGCAGCACCACGCCCAAGTAGGTGTCGTACCAGGAGTCGACGAGCAGCCCGCGGAACGGGTGGTGCGGGTCCACCTGGGGTGGCGGGATCTTGTCGATAATCGCAGGCAGGATCTGGTCCACGTTGAGGCCCGTTTTCGCAGACACCTGGATCACGTCGTCGAGAGGCAGCTCGAAGGTGTTGTGGATCTGGTCGAGCGCGCGCGGCACGTCCGCGTTGTCCAGGTCGATCTTGTTCACCACGGGGATCAGCCTGAGGTTCATGCTGTACGCCAGGTAGAAGTTGGCCACTGTCTGGGCCTGGACGCCCTGCGAGGCGTCCACAAGCAGCAGCGCGCCGCCACACGACGCGTACGACCGCGACACCTCTGCACGGAAGTCCACATGGCCCGGCGTGTCCACCAGGTGCAGCAGGTAGTCCTGCCCGCGGTGGTTGTACACCATCGAGCACGTCTGCGCCTTGACCGTGATGCCGCGCTCGCGCTCCACGTCCAGCTTGTCCAGCACCTGCTTCTGCCCGGGCTGCACCACCTTGGTCAGCTCCAGCAGCCGGTCGCTCAGCGTCGACTTACCGTGGTCCACATGCGCCACGATGCTGAAGTTCCTGAACCGCTCTGGCGGGATCGCGTTCACCCGCTCCACGAGCTCCCGGCGCGCCTGCTCCTCGCTGCCCGCTGGCCTGCTGCTGCTCAGCAGCCGCCGTACCGCCCGCTCGCGCCCAATCTCGCGCCCAATCTCGCGCCCAATCAGTCGCCCTGCCCGTGCAAACATCTTGTGCTGCTAACTATGCTGAAAATTTTACTGCAAAAATTTCTGCTCACCAGCTAAATCTCAATATTTAGGAAAATGCTCAGAAGAGACGTGCTGTGGGCGGTGGTGGCTGCTGCCGCGGTGACTGCGGGCGCGGTGGAGCTGCTGCACTACGTGTGCGGGAAGAGCCGGTCGCCACCGGGCGCGCAGTCACCGCCGGCGGGCCGCAGCCGGGCGCACACAGCGTACGACGAGGAGCTCATCAGGGAGCAGCTGGCGCGCAACTACGCCTTCCTGGGTGAGCAGGGCATGCAGAAGGTGCGGGACCAGTTCGTGGTGGTGGTCGGGGCCGGCGGCGTGGGCTCGTGGACGTGCACCATGCTGGTGCGGTCCGGCGTGTCCAAGCTGCGCATCATCGACTTCGACCAGGTGTCGCTGAGCTCGCTCAACAGGCACGCAGTGGCCACCCTCGAGGACGTGGGCACGTCCAAGGTGGAGTGCCTGAAGAAGCACCTGGCGAAAATCGCGCCGTGGGTCGAGATCGAGACCGTCAACAAGCTGTGGCACCTGCCTCTGGCCGAGGAGCTGCTGCTGGCTGGCAACCCGACGTTTGTCGTGGACTGCATCGACAACATCGACACCAAGGTGGACCTGCTGGCGTTCGCGCACGACCGCGGGCTCAACATCATCAGCTCCATGGGCGCAGCCATCAAGAGCGACCCAACCAGAATCAATATAGGCGACATCTCCAACACCGAGGAGGACTCGCTGGCCCGTGCGGTGCGCCGCAGGCTCAAGAAGAAGGGCATCCAGAAGAACATCCCCGTGGTGTTCTCCGCAGAGAAGCCCGACCCGAACAAGGCCCAGCTGCTGCCTCTGCCGGAGGACGAGTTCGCCAAGGGCAAAGTGGACGAGCTCAGCGCCCTCAAGGACTTCCGTGTGCGCATCCTGCCCGTCCTGGGCCCCATGCCCGCCATGTTCGGCCTCACCATCGCCACCTACATCCTCATCACCGTTGCTGGGTACCCTATTGAGCCCATCGAGGGCAAGAACAGAATCAAAGTGTACGACGGCATCTTCCAGAGTCTCGCGGGCCAGCAGTCCCGCATCGGCGAGCCCGACCAGCGCGTCCCCATCGCGCTCAAGGACGTGCCGTACATCCTGGACGAGGTGTTCAGAGGCAAGTCGCCTATCTCTGGCTTCTCCACCAGACTCACTTTGTCCAAATGGGACCCAAAGAAGCCTGTCTCACTCACCAACGTGGTTATCATGACCAAGGAGGAGCAGAAGGAGCACGAGGAGCGCGTCCTCAAGGGCGGCGAGGACCTCGCTGCCGTCTACAGCCCGCAGGTGCTCCACCTCGTCAACAAGAGGTTTGCTGAGGAGGAGTTTTACGAGAAGTTTAGGTAGCCGTCTACAGCCCGCAGGTGCTCCACCTCGTCAGCAAGAGGTTTGCTGAGGGGGCTAGCACCTAATACATGAATAGATGTGGGTGACGGCCATAGCGCAGTTTCTCACCACAGGCCAATGCATTTCTACAGACCAGCCTTCTTTCTACAAACTCTTTAAAGACACCCAAGTTGATCAACCTCTCTCTCAGGTCCACTCGCCAGTTTCAACTAGTCTACAACGCTCAGATAGTGTACATATAACGTATAGTGTTCCTAGAAAGGATTGTAGCCCTGCTGGTACTGTGGAGGTGGCTGCTGGTACTGCTGCTGGTAAGGGTTGTACTGGGCCTGCTGCTGAGGCTGCGAGTAGAGCGACAGCAGCTGGTTTTTGTCCATGCCAGTCTTCTGCTGGAATATCCCCGTTTGCAAAGGGGTCTGGGCCGGTTGCTGATAGAAGATGCCACTTGTCTGCTGCTGCTGGACTGGCTGCTGCTGAGCCTGCTGCTGTTGCAACAACTGTTGTTGCTCCAGATACTTCTGCTGCTGCACCGGGTCCACGTAGATGATTCCCGTTGCCGGGTCCAGGAACTGCTGTGGGGGTGCAATAAACCCGCCCCCTGTCACTGCAGCACTCGCAGTAGTAGTGTTCGCTGTGGCTGGAGCACTGGTCCCGTCAAACACACTAGGCTGCGGGTTCGACGTGTTCCAAAAATTCGCACCAGTAGGATTGGAGCTCAGGTTCGCAGATGAGCTAGCAGTTCCCGGTCTGGCTGGTAGCGCAGGTTTGTCCTTCTCTTCCTGGTGGTTGATCAAGATATCAATCGCAAAATTAATATCCCCATTTGCTAGTTTCAAACTCTCAAAATTGTTTTCAGTATTGGTGTAGCCCAAATTCTGCAGCTGTCTTTCCAGCTTGCGGTACTTGAACCGTTCAATCTCTGGCACATCCACATTCGTCAAAAGTGGAATTCTTCTGCTGTTTTCCTGCTCCGCATTCGATCTCGTTCTTGTTCTAGAACTCGATTTCGACCTGGATCTATACTTACCACCTAGATTATAGTCTGCTGGGTCAATTTCATCGTAACGGTACTTTCCCTTAATGTACTTGTTCCTCAAAAACTGGTATATCTCATCCTTGTCATCATCGTCGTAGGGGAATGGCTCCTTCTTTGGGTTCCAAAACTGCTTCGACTTTTTATTTCCAATTGTGCTCAAATACTGCATCACGTTAGCCCTAGCCCATGAAATAAGGCATCACAGACACTCACCTCTAGGTCGTCGTCGTTCCACTTATCAAGGGTTAAACTCTTAACAACCGACACCTCAGGACCCAGTTTTCTGTGTAGCGAGGCACATCGCCCGCACAAAAACACACCGAGCTGGTTACTTCGTTAGTCGTGAACTCCTCGCGCATCACTGTGCTCGCAATGGTAACATACATTGACACTTGCCCAAGCTGGTGGTGAACCCGTTAGTACAACTCCTAATCAGCAACATAAAATGGATTAACTCACTTGGAAAGTCCGCAGAGCACTCGGCACATCTGTTCTTGTTGTTGCTGTCGTTCAGCAAGTCCTTCAGCTCGTTCTCAATACGTTTCTGCGTTCTTTTAGACGATAGAAATGACATTTTAAATTGGTCTCACTGCGTTTATTCTGCTTTGGTTTGGTTTATAATGGAATTTAAATTTCATTTTTCGTTTTTGGTTTTCTGTTATTGTTTATTGAGCGTAAAGCGGCTAGGTTGTGGCCCTGGTTTCTGGTGCTTTTGAAAGCTATGTGGGCCCAGGAAGTGTGAACAGGCAAAATGGTGATGTTGCAAGGCGTTTAATGGGCCAAATGGGCAGGAAAAGTGCCAATTTCTGGATCTGGCGCTTGTTTTGTTGACTTTAGAGGCGAGTTGTGCCTGCTGGGAAGCGCGGTGTGGCCCCATCCGTGCTGTTGGGGGATCCACTGGCCTGGGGCGTGCTGTATCAGTTGTTTGGGGATAATTGCAAGCCACTCAGATCAACTCAACAATTACCAACCTGGGTGTCAGTGTGTGCCAATAAGTACGCGTGCGCACCTTCACGTCGTGCTCTGGCAGCTCCCGGACCACACTTGTGGCAAGTGGGATGCTCTGTGCGCAGTTTCAGGCATTTTGGTGTTGTTTTCTGCAGCTTTTGCTGAGAATCAGTCAACTGTCAGCTCTAGGCAGTATACCCAGAAAGCAGCCAGACTGCCGGGGGCTGCTGGTGCAAGCCCAGGCGCTGCTTGCGCATTTTTGCAGCCGGTCAGAGGGTTCATGGCTAATTTTTCGCTAGTTAGAAAGATCAGCAAATTGTCCGCTTTGGACCTTTAGTTCACTTTTGGGGTACCACTTATATTCGATAAGGTATTTTAAAACAAGTTTTTCTGCTGCAGTTTGAAGGGTTCAAGTAGCCTACAAAGTCATTAGCTGTGCAGACGTGACCGGCAAGATGCAGGAGAAACACCAGCAGATCGAGGTGGGCATTAAAACCAGAGATCTAAGCAGCTTGGAAGATGGATTTGCTGACAACGAGCTCGCTGAGAAAATCACCCCAACTGATGCTGCCACAAAACTGAGGGCCATAGCTCCATATTTCGAGGCCCAGCATCCAGAGGTGGATCCAACTGTGAAGATTGGGTTTAGAGATTTTGTTGTGAACAATGGGCCAATTGATCTGTCACCGATTAATGCCATTGCAAAACAAGGTGAACTGGTTCTAGTGTTTGCGGACGATGCAACAACCACTTCCACTTTTCTCAAAGCGATAAAGGGTGAATACCAAAGTGACAACAAATTTGTGAATCAGCTACTGGACCCTTCAATTCTCATTTACAACGATGAAGTTGATGTTCATTTCCCCCATTTGAACGTGGACCAGACCCTGCAGTTTGCTATTGATTGTAAATTTCCAATTGATGACGACTGCAAGCAGGAGATCAAGCTCAACCTGTTATCAATCTTTGGTCTATCTCATCTACCTAAAACAATTGTTGGAAATGACTATGTTCGTGGTGTTTCAGGTGGTGAAAGAAAAAGAATTTCAATCATTGAGTCTCTAATTGCCAACGGTTTGGTGTATCTGTGGGATAACTCAACTAAAGGTTTGGACTCGTCAACTGCGTTAGAATTCATCAATTCTTTGTATTTACTGAAAGAGTTGAAAAGAACCCATTTTGTTGGTATTAACCAAATCTCAGAGAAAATGATTGTTAAATTTGATAAGATATTACTGTTTATTCAAAATAAGCAAGTCTTTTACGGTACAATAACTGAACTACTACAGTTCTTATCAGATTGTGGTTTCAACAAGTCAAGTGGAACAACAGATATCGAGTTTATCAATAATATCTTAGGTGACACCACTCTCAATATAAATGAATTAGAATCAAAATGGTTCAAATCAGTGTACTACAAGAACTTGATATCCCAGCTTGATTCCAATGCCAACTTAGCTACTAAGTATAATCCACCAAAAAACAAGTTCCAAATCTCAATTTTGAAACAATTCCAATATTGTTTTAAAAGATCAGTCCAAAGACTAAAAGGTGACTCCACCTATTACATTGCTCAAACCGCATCAACATTAATTCAGTCTCTAGTTATTGGCTCCTTGTTCTATGACACTCCAAGAAGTACTGTCGGTTCTTTTTCTAGGGGTTCAATTATGTTTTTTTCATTATTATTCTTTGTTTTCATCAGTTTGGCTGAAATGCCAACTTGTTTTGGCCAGAGACCAATTGTTAATAAGCAAAGACGATTGTTTTTTTACCATCCAGCAGCAGACACATTTGCCAAAATTATAATCGATATGATTTTCAAAGCTGGTATCAATATACTGTTCACAATTCCTCTTTACTTCCTTAGTGGTCTTCAAAGAAACGGTGCCAGATTTTTTTTGTTCTTATTATTTCTATTCATTTCCACTGAAAACATGTCTTTACTGTTTCAAGGATTAGGATTCTTAAGTCCAACCATTCCAATTGCTAATGCATTGGGTGGTTTATTATTATTATCCATTGCCATGTATGCTTCTTATGTGATTTACCTGAAGCAAATGCATCCATGGTTCAAGTGGATTTCATACATTAATCCAATCAGATATGGTTTTGAAGCAATGTTGTCAAATGAGTTATTCAACATCAATCTGAACTGTACTGATTCAATTATTCCTTCAGGTCCATCATATGACAATGTTCCAATGGATTTCAAAGTTTGTGGGTGGCAAGGTGCTACACTGGGGAACAACTATGTTGAAGGTAAGCGCTATCTGAAAGATGCCTTTACTTATTCTTATTCAAATACTTGGAGAAACTTTGGTATTATGATTGGATTTTTGGGTTTTTTCTTTATTGTTAATTTGCTGGCATCAGAATTTATTACAGTTAAGTATGTCTATAAGAAGCCAATATCAACTAAACAAGAACATGAGCCTGAACTCGAAATTGATCCTGAAACTTTACAGGAAAAAAATGATTTAAAATTCGATAATGAAATATCATTATCTTGGGAAAATGTTGAATACACTGTAAACAACTTGAAACTGTTGAATAAAGTCAGTGGATATGTCTCATCCGGCTACTTGACTGCATTGATGGGTGAGTCTGGGGCCGGTAAAACGACATTACTAAACGCTTTAAGTAGAAGGGTAGACGGTGGTGTTGTTAAAGGTGAAGTTTTAGTTAATGGGAAACCAATCAACCATGAAGCTTTCAAAAAAAACACAGGTTATGTGCAGCAACAGGATGTTCATGTCAAGGAACTGACAGTAAAAGAATCCTTGGTTTTTAGTTCAAGGTTAAGAAGTGATGGTGATATCAATTATGTTGAGCAAGTTTTAAAAAAACTACGATTACCAGCCCAAAAGAAAGTTAAAGACTTATCTTCAAAGGATCAGAAAATGTTATCAATTGGTGTTGAATTAGTTACAAAACCAGTTATATTATTTCTAGATGAACCAACCTCAGGCTTAGAAAATGATTCAGCTTTGTCAATTGTGAAAATCCTGAAAGAACTGTCAGAATCGGGGCAAGCTATCCTATGTACCATTCACCAACCATCAACTGCAATCTTTAAATATTTCCAAAAACTGTTATTATTGAAGAAAGGAGGTGAGGTTGTTTATTTTGGTGATAATAACAACAAAATGATTGACTACTTTGTTTCAAATGGCGCCGAATCATTAGAAGAAAACGACAACCCTGCTGAGTATATATTGAAAGTTGTTGGTGCAGGTGCAGGTGCAACAACAGATAAAGATTGGGCTCAATTGTGGAATAATTCAGCTCAGCAAAATGCAACAAAAACCGAAATCTCAGATATTGTCAAAGAGAATAGTAACAACAGCTTTAGCAAACAGGATTTATTCTCACAAGTTCATGAAAGAAATTATTTTTTTCAAATGTCTCTAGTCTTGGAGAGAACTTTCAAACAAATTTACCGTGACTATGCTTATCTATCAGCAAAGTTTGGACTAATGATAATTGGTGGTCTTTATATTGGTTTTACATTTTATAAAACAAAACATACAGTTATAGGACTGCAAAACATTATGTTTGCAATGTTTATGATTCTTGCGCTATCATCACCTTTAGTCCAGCAAATTCAAGCCAAAGCTGTTGAATCCAAAAGTGTTTACCTTGTTAGAGAACACAAATCGAACACTTTCCATTGGTCGATTTTAGTGCTGTCGCAAACTCTTGCAGAGATCCCATTTGTGTTTATTGGAGCAACTTTGCTTTATGTTTGTTTTTATTTCACAATTGGTGTTAATGACAGCTCTTCTTCTTCTGGTGTTTTCTATTTGAATTACCTGTTATTTTCATTATATTACTTAACTTTTGGACTTTGGTTAAGTTATTCAGCAAAAGACTTGGAAACCTCTCATGTTTTTGTTGCATTTCTGTTTTCTTTCACAGTTTCATTTTGTGGTGTTATGCAGCCTAAGGATTTAATGCCAAAATTTTGGCTCTTCATGTATCGAGTTTCACCATATACCTATCTTGTTGACAACTTGGTGAGCTTGGCCTTACATGAGAGAAAAGTCACTTGTGCAACAGGAGAATACGCCTTAGTTCAGGCTTATAATGGTATGAATTGTGGAGACTACTTGAAAGATTACATTGCTGAAAAGGGTGGATATGTGTTGTACCCAGAATCCACTTTTGTGTGCTCGTACTGTGTCTATGATAAGGCTGATGAGTTTTTGAAAGTTGAGCATTTCAGTTATGACAATATCTGGAGAAACTTTGGTATTATTTGGGTTTACATTGCTTTCAACTTTGTTGCCATGATCTATGGATTTTACTTGTTTCAGGTTCGGAACGTCAACTTGTTTGATTATCTTCGTAACCTGAAATTGAAGCTGCTTAGTAAATAGCTTCACCAGTTGAGTTAGTTTTATTTTTTAATACATATTTTTGTGAACTTCATCTGCTGAAGCCTTTAGCATGCTGTCCAATAATCAGCTTCTGTGTTGGGTGGCAAACTTCACTGAGGCAGCTTGGCTGTTTTTCAGCTCACTCTGTTTGTCGAGCTTTGGGCTACACCCAACCGTCATCAGGCGACTTGTTGTGTAAACACGGTGGCTGAATAGTCGATTGTGCTATCCAGTTGCATTATAGAAGGCATACAGCTGCATGCCTGTACATACTAAAAATTCAAGCACCCAGATAAACACGTTTGATGATTTAGTTGCACATCTGTGCTTTCCTGGTACAGTTTATATGGTTACACACTAACTAAAGACGTCATTCGTACTGTATAGTATGATCTTTGATGACATATTTTAGGTTATGTATAATCAAAGGCCATAGATATATCACAGGCAAAGACTCAATTTGTACCATTGCTATTTATACATTGATGTCTCAAGTTAACAAACCAGCTCAATGTTATACAAATAAGAAGTTCAACTTAACTGAATGGCAGCTTCAACTAAGTTAGTACAGAGAAGAAAACAACTTTAGAAATTTGTTTAGATAGTCCAGCACAGTCTACTGAACACCTTAAAAACGTGAACTGAATGAATTATGATCTACTAAAGGCACCACCGGTGCTGGATCGATAATTCTCACAGCGGCAAACATGAAACTGCAGGGGACACGCATAATACGGTTTTAAAAATGTTGTTCAAAACTTCCTGAGATCTTATATTAATTACCAGCAATCCTAACAAAGGAGCGTAGATGTTAGCTTATGGGTTTGCACTCTAATATTGAGATTATAAATTACGAGTATCCACCCACTTCATGTAAAAATTCTGCAGTGAAATAGCACCTTACGCAATTTCAAATACAGTCAGCAAGGTCCAGTGCCGGGAGTAAATACTGAAGCGGTTCAGTGTATGAGGCAGTACATTAGGAAACAACCAGCCGAACCACGGCAAGTATATAAACTGTGATCTTTGTTTTAGTCCAGACGTTTGGTTGCAACCTGGCATTTGGTTGTAACCTGGCATCTCATCCAGTAAATAAGAACGTGGTGAAGAAGATTTTACAGTTCATTAGTATCGCCTTAAACGCACTTTATTGCCTGTGAGGTGTTACAGATTGCTAGGAATATATGGGTAAGTTTAATTGGAAAATGACTAAGCTGGTTGAGGCAATACCACAGTGGTGATTTGCCAACTACTCATCTCAGATTAGGGTGAGGTAATAGTAATAGCTGACTTTTCAAATAATATCTCTATCAATCAAAAGTGATTAGCTAAAAAGACAGCAAAAGTGATTTAGTCAAAGAGGTGCCTCGATATTAGTGGGCTAACACTAAGACTTGCAGAGAGACTACTGTGAGTCCGAAAGGTTAACAGAGGTTGCAACACATTCATGGTGTCGTGCTATATGCACCTGAAGCTTCAGCCTCACTAACAATTAGCTCCTGCATGAAAACTCCCTTTTAGAGCGAGGCGATGAACAACGGTCACATAAAGATTATCAGCTTGCATGTCATAGTTGCACTGCATAGTACTGTAGTATAAAGCCCCAATGACATAGGCTGCAATCATCAAAGGCAATGGGTTGTGCTAATTACAAGGTGTATACGACTTTCAGTAAGACCATCTCAGCGAATATGTGGTTATTACAAGAATACCCTGGTCATCATTCCAAGGCTTAGTGAGTGTTATTTCTATGAGTTTTGGGTGCATGTTATATATTTGGAGCTATGGATATGTACTAGAAAGAGAAACATGGTTATCAAAAAAGAATGATCAGCCTGTAATCATTTGCCACATAACCAATCAAAACAGCCATTCAACGCAGTATACCTTTAGCCAGACACATATTCATTGCCTATCAAACTACTTAACCGGTCCGGTACATCCTCAACTTCCACTTAGTGTTGCACAGTCAGTACAACGGCCACCATTTCAATAGTTTTCCATACAGACCTAACCAACCCCACAAACGGTTCCTAGGTTGTTTCCACAATTATGCATTAACTATTCCACCCTCTATTGGAACATTTTACTGATCTGCTATGGTCTCATGCTATTAGTAAGACCAGGCAAGGCTTCAGCTAACCTCTGTAGCCATTTAATTCAGGGTCCGGTTTGCGCACACTGGGCAATGCTAAATGACAAAATGTAATGATCAAAGAATCGATAAATCAAAAAAAACACACAGCCCTCTGCAATTAGTTTAACTGTAATAAAAAAGTTTACATTATCACTTTCCAAGGCCAAATTACACATCAGAACAACTGACATCAGAAAGACATGTCAAATGCTACGGAGAGCACGCAGAGAAAGTACTATTACGGTTACTATTCAAATAACGGTTCAAGCCGTCATTGGGCGTTATTGGCCCTAATTGCTGTTGCCGTTGTTATTATAATCATAGCGATTTGTATGGCAAATAGAAGGAGACTGAAGAGGGGCAGCCAGCCTATTCCATATACCGCATGGACAACACAAGTACCGTTTCCGGGGTACCACAACAATAATCATAAAGACGACGAGCCACTACCGCTTTACACCCCCAACCCTCAGCAGCAGCCGCCACAGCAGCAGACGTATAACAATGGCAACTACGACGGGTACAACTCGGGATACAACCCTGGCAATAACGTGGCTGTTAACGATGTTGATGTTGATAGACCCCCATACTATGCGGAAAACACCCAGACATCAGCTATCTACCAGAGACCTGACGGGCCACCACCTCAGCTCAACTCCAAAAATGACCCACCGTATCCGCAACCTGCTCATAACTAGCAGAACTAGCTGGCTGTATAATTAACCAACTAATGGTAATCGTAGTTTTTTGACATAGTGTAGGGTGTTTTTGATTTCAGTCTGTCTCCTTCTTAAGGTATATCACAGAAGGATTCTACTGTAAGTAAAACATAACTAACAATTTCTTTGTACAGACGAAGTCAGATACAAGATGCTACGGTAGTTTATGAGATGCTACTGACACCATTGCGGTCGGCTTCAGCTGTTAGGAACGTGTCAGCAGCTTTTGAATGCACAATGACGAACTCAACTGATGAAGTTGCTCCAAAATCCCGAGTTTCTTGCCTGCATAAGCCGTTATCCAGCTAGAAAAGGTGTCAGCCCGAATTCAGTCAACCAGACTGTTCAGCAAGAGATTGTATCTGGTAAACTGTCGCTCGCCAGCCCTCAGATTTATCCAGATTATGCTACACAATTTAAAGTCAACTAAAAAGATAGATCGATTGCTCTGTACTAAACTGCTTCAGCAATACCTGACCAGCTGCTTCATTCTCGCTATTTGTAAATCTCTATTACTCATATTTTTCTCTAATGTGCAATGAATGTCTTATCAGCTCGGACTAGTCTCGCAAAGTCTCGGAAAGTCTCGGAAAGTCCCAAAAAATCCTCGTAAGTCTTCCGATAGACCCATGCCGCAACAACCCTTGGACTCGAAACACGGACTTTGCGTAGACTGGGGAGACTCAGCTCATTTCAATGACTAACTTTTGTGTCAGTTTTGCGTCATCTTATCTGTGGTCTGTTGATGATGTTATCTATCAGCGATTATACGCTGGTGCTATTAATAATATTGAGAGTCATCATTGTACAAAACATCATGCTATGGTCAGTAACGGGATAACCACTTATCCGGAAGACACCCAACTTCACTGAACAGACTCGCAGCTTTTAACCACTGTACCCCTGAAGTAACAGAATAACTACACTTAAAACAACCGTAGTCTCAAAAGTCTCATATCCTCTAAACTATTCCCGCTAGTCCCCAAATTGTGTTTTTTCCTTTCAAAAGTCTCACATTTCTTACTTAAAAATCAAACAAAGCGCGATTTCATTTTTAATATTCTAAAAACAACAACTTTTTAAAAGTTATCTGTTTTAATCAGTGAAATCAGCTGGTTTAGCAGTATTTTCATCATCAAGAGATTCTTGTTACATATACCTTAGTTTGTTCAAGGTTTTCAGCCCTTTAAGAGCAGCATTTATAGCTTTATTTTTTTTGCAATCAAAAAATAAGTAATATTTGTTAATAATTAAAGGACTTGACGCCACCCAAAATTTTAAAAAAGACAATTGTACTATTTACAGCTCATCAATCACTGGAGAACTGCCTATAACGCTTAAATATCAGGTTTTAATCGTTATTTCATCACTTTTTTGTTTGTTGATTTGTTGATATTAAAACCTGATAGAACAAATCAGCAAAAAAGGTTATCAACAAACAACAAATTATCATTGTTATTGTTATTATTATTATCATTATTATCATTACACCATTTACTAATACTCCACCACTATCACTTCATCTAAACCAGCACCATGTCTCGTCAAAGAGTTTCATCAGAACCAAAACAAGTTGGCAACTATAAAATCGGTTCAGAAATTGGCAAAGGTAGTTTCGCAAAAGTGTACAAAGGTTTCAACTTATCAACTCAACAGCCAGTTGCAATCAAATCGGTCACCAAGTCAAAGCTTAAAAAGAAGAAATTACTTGAGAACTTGGAAATTGAAATAAGTATACTTAAAACGCTTAAACATCCTCATATTGTCGAATTATTGGATTGTGAGCAAACATCGACACATTTCCATCTAATCATGGAATACTGCTCACTAGGTGATTTATCCTACTTTATGAAGAACAAAGAAAAGCTGATTATCAAACTTCCCTTGATCAAAACGATGTTCAACAAATATCCATCACCAGCTGAAAATCAACAGGCATTGAATAAGATTTTGGTTTTGAACTATTTGAAACAGTTAACCTTTTCATTAAAATTTCTTAGAAGCAAAAATCTAGTGCACAGGGATATTAAACCCCAAAATTTACTGTTAGCGCCACCAGTTTTCAATCAAGAAATTTTCGATATGCAAGGGTATGTTGGTTTAGCAGAGTTACCAATCTTGAAGATTGCAGATTTTGGGTTTGCCAGATTCTTACCAAATACTAGTTTAGCAGAAACTTTATGTGGATCGCCATTATATATGGCGCCAGAAATCCTCAATTATCAAAAATACAATGCCAAAGCAGACTTATGGTCAGTTGGTGCTGTTTTATATGAAATGGCAGTTGGTCATCCACCGTTCGAAGCAGAGAACCACTTGGATTTATTTAACAAAATTCAAAATTCAAAAGATAATATTTCATTTCCAAGCTACTCAAATAATCTAGATTATAGAATCAAAAGACTAATATCATCATTGATGAGATTTGAACCAAGCGAGAGAATGGGATTCAATGAACTGTTCAACGATGAAGCGGTCAATATGGATTTATCAACGTTATTTGACAATGTAAATTCAAAAATTAGCTTGGAACCATCACAGATTAACAAAAATTTATTCATTTCAGAGTATTTATCAAGTGACAAAAATCCATATACTTCTAACATAGCGAATGATAATACAAAGATCAAACAAATTTCACATCGTGATATTCAACCAATAAACTCTACAGCAAACGCACCTGGAAATGGAAATGGATTATTACCTTCACCTTCACCATCACCATCGCCACAAAATGACCAAGTGGATCCGCTGACCACTGAGCAAATCATCAACAGAAAAAACATAAAATCACCAAGTGATTCAGTTGTCGAAAAAGAATACGTTGTTGTTGAGAAGACTGCTGTTGAAGTGAATGCTTTAGCGGACGAGTTGGCACATGTCGGAACAGGAGCTGGTGCGATAGCAGTTCCGTCTAACCAACAGTTGACACGCCGTCGTGCATCAAGAGGGTCATCTGGCGGAGGTTCATTCTCGTCCAATGGGCGTAGAACATCTTTTAATGACAAAAGAATTGCCATTTCGATTTCACCAACAAATGCGTTATCGAAAGCATTAGGACTGGCATCAACAAGGCTATTTGGAAGTGTATCGCCAACCAACCAGACGATTACACCAAACAATATTGAGCAATTGAATGCGATCAATAATTCGAACAATTCGTTTACCAATAACATTATTTTGAACTCTACAAATCAAATAATCAACTACAACACATACAAGGTGAATAAAGATAGTGAGTCCAATATAACGTTGAAATTGGAGACGCTAGCTACTAAGGCGCATGTGATCAACTTGTTTGCAGAAATGAAATTTGGCCAATTGATTCCATCGCCACCAAAGAAGAGAAACAACTCGTCGGCAATAGAAAGTGACGATGATGAGTTGTACCACAACAACTCTATGCACCAGGAAGATGACGAGATTTATAACGAGCTACCTCCTGAGCTAGTTAAGCAGTTATGTGATGAGGCGTGCTCGTTATATGTGAAGACGTTATCGCTACTGGGTAAAGCCATGTCTGTTGCCAGTGTTTGGTGGTACAACAACAGCGACAAGCCCTCGTCTAGACTGAATGAGATAGTTCAGTGGATTAGAGCACGATTTAATGAGGTGTTGGAGAAGGCTGAGATTGTGAAATTGAAACAGCAGCAGGCAAAAAAGAGATTAATCGAAATTAATCCAAACTACTTCTTGGAGAACAAAGAAGAAAAAATTTACGCGGAGAGGCTAATTTACGAAAGAGCAATTGAGATTGCTAAGAACACGGCGAAACTGGAGATGTCAGGAACAGATTTGGTGGGCTGTGAATTGAGCTATTCGACAGCAGTTTGGATGCTGGAAGCTTTATTGGATCAGGACGATGATTTCCAGAAATTGGAGGCTAGTGACTGTGAGATGATTGAAAAGTATATTGAGAGTTTGAGTTTGAGGTTGATCTCGTTGAAGAAGAAGATCAATGATTTGAATGGCAAGAATATTCTGCAGAGTTAAGTTTAGTTTTTATTTTGGGAGGGAGATTCACCGGTTGCTGGGTTACCAGCTGACCGGTTACTGGTTTAGTTTTTATATATTGATTAGTTATTTATGGGTGGGAGAGGAAGGAAACAATTTTACGGTTTATATTGGAAACCACTGTAGGGGGAGGCGTGATGGATGGGTTACTTGGATCTCGTTATTGAATAGGCATGATTGAGAAAATTTGGGCTACTTTATATGGGGAGCTGCTGCAGTTTGTATTGTAATTGGTGTAGGAGGTGGGTATGCAGACTGTGTAGGCCTCTTCATTTTGACTTGAATGGACTAGGCTGTTTTACTTTATACTGAGACTAGATAGTGACTTCAAAGAGAAACTCAATCGTCTGTTTTACTTCATCTGAAGACTGTCCACTTTAAAGACTAATAGTCTGTTTACTTTAGGGGCTAATAGTTTGTCTGTGTATGGAAACTGGTAGTACGTTTGCTTTAAAGTCTAATAGTCTGTTATATGACTCCCAGTCTGTTTAATCGATAGAATGATAGTTTACTTGGTGACTAAACAGTTGCTAACTTCAGTTTCCTACTATGGAGACCAACAGTCTTCACACTGTAGTGCTACTTCTGCTTCATTTTGAAAGCGTATAGAGACTTTAATCACTGGTATGTGTGTTCTTGGAGACAGGCATCTACGCTAGTGGAGTAACTCGTCTATTCGCTCAATTGGATAGCTTGACTTTGGTCTCTAGCAGTTCCTTGAATCTGGCATTGGACTTGCCGTCCTTAATCAGCTCCAGAGCCCTTGACCAGACATTTCCTTTGCTATAGAACTCGTCTCTTTTACTGAGAAACTCTTCCTGAGCGGCTTTGGCCTTTTCAATTGCCTCGTCTTTCTTCGTGTTGTAGTCGTCGTAAAAATCGTCCAGCTGTTTGGCAGCAGCCTGCTTGGCCTCCTCTGTCTTCTTGGCGTCTATTTCGTCTCTCTGCTGGATCTCCAGGTTGAATCTCTGCTTCCATTCTTTGATTTCGGTGGACTCTTCAGAAGGAGGGTTGAAAACTGGCTGCGCGAAATCGTCAAACTCGTCCTCGTCCTCCTGAGCCGCCTGGGCCTCTGCCGGGCCCGCACCCGCACCTTCCTCACCTTCTAGCGATGGGAAATCCTGCTCAAACTTCTCAACTTCGTCCTCTTCCTGCTGGTTCTGTTGCAGCAGTTCATCATCTTGCTCCGTCTTGAACTCGTCCCCAACCAGCTCCCTCTCCCTGGCAAGAAAGTCCGTCTCGTTCTCGGTCTCGGTGTTCACTGGGACGTCCTCAACGTCGTCAATTGCAGGAAACTCACTCATTCTGCGCTGTCCTCTGGCTGCTTGCAAAAGAGCAAATTTCAGCTGCCGTTTTTAGGGGCAACCGGCTGACTCAGCAATCAGTCAGCCGGAGCCCTGGTTTACCCGGCGGTTTGTCGCCTGCGACTTTGCAGATTTGTTTATTTAGAGGAACAGCGCGTACTGAGCATTGCGGACCTCAAGACTTTGTGTGCTAGAGGCGGCGTATTGTGTGTACTGCGAAGGTGTGACTAGGCTGTTTGAAGCAGAGCAATGTCGTTTTCAGAGGAGATTTTGAGGCAAAAGTTTGACTCCATTGATGAGAGCCAGAACTCGATTGTGCTCACGTCGCAGTGGATCCTGTTCCACTACCGGTACGCCGAGCGTACGGCCAACGAGTGGGCGCGGTACCTGGAGGAGACACCGGTCAAGCGCAAGCTGGGCATAGTTTATGTTGCAAATGAGGTTGTGCAGCAGTCGCGAGCTCGGAAGAGAACCGAGTTTATCGATGCGTTCCAGAAGATTTTGCCTGGGGCGCTGGCAAAGTGCTATAGCGAGGTGGAGGAGCCTGTGAAGGCCAAAATAGCCAAGGTTTTGGGCGTTTGGAAGCAGAGAAAGATTTTTCCAGTGCCAGTAGAGCTGCCAAACGTTACTATAACGGTGCCGTCCCCCACAGAGAGAGGCAAGAAAAGTAGTAGTGGCAGTGGCAAGGAGGAGAAGCTGAGAATTAGGGAAATAGGGAAAAGTTCACTGAAATTCCAGGCTTACTACCACGAACTGCTGGTTAATGCGAACGGGAAATTCAGAGAGAGCGACAAGACCGAGCTGAACACGCTTCTGAACACCGTGGAGGCGAACCTGGTACAGTTGCAGGAGCTGAAGGCGACGGTTGAGAGCGAAATTAGCAAGATTGACAGTGAAGAGGCGGTGAACGAGAGAAAACGAAGAGAGGAGGAGCTGGCCAAGCAGAAGGAGCAGGAGGAGAAGCAGCGGGCGATTATCCAGAGCGTGCTTGCGCAGCAGAAGAAGAAACTGGAGGAGGAGGAGATGCTGCCTTCGTACGACGATTCTGACTCTGACGAGAGTGACTCTGACGGAGCAGCGCCAGCAGCGCCAGCAGCGCCAGCAGAGGCGCCAGCAGAGGCGCCAGCAGAAGAAACGGCAGAGTGCTCGCCTGGAGAAGCTGGGCAGGCACAGCCAGACGGCCCACGAGAAGAGTCAAACGGCCCAGGAGAAGAGCCAGTAGAAGAGTACTTGCCTGAGGCACCAGCTGAGGCACTACAGGCATCAGCTGAAACACCAGAGGCACCTGAAACACTGGAAGCACTTGAAACGGGCAAAAATGCGAGACCAGCAGGTTCTACAGACGACGAGCAGCTCGAAAAGCCGCTTAAGAAGACGCGATTTGCCGAGGACGCCAGCTAGAGACGCCATTGAAAGACACCAGGAGACACCAGGAGACACCAGCCTGGGCGTACATGCGCTGGGCACTCTTACATAGTTTATTGCACAGTTTCCTAGCCCTGTGTAGTTTCCATTAGAATATTCCCGTAGATCTCTCATTAGCTGCCACACCACCAGCTCTACCTAAGATCTCCACTCCCAGCAGAGCAGAATCTCCCAGTAAATTCTCCCAGTAAATTCTCCCAGTAAATTCTCCCAGTAAATTCTCCCAGTAATTCTCCCGCTGGAATCCCGCCAGAAATTTCCGCCTAAGCTGAATTGAGCTGAACACCAAGCACAGACACCACACCACACCACAGTAGCATGGCAAGCAAACCCACCACATTGTGAGTACTTGAGACACGTGCCTGGAGAGCCCAGCTAACCTGGACAGCGTGCTGAACGTGCAGAACGCGACGGCCAACAACATCACCGCCTTCCACGACAAGCTGTCGGCGCACTCGCCAGAGAGCATCGCCAAGTGGAGCACTGACATCAAGATCTTCAAGGCGAACAGCAGCTACGTTAAGGCGTCAGCTGAGAAGCAGGCCAGTGGGGCGGGAAACAAGTTCCTGTACACGATTTCGCTGGGCGATGAGCCCAGCTTGCTGCACACGCTGATCAACCAGTCGGTCATCACGACGAGCAGCGTGGTGCCGGCAGCGGTGGTGAGCAGCGGTATCTCCATTGGTTGCGCAGACCCGCTGGATGCAATGATAATGAGCAAACTGCAAAGCGTGTGGAACATCAGACAGACGCTGAAGAGCGACGAGGGCTTCAGCTACGTTTTGGAGAACGGCAGGCTGGTCATAAGGACAGCCAACCTGTTTCTGCACGGGAACTTTAAGAACTTTGTGATTGTAGTGGAGATCCACGAGGACTTTGGCGACTTTAACGCCAAAGTTGAGGAGATTATCAGGAAGTACGACTTTCCCATGGGGAAGATTGCCATTGAGAAGCTGAGTGCGGGCTCATCGCGGAGTGCAGACTTGTGCGGGCAGCTCGTCGAGGCCCTGAGCTTTTGAGGCATGTGGGATAACTTGTGGAGGCTCTGCGTTTGATCTTCCAGCTGCTGCTCCACGCAGCTTGGGTGTTACACTGCCTGGGTCTATACACTGGTAGAAATGAGACACGGCGTGCCGGTTCCAGCATGTGCCTTGGTGGGTATTAGGAGTCTCACTGTCTGGCACTCCACGCTTCGTGGCGCATGATTTGTGGCGGGTGCCGGGTGTTGTGGCGCATGATTTCTGGCGCGAGTGGCGCATGTCCTGGCGCATGCTCTTCTCGGGTACACCAGGCTCCTGAACCAACCACAAGCCCTACACTCCCTGTCTGATGCTTCAAAGCGCCCCCTCCGCTAGCAGCACTGCCCGGCTCGCTCCACTTCCCCAGCCGCCAGTTATATAACACTTCCTACCAATACACATCAAAATAACACGTAAGAAAAACTGTTTTGTGTTTATTTAATCCACTTAGAAAGAGAGAAAGAGACGATATGGGTGTTTCTGGGACCTCAGGGGCCGCGGCCAACGAGACAGAGGCCAAGCTGAGAAGCGGGAAGGCTGCTAGTGGGTTTGTCCGGGCGGAACATGAGCAATTGGCGCAGGAAAGCGACGAGAAAGCCGGGGTGGCCCGTGATGGTGGCACCAAAGCTGGCGCTACGACACTGGTGAAGGTGCTGCTGGCGCTGGAGTCTACTATTGGGCCTGTGGCGCTCACGTTGCTGGCATTCTACACGCGGTTCAAGCTCATCGGCAGAGCCAAGTCGGTGATCTGGGACGAGGCGCACTTTGGAAAATTTGGATCGTACTACATCAAGGGCGAATTCTACCACGACGTGCACCCGCCACTGGGCAAGATGCTGATTGGGCTGAGCGAGTGGCTTGCAGGGTTCGACGGGGACTTTGGCTTCGACTCCGGTAAGAATTACCCGGAAAACTGCGACTATGTCACCATGAGATACTTCAATGCGACCTTCAGCGCACTGTGTGTGCCTGTGACGTACTACGCGGCCAAGGTGATCGGCTTCAACCTGCTTTCCGTGTACCTGGTGTCGCTGATGGTGTGTTTCGAGAGCTCGTACATCGTGCTGGGGAAGTTCATCTTGCTGGACTCAATGCTGCTGTTCTTTACCATCACCACGTTCTTCACCCTGGTGAAGCTCCACGACCTCAAGAAAAGACGCCTGGAGCTTTCCTGGACATGGTACAAGTGGATGCTGTTGGCTGGGCTGTCCATCGGGTGCGTCTGCTCAGTCAAGTGGGTCGGTCTGTTCATCACAGCCGTCGTCGGCCTGTACACCGTCCAAGACCTGTTTGAGAAGCTTTACGAGCCCAAGATGTCGTGGAAAACCTATTCCAAACACTGGCTCGTGAGAATCGTGTCGCTCATCGTTGTCCCGTTCGTCGTGTACATGATATGTTTCAAAATCCACTTTGCCCTGCTATACAAGAGTGGTACTGGCGATGCATCCACGTCCTCGCTGTTCCAGGCCCATCTGGAAGGAAGCTCCATTGGCAGCTCTCCACGGGACGTGCTGCTTGGGTCCGAAGTGACCATCAGATCCCACGGGCTCAGCCCAAACCTGCTACACTCCCACGGACAGATCTACCCAGACGGGTCCAACCAGCAGCAGGTGACGGGATACGGGCACTCTGACGCCAATAACAACTGGATCATTAAGCCGTCTAGACGCTCGGGCCTGTCGTTTGAGGACACCAAGAACCTCACGGAGTATCTGAAAGACGGCGATATCATCAGACTGGGCCACAAGATGACCGGGGCCAACCTACACTCGCACGAGATCCCGGGCCATGTCACCAAGAAGGCGTTCGAGGTGTCGGGCTACGGCAGCGAGGTGATTGGCGACACCAAGGACGACTGGGTGGTGGAGATTGTCAGACAGGTCAAGTCGCCTAACGCGTCCTACCACAACGAAGATGTCAACACCGTACACACGCTGTCCACCTCCTTCAGGCTCAAGCACGCCGATCTGGGCTGCTACCTGGCCACCACAGGGCTGTCGTACCCATCCTGGGGGTTCAAACAGAGCGAGGTGGTGTGCAAGGACTCGTGGTCCAAGAGAGATAAGTCCACGTGGTGGAACATCGAGGCCACCATCGACGACAGACTCATTGTGGACGAGGACTATACGCCGCCACGCTCGGGCTTCTGGGAGGACTTTATTCTCATCAACTTTGCCATGGCAGCCTCCAACAGCGCCCTGGTGCCAGACGAAGACAAGTACGACAACCTGGCTTCCTCGTACTGGGAATGGCCAACCCTGCACACCGGTCTGAGAATGTGCGGCTGGGGTGAGCTCAATATCAGATACTACCTACTGGGAAGCGTCCTGAACACATGGTTATCCACAGCTGCCGTGCTGGTGCTGCCTGTGCTGTGTGTGGGCTACGCTGCCCTGTACCAACGCCAGGCTCTGAACTGGACAAAATCAGACTTTGATGACTTTGTTATCCAGGCAGTGTACCCATTCATTGCCTGGCTGCTGCATTACCTGCCATTCGTCATTATGGGCAGAGTCACCTACGTCCATCATTACGTCCCAGCGCTGTTTTTTGCCCTATTCGTGCTAACTCACCTGATTGACAAGTACGTTGGATCCCTGAGACCTGTGCTGAAGTACCCAATCTACAGCGTGCTGTTTGGCGTGCTGGTGTTCAACTACTTCTTCTTTGCGCCTTTCTACGACGGAATGACTGGCCCACTCAAGAACTACGAGTACCTGAACCTGCTCTCCAGCTGGACCGTCGTCTAGTGCTGCCGGTCAAACCACACTTACAATAATACACAATACAAGTAATCTTAATCATTTGCTAATCCTCATCAACTCAAACATCCCTTTACTAACTAACAGATGCGCCTTGGTGTTGACTTCACTTTACTATCTTGAACAGATGCGCCTCGGTGTTGAACACATAGTCGTCGAAGCTGTACACCCCAGCGTCTTCAAACAACAGGTAGTAGTACTTGAGAGTCTCTGCAAACCAGAACGACTCTAACGAGTCCTCAAACCGCTCGTCGGAAGTGTTATCCTTGTCGGTGATGTCTTTGACTGCCGCAAAGTACCCGTCTGAGGTTTCGCAGAGCTTTATCACGTTCTCGAACATCATCCACCCGTACTCCCGCCACTTGGAGTCCCCAGTAATTCTGTACATGTAGTACACAGACTCAATGGCCTCGGGTCTTAGAATGTATCTTGGGTCTATTTTGTTAAAGTACAGTGGCTGGTTCTTCACCTCGCCCACCGACCAGGTCACTTCTCCTTTGGAGTTTACTGTTGGTGGTGGGAGACTGTACATCACTTCATTCTTCATCACAACTGGCACGTCCAGTGCAATACCGGCCTGCTCTTCTTTGGCTGCTTTCTCCTTAGTGTTCTGTTTCTGCTTGAGCTGTTGGGTCTGCACTTTATCCTGAACTGGCACCTCAGCTTTATCCTGTGCCCTGGCCTCACCTTGGGCCGTATCCTGCGCCGCAGCCTTCGCCAACTTGACTCTTGCATTGTGCTTCTCTACAGTCTGCTTTCTCTTATCTTCCTCCAACAGCTGAGCCTTGTCAACAACCGCCCTTTTTCTGTTCCCATCAGGGCGGAACCTGTCGCTGTCGTCTTTCAGCTCTTCAAGTCGAACTTTCTCATCGTAAACATCATTTCCAGTCTCCATCTTATCGTGATTCACAACAACTTCCGGCATCACTCCAAACTCTCTGTACAGCTCCACGCATCCCATCGTGATCTTCTCACCAATATCCACAAATTTAGGCTCCTGGAACAGTTTCCCACTCATGGCAAACATACCTCCTGCAAAACAAGACAAATGCTGGAAGTCCAAGTCCTGCTTCACCACTAGTTTCCCACTTGAGGGCTCTCTTTGCGCACTGATCACTGACGCATGTAGCACTTTCTCGCCATTTGGTAACTTGGGGTGGAATAACATGTATTTCTCAATCTGTGGTGCTGCAGATAGAAATAGCTGCTTGTAGTCTTTGCCAAACTTGTCATCTCTCAACATGTGATACATCTTAGGCAAATACTCGTAGTAAGAATCACCGATTCCTCCCAGCGAGTAGTACTCCTTAATGGTTGTTGGCCTGAATTTGGCTTGCATTTGGCAATACACAAACTCTCCATTTCTTCGCATAGCCTTGATCACATTTGGTCCAAGATGCAGGCCTTCATCAACCTGCTGGGGCGTTAGCTCCTTGCAGCCTGAAATGTCAAGATCGTTTGGTATCAGGCCTGGTAGGTGGAAATCATTAACGCTGTTCTTGAACATTTCAGTGATTCTTGTTATAGCATCAAAATACTGGTTATCGCCTGTTATTTGCGAGAGCCTTGTGAATTCTAGTGACAGTGTCCCAACTTCTGCGAGCCCAACGTTCTGTGAAGCCAGCTTGTTCTTCCAATGGTCTTTCCAGTTGTAATACAACAATGGCATTCTATTAGGAGTGTCAAACGCCTCCATGAACAGGTTTGCGGAGTCCACTGCGCTCTTCAGCAGCACCTCCTCGCCACTCAGGTCATATGCACTAATCAACCCACCTAGAATTCTAATCACGTTTTCGAATATTGGAATATCCTCTCTGTAGGACTGTTTGAAGTTGATCTTCTCCACAAACTTTACAGCCTTGTTGAACTCCACCATGTCCCCCATGATGTAAAGGGTGTCTAGGGAGTCAACCAGCGTGGCTGCCCACCCGTTAAACGGGTCTTCGTAGGTCTTGGATAATGGCAACACCTCATCGTGCCCATAGCCGTGCTTGGTATACAGCTTCCAGCTTTTATTGAATACCTGTTTCACTTTATTTAGCTTGGACTCAACTTTGGCTCCACCATCAGTGAACTTCTTGGTCTGAATCTTTGGATAGTCCGGTGGCGTCTCCACTTTAGGCAGCTTGAAATAGTTCTCTTTACCAACTGGGTAGAATGGTTTTTGTTTTTTCTTCGCTTCACGAAGATCCTTAGAATGCTGATTGTTGAAATACTCTTCCGGTAGTTTGAAAGAACCGAGTTTTGTGGACTTGTGCTCCGCTTCTAGTAATGGATAGTACTTGTTCTTCTCCATCAATTCCTTCAATAATGGCTTTCTGGTGATTCCTTCACCTATTTTCGAAAGCTGCTCGTTCACAGCAGCATCCACATTGTTGCCCGAGCTCTCTTCAACATCATCAGCTTTGGTCTTCTCTGGCTCTTTACTGGGTGCTTTGGCGGTTTCAGTAATAACTTTTGGCAGATCTTTCACCTCAGCAACCTGATTCAAGTCATAGCTCTCGTTCTGAAACGAATAGTAGAACATCACCACAACCATTGCAGCTAGAGCTAGAAAGAATTTGGCTTTCTTTACGCGGTGAACTACTATCCCCAGTATGGACACCTTGTTAGCTCCCATTGTGTTCTGAATACTTCACTTTTTTGCCGTCTGGGGTGCGTTTGTTGTGAATTCTTGACTCTTTTACCCCTAAAATAACTCAATTGACCACTAGCTATGATTACTCTCAAGCCGCCAGCTGACAAACAACCCAACAACAACAAAACTAAAGTACTATAATTATAATTTGATGTGTATAAATAAAAAATAATTTGGGTTAAATTTAAGCAATTGCATAAATTTCCTTTTCGGGCTACAGTATTTTTATCTTTTCGCAAAATGGCATTTGGTGCGCAAAGTTTATTTACTTACAAAGTCCTTGTAATTGCGATTCGCAACCTCTTGTCAAACTTTACATCTCTTTTTAGTCAGCTTGGCAAACTATCTTCGCAAATTTTCGCTAAACTAACTATTTTCGCAAATTTGAGGTTTGAATGAATAAATTCTCACAGAGTGATCACTTGAAGCAGCCGCTAGCAAAAACTCAGTCTCCGAACACACTGACCAGCTCAATCTGGAGACTCTGTCCGCTGGTGCTAACTCTGCGCTGATCTTTGTTAAGCTGTTGAGCTGTTTCTCTTTGCTAAATTTAAATATTTCGATAGAGCCGTCTTCTAAACCGACAGAAATCAGCAATGACTCGTTACTGACAACCCTCTTGTGGATGTCGACAGCTGTGACTGGGAAATCAAATTTCTGGGTTAAAACCAGCTCAACTGAATTGGTGTCTGTGTTGAACTCCCATAGTTTAACTGTTTTGTCTCTTGAGGCTGTGATGAAATAGTATCCAAACTCACTTGGACTCCAGCAACAGTCCCAGATGATTCTTGAGTGTGCCTTTTCGTTGCATTTCACTAGCTTGAACTCATTGTTTGCTGGGTCTCTGCTCCAAAGGCCAAACTGACGATCTCTGGAAACTGATAGTAAATACTTGTCGTCTGGGGAAAATCTGACTCTGGTTACTGTTAAGTTATGAAGTTTTAGACTTGGTTTCACTTCGAGCCAGGTCTGTGAGTCAAAGATTCTGATAACACCGTGCTGCTGGGTATTGGATCTGCAGGTTGTGGCAATTAATTGGTGATCATTGGACGTATCCACCGCAATGATCTCGTATCCGTGGCCGTACAGTTTCTCAATTTCCGGCCACAGTGTGTGTCTTTGTAAATGGTCCTCAAAGGGTGGCAACTCCAGACTTGACAGCGTCTCATATGAAATATTGTGGGTTTCTGCAGTCTCTTTGAGCTGATGGTCTTTTTCTTGCTCTTGCTCTTCTCTATCATTATTGGCTTTGTTTGATAACCCTAATACCGGTAGCGCTGCTGAGTCTGGCATTACCTCGACATGATCATTCTTGATACCGCAGAACTTGTTCAGTAATTCAGCAACACCTTTAGGCTCGTCAAACGATCTCAGAATCTTCTCATCACCTCCAGAAATAAACCTGGAGTTAGACAGCATGGCAATTGCAATCATATCATAACCGTGGATCTGTGGTCTTGCAAATTCTTGCCATGTGATGTCAGTGCCAGTTCTTTTACTGCCATCACTGTTGAGTGCCCATTTGGAATATAATCTTGTGGTTTGGTCCAGTGAAGTTCCCAACAGGTACTCGCCACTGATGGACCATGTGACATCGGTACACTTTCTGATGCACCCAGTCACTCCAATAGTCTGCTCCCATTGCTCGCCGTCATCACTGATCCAATGTCTCCATGAACCAGTTCTTCCGTTGGTCATGATGTGCTCCTTCCCTAAACCGTCAGTGTACCATAGCGAGGCCCAAAACCCACCAGAGCTACCTGTGGCAGTGGACGCACCCTTCTGTGAGATCTCACCCAGTCTGCTGCTGCAAATCCAGATTCCTGAAACTTCGTCTGGTTGCCATACTAATAAAGCAGTGTCTGAGGTTGACGCCAGCAATTTCAGCTCCTTGCTGTGCCATCTAATGGATGACACCCAATCGTCGTGTCCCATAATCAGTGCCTCAAAGTTGATGGCAACTCTGGTACGCAGGATACTGAATTTGTACTGTTTGTTGCTCAACAGGGTTAGTTTTGTCTCGTCCTCATCTGAATTGTCAATCAAATCATTGATTCTGACTCTCCACAGTCTAATGTATCTGTCCTGGGAGCCACTTGCCAGTAAAAAGTCACCGTCTGCTAGTTTCTTGAAATCCATAGTTTTGACCCAGTCTTCATGTCCTTCCAGTTCTGCCACCTGTTCAAAATTCTCTAGGTTGTCGTCAGAAAATGTGAAAGAGTAAACAAGGATCTTGAACCCACTGCCACCAACGGCTAAAATGTACTGGTTTGCACTAATTTCTTGGATTGCAATGGTCAATGGTAATAAACCAACTTTCGATGAGAATTCATGGATTTTAGTGAACTTCTCCCCCACCAGCTTCCATAGCACAATCTTTCCAGTGGAGTCTGCTGTTCCCACAACACTGCCAAACACATTAATGGCAATAACTGACTCGCTATGCTCTGTCAAAACCTGATATTCATTCAATATTGTTTTGTCATCTTCGCTGAACTTCCACACCCTGACAGTCGAGTCCTCCGCCCCGCTAACTAAGTACGGGGTGCCCTGCACAAATCTCACACAGGTGACCTCGCCAGTATGGCCCTTCAGCGTGTAGTACACGCCTTTAGAGTTCTGGGTGGAAGTGTTCCAAAGTGCCACTGTGTTTCCGGCACCAAACGCCACTATATCCTTAGCAGCATCTACATCTGCTGAGTGCTCCTGCCTGTTGGCTCCAATGAAAATAGCTTCTGCTGACATCTTCAGGCGCTCCTTGACTTACCACAAAAGTTTTGTATGGAAAAAAAATTCGAAAAATTTACAGCGATGAGCTCGGTCATGTGACCGGTCATGTGATCAGGTAGAGTGCCAGCTACAAAAGTCCCAAGTTGCTCACTTTGTGAGATGACCCTTGTATTTCCGGTCACAGACGTGAACTTCAAGACACAGTCTATATTGTGACCCATCAATAACAATCAACTAACCATTTCCCATTGGTTTATCATGACAATAAATAAATAATAATAATAATCAACTATTAACATAGTCCCTTCGAGGACATTTCTAAATTGGTAGGTGTGCAGCCTACTCGTCTGCATCCAGGACACATCCGAGAGAGGCGTTTGACACTAATTTGGAGTATTTGGACAGAGTACCTCTGGTGTATCTTGGTGGTGGGGCAACCCATTGTGCTTTTCTGCTTGCGAGCTCTTCAGATGAGACTAACAGGTCAATCTTGTTGTTGTCTGAGTCGATAACGATTTCATCGCCATCTTTGACTAGTGCGATTGGACCTCCCTCGGCCGCTTCTGGCACAATGTGACCGATTAAGAATCCATGGGAACCCCCGGAGAATCTACCGTCGGTTAACAATGCGACATCTTTACCCAGACCATAACCCATCAGTGCTGAGGATGGTTTCAGCATTTCTGGCATACCTGGACCACCTCTTGGTCCCTCATATCTGATAACAACGACGGTTTTCTCGCCCTTTTTGATTTCACCTCTTTCAAGAGCATGGATGAAGGCGTTTTCCTCCTCAAACACTCTTGCCTTACCTTTGAAGTAGGTACCCTCTTTACCGGTGATCTTACCGACAGAACCACCTGGGGCTAAAGATCCGTACAGGACTTGCAAGTGACCTCTGGACTTGATTGGGGCTGAGACCGGTTTGATGATATCCTGGCCCTCTGGTAAGCCAGCAGACTGTGCCACGTTCTCACCAAGGGTCTTACCGGTGACTGTCTTGGTGTCTGGGTTGAGGAATCCCTCGTTCAGCAGGTATTTCATGACGGCTTGGGTACCTCCATACTGGGCCAGTTCAGCCATGACGTATTTACCGGAAGGCTTGAAGTCACCCAGCAGAGGTGTCTTGTTGGAGATCTCCTGGAACTCATCCAGGGTCAGTTTGACCCCGGCAGAGTGGGCCATTGCGATCAAATGCAAGCATGCATTGGTGGAACCACCGGTTGCAACAACATAAGTGATGGCGTTCTTGAACGACTCCTTGGTCATGATGTCTCTTGGTCTCAAGTCGAGCTCGATCAGGTTCTTGATGGCCTCACCAACGGAGTCACACTCTGCCAGTTTGGCTTCAGAAACAGCGACTGATGAGGACGAGTTTGGCAGGGTCATACCCAGCACCTCGGCAGCAGACGCCATGGTGTTGGCAGTGTACATACCACCACAGGAGCCTGGTCCTGGGCACGCGTGCTGCACGATGTCGATTCTCTCCTCCTCGGTGATCTGCTTGGAGATGTACTGACCGTAGGACTGGAACGCAGACACCAGGTCGATCTTCTCTGGGATCTTGGCGGAGCCACACGAAGGGTGGCCTGGCTTGATGGAGCCTCCGTACACCATGATGGAAGGTCTGTTGTGTCTGGCCATGGCCATCAACACACCCGGCATGTTCTTGTCACATGATGGGATCCCAATGTTGGCGTCGTAGTGCTGCGCCATCATGATGGTCTCGAACGAGTCCGCAATGATCTCTCTGGACTGCAGCGAGTATCTCATACCCTTGGTACCCATCGAGATACCGTCGGAAACACCAATGGAGTTGAACTGCATAGGCATCAGGCCTGCTTTTTTAACAGATTCCGAGCATCTGAAGTTGAAGTCCAGCAGGTGCATGTTACATGGGTTACCAGACCACCACACCGAGCCCACACCGACCTGCGCCTTGCCAAAGTCATTCTTCTCGAACCCGGTAGCGTACAGCATCGCCTGGGACGCACCTTGGTCCTTTGGCTGTGTGATGATGTTGGAGTATCTGTTCAGTTTTTTCTCGCAGCTTCTCGATAATTGCGAGAACTGTCTTGCTCTTGTGCTGGCAGCCAGCTGTGGCATTTGACGACTAGAAAGCATCCTGTTTGATCTTAGTTGTTTTCTTTGACTAATTATAATTTGCAATGAAATATTTTTTATTGGGCAACTTGGAGAAAAAAAAATTAGAGGTTAGCGGCATGCTAAAAGGCAAACTTGGGCAGATGTGCGACTTTCTGTGGGCCACCTGCACCCCGTGTGGGTTTCCAGCGGGCACCAGACCGCAGCCTGGCGGGCGCCCGGGCAGGCCTCGTCCCAGCACCGCGCGTTGGCACTGGGAGTGCGCGTACCGGATCATCGCATTTAGTGTACTCGCAATTTAAAACTTGCAATTTAAAACTCGCAATTTAAAACTGAGTTTACAATTAAAACTGGCTACTTTTGTGATCACTCGATTTTCGCAAACTTATTCACCCAAAAAACACTCGTAATTTATCAATATTTCGCAAATTTATTTGCGACTAACTTACACCGCTCGGGTAACGGTGTGTGCGCGTACCGCCAGCTTTTTTTTTCTTGAAAAACTGCGAGTGTGAAAAAATTGTTCAACCACCAGCAATGTTCTCAGGTTCCACAGCACAGACAAGAGGCTCCTCTGCCAGCCTCACACAGATACGTCTGTTCTCCAGAAGAAGACTGGCGTACCCACAGGTGTACAAAGGTCCAATTCTGGGAAGAAAGCCAGCTGATCCTAATGATAAACGTACAAACTTCAAATACCAGCTGGACTTATTCCTGGGTAAAAAGAACTACAAAGGCGAGTACATCCAGAACAAGTACAACCAGATCCCACAGAACCACAGACCAAACTATATAACCCCAAGAGCAGACAGAGGGCAGCCTCTGGTTGATCCCAAGACCGGGCAGAAACTGGACTTTTTTGGCAAGCCACTGCATGAAGACACATCCCGCCCACAACGGTTCCAAAAAGCGCCACTGTCGCCATTCCCACTGAACCCGATCTGCGAAACTGCGTCTGTGGTGCCCCAGAAAGACCGTCTTGCCATCTACGAGAAGGTGAAGCTGCAAAACCAGCATCCGCAAGATGTCGCCATTGAGTACAACCTGAAGATCACAAGAGTCGAGGCCATTGCCGAACTAGTGGCTATTGAGAAGAACTGGGAGTCGAAAGTGAGTACAACATGCACCAAACAGCTCGGAGTGCGTCTTATATGATGAGACTATTTTAAAAATTCGATTAGTCTTTAAGACAACTTTAAATGGTTAAACCTTTCTATTTCTGACAAGATCCACTCCGAGCCATTGCCCTCCCCATAGCCGATTTACTAACAAGCGTAATAACAGAACCTCGTCACCAAGGACCTGGAAACTTTTGATAAAACTCTGTTCAGAATGTTCCCACTGTTTAACTCACAGAGAACTCCGGACAACCTAACAGAAATCCCAATTCCTAAGCAGACGCTAAGTGGAGGTTTTGTATCCATTGCGGAATCAGAGCCTTTTGGCCCGGTTGACGCTGCGGAAATACTGGAAATCGAACCTGCACAGAAATTCCTTGAGAAGTTCTCGGGACCAAGTGATGCAGCTGCACAGGCTTTGAAAGCTAAGAAGCAGGAGCTTGAGGACTCCAAGATCTTTGTAGCAAAGAAGGCGCCACACGAAAGAAACGGCTTTGTGTTTAAGAAGGTTAGAGCTGGTGAAGTGGGTTTCCGTTACGGTACTGTTCTACGTGACAACAAGAGAAACCGTAAGATCACCTATGACGAGACTGGAAGAATGATTTATGGTTTGACCCGTGTGTGAGGCAGGGGCTTGCACACTTTGTAAATAAATGAAGAGATAAAATAAACAAAATAGATCAAGTGTATTCCTCGTTGCTTCTAGTAAACTGAACAAAACAGAATGCCCTCGTTGCTTGCAGCAGGCTGAACAAAACGTTTCCTGCAGAAAACTGAACAAAACAGCGTGTCTTGTGCTTGATTGTTTATCGTTGCCCGAACTGAACAAAATTGTGTCTTGTGCTTAATCAGTTGTCACTTAAACCCTCGTTGCCCACAGCAAAAGGTGGGCTACCGGTATCAGTGGTTCCTGCTGCCCCAATATTCCTGTTGATACCATTAGTGTCCCTGGTTTTATCCTTCTCCTGGTTGTTGTACTGGAAAAGCTTCTTCCTTTCACGGATTGATCTCGAGGTTGGCGTGCTAGCAGGGCTCCCAGCACCACTGCCACCGTTTTTGTGGGATGGCGAACTCTGGGACCAGTTCGTCAGATACTCGGGAGCAGTGGTGAAACGGTTCTTTTTCTTGATAGTTGGTGGTCCAATCAGCCCATCAAATCGGAACAAATCTTCAGTCTTGAGCTCTGGCGATCTGCTGTTGAGTCCCCGGCTGCCGTTCATCGTTGGCGAGCTGATGTTCAGTCCGCCATAATACCGTCCTGTGGTGCCACTGTTGACTGTGTTGATGACCGAAGTGCCACCAGTGATTGTAGAATTCAGTGTGTTGTTTGAGCTGCGGTTTCTCAAGTCCCTCGCATTGCCACTAAACCTTTTCTCGTGGTTCGGACTGATACTACCGCTGCCAAAGGAGTCGGCTAAGGATGTCTTGAACGAAGTGTTGGAAGCTGTTCTGGCTAAACTTCTGTTCAAGATAACTGAAACTTTCTTGTCATAAACTTGTGGGGCACTCTCGAACGGTGTCAGTTGGTCAGTGTTATCAGTGTCCGCGGATGTTGAGCGGCCATGACCTCCTTCATTTGTAGCATTGGAGTAATTCGAATAAGTCTCTGCATCCTTAGTGAAAAATGAGTCCAAGTTATCCAACTCTGCCCACATGTGACTCAAAGATCCCTCTGCGTCATCAACAACTGACGCATTATCAACATTGTCAGCCGGTGCCGCATTGTAGTTATACTCCTCCATGTGAAACTTGATTTGTTCTTGCTCTTGTTCGTTTTCTGGAGATTCATTCTCTACTAAAGCAACACACGATAAATAAACCGCATGTACATTATTTCTAGTGGTCACAGTTGTCAAAGCTGGCATCGGAATTGACCATCCTGATTCTTCAGGAACCCCAAATAATGTAACCGTTTTTTCATAGTCCTTTTTGATAGCTTTATTACCTAAACTCATTCTTAAAATATCTTTATCAAGTTTAGATCCTGAAATACTGGTAGTCTCATCTAAAACTTCTAATGCTTGTTCAGCATATGGCGTTAATAGCAATCTTAATAATGGTGAAATCAAGTCGGCTCCACATCCTTGGAATTGAGGCTCTGAGAAATCAATTTTTGGAAATAGTAGTTTTAAGACATTCATAGTCTCAATCTTAACCCAATCCAACTTATTTGATAATAATCCCAATAAAAATATAACAATCTGTCCACTGTAGTTATTCAAATAGTTGACTGTAATATAATTAATTGTTTGGCTTAGGAAATCATCCTTGCTTCTAAATTTATTTTTTGAAAATGAATCAATAATTCTTGCCAGTGTTGTTTCTCCATGGTTATTCGCCATTTCAATTAGTGTGTTGGCAGATTCAATAATCTCTGGTGATAATCCTTCTTCATCTAAGCCATGTAAATATCTCGGGATATTAGCTAAAAATGCAAATAATAACCTGGTTTTATCAGCAATTATATCACTATCTTTTAATTTATTTAATCGATCCAGTAATTTCAGCGATGCATCCCAAGATAAAGATGATCTTAATCCAATCATAATGATTGGCTGTAACCCTTCAAATTTACCTTCCCAGTTAGGTGGGAATGTCGAAACTAGACATGAAACTGTATCTTCGGAATCTAGATCAATCTTGGATAAAAACTTGGATAATGCTGATAACAACTCGATATATTCATGTTCGTTGATAGTGCTCAAAGATGCAACAGTACACCAGAACAATTGAGGAAAATCAATCAATTTCTCAGCATCCAATTCAGATGTTATAGCATTCAATGTCATCAAGATCTGCATAGAAAATCCTTGAATATCTGGTGTTTCATCTGAAATCGTATTTGATAAGCGATGCAACATGTCTCTTAACATTGACTGGTCTAAAAATGATAGCAATGAACGGAATACTTGGAAAGAACGACAAGCAATATGTCTGACTGCACAAGTCGTAGCCCAGGATAATGCAACTCTTCCCCATTCCGCTTGTAGAGTTGGATAAGACACACTAAATATTTCGAGAATATTTCTAACTAATAAATCCATATCCTTTGGTGAACGCGACCCTCCCTTGTCGCTGTTCAAATCATCATAAACCCATAGTGACTTCTGATTATATCTAATTCTATGTTTTGTTCCTTCTAACAATGGATGTTCAGTGACGGTACTCAGCAAATAAATAATCATCTTAGCTGCAGCTTCTTGCACAACCGGTAAATAATGATCAAGTAAAACAAATGAAAGATGTAACAATACTGGTATTTTACCAGTTAATGAATCTCTTGGAATGACAATCAAGTCCGATAAAAATATCAAAGCCAGTTGGCCCAATGAAAATACTGCATCATTGCCTCCAAGATTAAAACTTTTCCACAAGTCTGCAACATATGGTAATGGATTCTCGCTATTGTCAGCTGCAGATTCAAAGGTATTGTTCACTGGTGGGATCATCATTTTTGGTTCAATATATCCGACTAAAGAGTTTGCTAGTGTCACAGTTGATGTTGATAAGTACACCAAAACCTTGCTACCAAACTCAACAAATATAGGGCTTCTTTTAGCAAGGCTTGTTTGAATAACAAATAACAAGATTGCATTCACATTTCTGAGATTTGCTCCGTTGCCTAATGACATCCATAATGCTTCTATCTCATTTGGAATTGTCTCAGAAAACTTGACTGTAATCTCAAATAAGTTTGTAAGTACCATGTACGAGTTGATATCAATCTCCTCTTCAGTAACTTTTAATTCAACTGTTTGTAACCATGGCATCAATATTGTCAAAATATCTCTTCTTGCTTCAAAACTAACAATATGGAAATGTTTGGTTAGTTCAGAAATTAAAAAAATGTTTTCATCAGGGAAAGCTGATGCAAAATAAGTTGAAATCTCAAGCAACGCCCGTTTGTAAATGGTTTTATTGGTGTTTAAAACTCTTTCAGTATATGAACCAACTAGTTCAGTACCAAAAAGTCTTTTTTCAGCATCAACCAATAATGCAATTGCACTTGATCTTATTCCAAGATTATTAAACCCACAACCATATAATGCTAATAGTAGAATCTCATGTTTCTTTAAAGGATACTCTTTTGATGCAATAAGTCCCTGAGCAATGTTAACGTAATAATTTTCAATAATTGAAACTTTTTGATCAACAATGCACTTATTAAAGATCTCAGAAAATAATTCTTGATCATCTTCATTATGTTTGAATAAACTCTGTAATGCTTTTTTAGCAAGTCCTGAAATTCTTTCGTTTGATGAATTTAATAAGATATCAATCCATGACCATAAACTTGATAAATCAAATTTTAAAACGGTTTGACCTCTCAATTCTTTTATCTTCCCATTAAGCAATGCAACCATACAGTTCGTTGCTGAAAGACTGAGGTACTGTTTTTCAAATTCAATTGCTGAGTTTATAGCAGCTGAATCTTGTGAGTTGGACACATTAGAAGACATTTTCAGGTATCTGTTTTTGGAAATAATAGCATATTTGCCGTATCCACACCACTCCTTTAAAAAGGTAAAACATGCAACTCTCGCTTCAAATGGTAACCATTTACCTGGATCTTCAGTCTTTTGTAGTCCATTATACACATTTTCTAAAAATCCACAAAAGTAACGACGAAGCCTCTGGAATTCAAAGTTGACTTGAATTTGTGGTTGGGATAAAAATGACTTTACAATTTTAATGAAATGAATTAATCTTGAAATGATCCATTCATCCTCAATAATTGAATCGTCTTCCATAAACCTTGTCACAACATTCAAAACATGAACGACTTCAACTCTTAAGATATTTTCCTCTTGTGGTGTATTTTTTGCTTCTGCTTGTTCTTCCCATTTGCTAAATATTGGATCAATCGATTCAATAAATGTCTTGAAGATATTGATATTCATGCAACTTAATCCTGAAAATATTGCATCCCTTATTGAATGATTTGAGCTGCTGAGTAAGTTCAATGTTAGCTTGAAAACACTTCTAGCACTGGTGATTGTACTATGTTGAATAGTCAATAATTGTTGAGATTTCTTCTTCTTATGTGAGTTAACAACTGAGTTTGGAATATGCAATCTTTGTTCACCGGTTGACGTTAATGAAGTACACGCCACTATTAAATATAACTTCCATTGTTCGATTAATACTTCAGCTGGTCCTTGTGCTATTCTTTCACCGTCCTTGAAGTTCTTTGCAATCTCCAATATTGGTTCATGAATTTGAACCAAGCGTGTGCAAACAATGGAACGACATAACGCCATGGTAACTGGGCACCTTTCGAAACAAATACTCAGAATCTTTGGAAAGACTCTAAACCACAAAGCTGCATCGACACCATAATCTGATTCGGCTATCCTAATCAAGTTATCGCGACGTGGTTTTTGGGTTAATTTCGTCAGTCTTGAGCGTTCTGCCGTACTCAAGTGTTGTTTCTGAGTATTTATCAATTTCAGGAAATCTGTTGTTTGAAGGGTAAAATAAACTCTTGTACCAATATCTGCAGCAAATTTTGAGTTTGATCTTTTATGTTTCAACTTCTTCTGTGAGTCTTTGGAAATAGTCTGATCATATAAAGCTTGATCAAACAACTCGACAATTTTCAAAATTGATAACCCAAGCTTTCGAATTTCAAAATCTTGAGACGCCAAAAAGAACAGTCCATGACCTTCCACTTCCTCGACCACAGTTATTGCATTTTTCCATTGTAATTCATCTGAGAGTTTTTTCTCTTGGTCAATTTCTTTTTGTTCTTCAAAGTTTGAACCTTGATTTTCTTTCTTTGCTCTAATATTTTGTAAAGCTGCTAACCAAAATTCCAATAACTCATAATACAATCTCAGTAACTCTTTTGAAATAAGATAACTTTGTGAATAATTCGATCTTTCATCAAAATTAAAAGCAAATTTGGCAAAATAACTGATTAAACTATATGCATTTTTCTTTGAAACCAGTAATTTCAATGAATTTCTGGCAGATTTTGCAACCTCAATGTCATTATGTAACGAGTTTCTGCATAAAATTTCAATAACATTTCTTGGAAATCCATGCATTGTCCAAGGAATGGCTTCAATGACCACAGAAAGTAATTCCAAGTTTAACGCTCTGTTCACTGGAACATTAACTTCAGAACCAAATTTAAAGCTAACAAAAGGAGATCTGGATCCATTAATAAATGAAGTACCTGATGATTGCTGTGAATCTTGTGGAGTTTGAAGTTTCAAAGTTCTTCCAACTGTTTTGTCCAGCAAAACTAACAATGAATCAATATACTTCCACATTTCTTCATGGTAACCATCTTTGACTTCAATATGAATATCAGGATCTGACAAAGAATCGACATTCTCAGGGAATTCAGGACGTTCAGTATCTGCTAATATTGAAATGTATGACCTAATTGCTAAAACTGCTTTCTCGTGTTGAATATTATCTCCTGAGTTGCTGTTAAAGCTTGATCTCAGCAATGTAATAATATAATTCTCCATTGTGGCACTGTGAGAAGCATAACCAATGATTCTAAAAATCTGAACAAAAGGTAAAACAATATCAAAATCCGAAGCAGACCAAACTGGTTTGCCCTTGGAGAAGAATAGTGTTTTCACAATTCCGTCAATTTTTCTAGTAGTGTTATTCAACGATTCCGTACATCTAAAGACATAGACCCATAATAACCTTGGGATCCCAGCTGCGATAACTGCTTTTTCATCCTGAGTTGTTTGTTTAGATTTGAATGTCTTAATCATTGATTCCATTAAATCATACCACTTACCTAGAAACAATTCATTCGGTGAAACACATAAAACAGATACTAATAGCGTTAAGGTTGTAGTCCAGCCCTTTTGATTAAAATCAATCGAATGGCAAGTTTTGTACAGCCTCGTTATTGCTTCCACCCATGTTGGGTGATTAACTTCTGCGGTTAGTGACTCCGCTAGTGGTAAGAGTAAATAGGTTAAAACTTGTGAATAAGCTAACTTAATGGAATGACTTCTTGTTATGTTGAAAAATTTTGAGATTGATAATAAAAAATCTGCACTTTCTTCAAAATCTTCCGGGGGATAACTCTTCAATCTCAGATATCTCATACCGTGAATTAACAAATGCATTGAAGGTTCTATTTCCTTTGGAACATTTGGAGGGATTTTCTCCAATTCAGCAATGAATCTATCACTAACACTTAAAAATCTCTTTTCTGACATGTAACCAAGTAATTCTGCAAATAAATTCCAGCTTGCAGATCTTATGATACTTGAAGAAATCAGAATTGGATCTGTGCTTCTTAACTGCGAAAACACTATTTCTTCCAGTTTCACACCTAAATCGTCCCCTGTAATATCAAAATCTACTTGCTTGACTATTTCAATCAACACACGGCACAAAATATAAATACTTATCAATGACTTTCTATCGCCTTGAATTGCAGTTTCTCTTGAGGATTGCACTTGCTGCTCCAGCAGAGCCAATTTGGGATCTGCTGAGTTGACTGAAGATTTGGATGAGTTGTTTCTTTTATGTGAAAATCTACTGACCGTACTTGAACTATGACCGTGTTGTTTCTTGAAGCTGGTGTTTTCCTTGTACTGTTTCAAAACCGCTTTTGCTTTGTCAACTGCCTCTGCAGCCATTGATGCCACTTCTGCCTTGGACTTTCGCCAAAACATGACAGAGTCTATAACAGGTTTAGGATTCTTCTTTGAAATGTAACCCAAAGAGGCTATGATCTTATCAAAGTTGGGGTCGACACCTTCAGCGAGCAAGTCAACAATTGGTGGCTCAGATTGTAGTGAGTAACTCAAGCACAGATTCAACTTTCGTTCAGCATGTCTGACAAACTGGGTGAACAAAATATGTAGAGTATATTCCGTTGGGGTCTTTGAATCTGTTGCTAAGCTTCTCCTTATGCTCTTGACGTCCTCCCTCAACGAGTTGCTGGCAGTGGTTGATCTGTTGACTTCGAACTCATTAGTGAGCTGCTGTGGAGGTGTCTCTGGGAGGTTGGTGTTGTGGTCAATTGTGTTGCTGCTAATTTGTAGTGGCAACTCTTCCCTCACCTCTTCTGTACCCTCTACTGCGTGCTGAGTCTGCTCGCTGCTTTGACCAGTCATCCCATGCTCCTCCAAAGACGGCATCGGAGCTGGCGCAGGAGGCGGGTAGACAAACTGCGGATTCTGTAGCTGCTCTGGTGAGTCGATCTGCTGGCTGAATTGAAACGCTTGCTGCTGATGCTGGAAGCCGTCCCCCACTGGCATAATCACTTCTTCGTGGGGATAAACGTTCATTGCCTGGTCCAGGTCAATCTCGAGCTGGTTGGGCGTGGAACTATGAGCCGCCATGATGATATTTGATGTGGTTAAAGCGATTTATAAATAAACCTAAAAAAATAAGTAAATAAATAAACAAATTTAAATTATTTTTTGTTAGAAAAATTGGACTTAACAGCTTATTTGAACATGAGTCTAAAAATATGTCTTCTAGATGCTGGTGGTGAGCTAGAAAGTGGAATTGATGATTTTGGGAAGCTACAGAAGATCTTGGAGGCAGATCATCATAGAGAAGTGGTATATTTTGATGAGACTTTGGTAGGATATCTTGTTGTGCAGAAGCAGCCTGAACAGCTGGTTTCTCAGCTTTCGGTAGACTTACTGGTACAAGGAGGCGAAGGTAATCCTACTGGTTTGAGCAGTGTGGTTCTGGGGAAACCACTGCTGAAGAAAGATGGCCTGGAGGTGTATAGATTCAGCAGCTATCTCACCTACCCAAAGATCAAGCTTAACGACATTCCTCAGCTGCTGATAAGGTGTCGTGGAACTCTTAGACTGAACCATCAAGACTCTAGTGAAACCAGTGATATTCTACAAGACTTTGTGCCAGCACAAAGAAGAAACATATTAAGTGAAATCAAGCCAACAGTTGTGGCTAGTAAGACTAAATTTCTAATGGAAGACTCTCTGCTTCCAGATCTGTACATCAAAGACAATAAGGTGGAACTGGAAGTGGAAAACAACGTGATAAGACCGACAAGTCCTGAAATATTCCAGTTGTCACAAAATATTTCCCTTCCCATTATCAAAACACTGAGTATAAGAGTTAGAAATATTAAGATCAAGGAGACATCTATACTATCGACCATTGATGTTGAACTGTCGAGTAAAGTTAAAAAACTGGGGCTTCCAGTTGAGTTGAAAAGCATTACTTACAAGAAATATACTGGCTCGTGCATACCAAAGTTCACAACCAAGCTTCCAGTGTTGATCTCTCAAAACGATAGCTTTAGCTTTGTTCATCAGCTGGACTCGCATGAACCTGTTAACTATAAAGTGCTAATAGATATTGACTCTGCAGTCGCAGGACATGAAATCAAAACCAAATTTATATCGAACATTGAGTTTATTTCTCCATCTAGTGTGAAAAGGCGCTCAGGATCATCATTGAACCTGTCATCAGGTCCATTGCCTGCACAGACACTTGCACAGGGACTGTCCGTAACGTTTATTGGAAATAAAAAGGTGAAGTTAGGTGAAGTGTTTAAACTGAAGGCACATATCCTGAACAATTCGAAGAAAAACAGAAACTTGGTGATGGTCTTTAACTACACCTCAGAGTCGTACCAGCCGTCACTACCCAAAATAAAGTCGCATATTCAAACCAATTTAACTCTATTGAAGCACTATACCAGTTCCAAAATAAGAACTGTTGGGATTCTTAGTCTTGTAAACGAGGTTCACTTCAAAGTTAACGTTGACCAAGTCTTTGAAACTGACGTGGTGTTGATGGGACTAGAGGCTGGTATTTTCAATCTCAGCGGTGTTAAACTTGTGGATTTAACGTCAGGAGAAAACATGAGCTGCGATAAACTTTTGCAAATTGTGGTGACGGAGTGATCTTACGATCTTTCATACCCTCATCTGCTATATTTCGCCAACTAACCCAATACATACACACTCGTCCTTTTCTATGCTTCTACCCTCGTAAAACTAAAAGTCTCTGTCTGTGCCTCTACCAATTCCCCATTAAATATTTCAAGCCTGTTAGTCACCTGGAAAGTGAAACTGAGCACATAAAGACCCATTCGACACTCGTTTGTGATGGCTGAAGAGCAGAAGAAGAAGGAAGCCCCAGGTGGTTACATAGGCTTTGTGGCTGGTGTGTTCTCGGGGATAGCCAAAAACACGGTAGGACATCCTTTTGATACTATTAAAGTCCGTCTTCAGACTGACTCAACGAGGTTCACGGGGCCTTTAGACTGCTGTTACAAAACATTGAAGACCCAGGGGATCAAAGGGTTCTACTTGGGATTCACACCTCCGCTATTTGGCTGGATCATGATGGACTCCATCATGCTGGGATCGTTGCATAACTATAGAAGAATAATCAAGAGAAATTTCTATCCAAATGAAGAGAAACTAGATCTGAAAGGACATATTTTTGCTGGTGTGTTAGCAGGCTGGACAGTTTCGTTCATTGCAGCACCAGTTGAGCTAGCGAAAGTCAAATTACAGGTTCAATATGGAGCTCAAAATAATAAATATACCGGGCCGATCTCAGTTATTAAAGATGTTTACCGCAAGAACGGGCTCGGAATAAATGGTTTGTACAAAGGTCTGATATCGACCTTGATCTTCAGAACCAACTTCATCACCTGGTGGGGGACTTATGAGATATTCACTAATTTCATGAAAGAGAATACCAAATTGAGTGATTTTGCAATCAATTTCTGGGCTGGTGGGTTCAGTGCCAGTTGCTTCTGGATTACCGCCTACCCATCTGATGTGGTTAAATCCTACTTATTAGCGAACGATAAATTTAATGGAAGTTTCAAGAGCTGGAGAGAGGCAGCTGTGGAGATTTATAAATCAAGAGGCCTAAGAGGATTCACCAAAGGTTTTGTTCCTTCCATTTTAAGATCTTTCCCTGCCAATGCAGCTGCGCTTGCTGCGTTTGAGGCTGTCCTGAGGTTCACTGGTGCTTCATGAACCAACTAATAGAAATCAATTCAATAAAAAAAAAATATTCACTATAACTCATAATCAAAAAAAAGGTAGAAGAGTCGTAATGTGTATAATGTGCCATGTATAAAAACTATATCAATTTTTCCAGAAACTCTTTTCTTAGTTTCTCGTAGTTTGTTCTATTCAACATGAAGTCTCTCTTACGCATCTTTGGCACCTCAATTAGTAAATTTGCGAATTTTGCGTAAATTTCCTCTCTGTTAATACCATTTTCAATGCATAATCTCAAAAAGCTGCTCAGATAAATCAGAACATTAGCTCTGAGAGGTGGTAAGCTTTCCAGGACTCTTTCAAGCACATCGTTTGACTTCTCAAAGTTAGTCAACAAGTAGGTTGACAAATCACTCGAGACAATTCCACCATCCAAGTTTCTTAGCAGCAGTAACAATACTCGTGCAACAGCTCTCGAGGAACTTCCATCAATGCTTCTATCTGCTTGTTTCAGATCCTCAGCGTCCAGCTCGTTGTCATTGTCGATTAGCCGGATGATTCTCTTCTCCAGTTCATGTGTGAAATTCAGCTTTGTCTCATCAAACATATCGTTGATAATTCTGCTGTTCAAATAATTAATCAAAGTATAAATAGGTTTTGGGATCCCAGTATGAGCATCTCCGTTCAGCTCATCAATCGAGCATCCAAAGTATGATTTTTTGGCAATAAACGTACAAGTGATGAAGAAGTCTTGCAGTTTGTAAACTCTTAGCACCAAAGTTTTCTCAAACTTCGAGCAGCCAATTGGTAAAGTTGTATTTAATTTCAAGATTTGCGAGGAGTGCTTTGGCATAATCCCCTTTTTCTGCTCTATTTTACTTGTAACAGATCTGTCTGGGAACTTTGTTTCTTGGTGCTCCACAGAGTCGATGATTTCCCAGTATAGTTTGCAGTTGCCAATATTGTTTATTTTGATTTCCATTGTGGAGTTGGTTAGCGATGGGATCTCCATCACGTTCTCTAAAGACTCAATTGTGATAGAAGGCTTTTTGCTGTTATTCTCAGCATCATCCAGCTTTTTCAGATACGCTTTGACAATTGAATTTCTTTCCTCGTTGTTGACTACGGAAATCTTGTTAATTGTGAAGTCCTTAATGACTGGCTTGTGGTCCGACAAGTAGATTTCCGGTGAAGAGTATGAGTCAATAGAAACATAGTCAGATTTCGAGTGGAAGATTCTGTCAGTGTAAGACGGAATTCTCTCGTCATCATAGTCTTTCGAAGTTAAACTGAACTTGTAAGTTGGTGGAAAAGTTATGGTTCCTTCTTCAAAATTCTTCAAAATTCTTCCCTTCTCTTTTTCCATTGATAGCGTGTCCATTGATAATAGTTCTTCATAATCTTTTGATTTGATCAACTTCTTAACAGTCTCAGGATCACTTGAGATTCTGTAATTCAGGTCTCCTCCCAAGAAGATGATGTTTTTGTTGAAATCATGCTCGCCTTCTTCTTCTGATTCAACCTCTTTCTCCCTCTTCTCTTCTGGAGGCGGCTTTCTAACTAATTTCTGTTTTTCAGGCTTCTCTTCTTTCTCCTCGTCCACTCCTTCTTTCTCAGGCTTTTGGGGGTTTTCATCTTTTACATCTTGCTCTTTCTTCTCTTCCTTTGCTTTATCATCTCCTGTATCTTCACCGGATTTCTCTGGTATTTTCTCACCCTCCTGATCGAGGTCATCCTCATCACTTTCAAGATCCACGTTTTTCATGAACCCTTCCAGCTCTTCTACATCGAAAAACACTCCCGACTCATCGACATTTCCAACTAGGGAGCCCGCAGATTTCACCAGAGGCATATATGTCGCAACTCCCTGGAGCTCCTTTCGTCTCTTGACCAGAAAAGTTTCCTTCTCGCCTGCTGCAAAATGACAATCCAGGAAACTGAAGCTGAAATCATTGAATTTGAAGTTTGTCAGTATTGCACCTTTATTACCATAAAAGTTCATGATCCCAGTACCAATTGAGTCGATCTCAACGTCCTTGAAGTTGATAAACAATTCACTTTTGATGATTAATAGTGATGCTAAGCCTAATAATTTATTGGTCTGTAACACCTTATATTTATCAGTGGCATCCGGATCAATTATATCCAGTATCTTTTTGCTCCATTTGTCAATCGGAACACTAGAAGATCTGAGGTTCTTAGCAGATAATGGAACGGTTTCTTGGAACGAAACAAAATAAAGATCAAGATCAACGCCATCCTTCAAGAAAAGCTCTGAAATATCATTATTCTTTGATTTGAACAACTCATCTCCATGCAGGTTCCACGAGACAAATCTAAGCTTCAGTGTGCCTTCATGCAAGAATTCACTCTCACGCTCCTTCAAGTGCAACTGCAATGAGTTCTGATCTGCTATTTCAACTTCCTCAAACTCTTTGTACTTCAGTTCTTTAGTCTTGAGAAATTGTAAGCCGTCATTCCAGATTTTTAGAAACTTGTCAATCTTGTCCTTGTCCTTGATATCAATTGATCCCAGCGAGTAACCTTGAAGAGCTATACTCAAGAGCTTTCCGTCTTCAGAAGCTTGAACTGATAATTTATCTTCTGGGATTAAAGGAATGAACTTTTCATAGAGTTTCTGCTTATTTGATTGAATGGCATAACGTGGAATATCCTGCTCATCATCAGGAGCAAAATAGTACAAAATTGAGCTGTTCGTACGCAGTTCAATCATATCAGCTGTTGAAAATAACTAAAGTTGGCTGTTCTTATTTTAGTTTATTTATTTTATGTGATTTGCATTGCGTTATTAAGCAATTGGCTAATACATTACGAGCTCGTAAACTCCAAATTCTTCATTGGTGTTAGAGATGAAATTGCTACTGAGGATGCATCACAGCGTTAGGGAATTTTAGGTATGTAGTTTGTGCATAGTTTCAGCTTCATTTTGATTTGTCTAGTTTATCAGAGTCAAAAACTGTTCTCTCATCATCAAAGCTGAAGCTCTTTTTATTCGAGGAAGACCCTGCTGTTGTGTCGGTTGTCTGGGTGGTGGTTCTTTGGTCATGTTCATCATCTGACTCCAAGTCTAAACTGTCATTATCTAGATGGTTGTACTCATTGCCATTTCCTTCTTCATTTAGCGATTGCAGATCATCTAGTTCAAAATCTGCTGCATTTTCCGGATCTGTTGGTAATTGACTTGATGCTGCCAGCATATAAGAGCTGTCAGTTGGTCTCCAAATAAATGCAATCAAGTTGAAAATCACAAAATAAACCAGCGATGGCCAGAAGTCTAAAAAGAAAAATCTTGATTTCCAGTGCTGCTCAATTAGATCAGTGGTTGACATACCTAAATAAATAAACGAGCTAACAATGATTCCTAAAATCAAAACCAATAATGAGACAAAGATAATTCTAAATAGTCTTCTGTACATTTTTAATTTGATGATCTGTCTTTGAGCACCTAACAAGGCAGTAGTTTTTGATAAAGAGCTCAAGACAAACACATAAAAGACTGCAGTGACAACAGTGATTGGAATTGCCGAGACAGCTGCGACATCTGAAGGCTTCTCAGCACTTGACAAGTAGTTTGCAATAATGTAAAATGCGGCTAACGCAAAGTGTAAAACTGAGAACAGCTGACATTTCAGCATCAGCTTTTTGTCCAACTTGGGATAAACAACACCATAACCCAGTGCGATGACTAGAAGCAAAAAGAATGAAAAAGTGAATTTGAACGCATTCAACAATGAAATGAAAACCATGTAAACCTTGACGCCCGCATTGATGCTTGAGCTTCTGTTTTCCATATCAAACAAACTCCACACTAGAATGGTCTCAATCGTCAGAAACAGGAAGTAAAACAAGAAATATTTTTGTAATGGCAATACCTCGTGCTTATGCTTCCAGAAGTTAAACCCATAATAAGCAAAAGTCACGGCATAGGCCACAGCTAGGATCCCGTACAGGGCTAATTTAGGGAACTCTGCAGCGGCAATATTTCCAAACGAGTTTCTGAAGTTGACTTCTCCTTTATAGGTGGCTTTGCTATCAAGTCTATAAGTTGTCAAGCAGTAGTAACCGGTTTTCTTAACATGATATTTTTGCTCAGCCAGACCCTTCTCGGCAACATGGTACGTGAGGATCTCCGACTTGTTGGTCTTGGTGTCTCCAATGATGAATGTTCCTTCTTGCTCCTTGGTGCATAAACTCGACTCTATACTCTCACTATTGCATATGTAGGTCTTCTCTCCTGAGATCAATTCCTTCCCTATGTTATTGAGGTCCTGGAACTCAAACACCACAACTGCCATATCCACAGGATCCTCACTGTACTCCTTCAGATTGAATGAAATAAACGGGTTGACATTGCCTCCCCAGGCCTCTTTGGCGTACATCCCAGTACACTTCTGGTTGTGTGTTTGATCCACTCCGGCTTTGTTGGCCGCAGCCAAGCTTGCAAACGCTGCCAATGCTGCTAAACCCCTGCTGAACTTCATGGCTTTCTTACTTTCCCTCTTTCAAATGGCTAATTGACAACTCGAGGATTCAAAGCTGCTTAATTAAAAGGATTTCGCGCCTTTTCCTGTTAAATAAGCAGAAGCGAACTAAAAATAATTGCGAGTTCCGAGGACGCTCCGCCCGGCTGTTTCGCCCGCCACCGACGCCCAGGCAGAATGCGCGCCCGCAGGCAGAGCCGGAATTAACGTGGGGAAACAGCCTGCCCGCTGTGCGCTTACCAATTCGCCACCCTGCAAGAGAAGATTTCAAATTCCTAAAAAGTAACAATTTTTGAAAAAGAGACCATTTTAGAGCTTTTTTAGAGAAAAGACATATAGAGCCAGCAAGAGAGGCCAGTAAGATAACCAAGAGCGCACACGTAAGAGCCACGGGGAAGCTTTCCAACTAATTAGAGACATCAAACCCAGTTGCAGCCATTGAATAGCCAGCAGAGCACACAAAAGGCGCACAGGAGTCACATATAAATAATTTACAATAAGAGTTGAGAATGAGAGACCCAAATTTCAAGACGGTAAGCCAGAACAAGGCGGCCATCACAGTCAACCAGCACATATACGATAGAAGGGCGCTGGACTGCACTTCGGACCGCCCACTGGTGAACTATCTGAACCATCTTACTTTTCTAACAGGATCAGCTGCCAAAGTGCGCGAGACGCTGTCCACGGATGGAGGCGTTGAGCGCCTGGTGAACATACTGCATGAGTGCTATAAAGACACAGACAGGGAGCTGGGCCAGATAGACAGCATGGAGGACTCAGAGCCGTGTCCAGTTTTGGGTCGAGGCTCGTCCGAAGTGGAAGTCGAGTCTGAAGCTGAGCTAGCGGAATTGAACCCAGGACTATCAACATTCACCACTAAGGCCATCACAAGAGAGAAAAACGACGCCTTAATAGCGTGGAAATGGACGCTTACTTTCCAGTGTTTGGTTCTGGTGGGCACAAGGGGCACTGAAGAAATGAGAAGAAAAGTGGTCCAGGCTGGCGTCGTGCCAGTGATAGCCACGATCCTGGACAACTACCTGCTGTTTGAAAGAAACTTTGATAACAACACTGGTAGCGAACTTAGCGAAAGTTTTTTCTCACTGGTTAAATCGAATTTGCCAGATTCTTCCTCTGTTGAAACTGCCACTGCTAGTTCCAACAGTGAGAACAGTCAGCATCAATATACTCATTTTCCTAGCGAGGACCCGGAACTCTTCCGCTATCTGAACCAGACTCTAACTGACACTAACCATTCCATTCAGGACAATGTGATTGCTTCACCAAGAAAGTTCTTGAACGGGATTCTCATCCCCAAAGATGATGATGTGATTTGGGCATTACAGCTTTTGGCGTTCATATCCAAGTACCCAAACCTGAAATTTCAGTTGCAAAATACTTTTATCATTGACCATTTATCCCTACGATCTTTACTAAGGACCTCGGAAGACAGTCAAGAACTGCCACCTCCGCTGGATAAAGACGATATGCTGGACAATGAGATGGACTACGAGCTGAACTCAAACATCTCGGGAGACGATGAAATGGACAGTTGCAAAAACTCCCAAAGTGCACCATCAACCTCAACAACTGTCACCACAAATACAACTATTTCCACGGTTCCCTCATCTTCCACTGCAAACATAAGATTTACTAGGTCGGGAATTAATTCCAATGTTTCATTTCAGTCCAATAACAACTCAAATGTTGATATTGGTGGATTTAAATTTCAGCTCTTGAACAGTTCGAGCAATTTGAATGAAAATGACAACAATGAGAATTTGCACCAACCGGTCAGTGATTCACAACTAAACCACATTTCACAATCCAATGCTGTTAAAATCAATGACCTTATCAATAAACTCTCCAAAAAGAAAAGCAACAACTTCAAGAACAACAACAACGATAGTGAACATACAACTAATGAACTTATGATGAATAATGAAAACGTTGATAGCATAAATTTTAACAGCAGCGGTAGCGTGAACAACCACATTAACAATGACAGCGGGAATAATAGTTTCAAGCCGGAATCTGATAAGACACAAATCAAAAAACTTTGCTTCACAAAGAACCTGATAGCATCAATTAAGAAGTTTGACAGATGCTGTATGAACACTGTTTCTTCACCTGCATCGTCGTCGATCTCATCAGCAGAGTCATATCTAACGTCATTTACGTCACCTTCGCCGATATCGTCACCGCAGATGGTTTCAATGTTGCCTGAATCCATGACTACAACTTTGACTAACTCAGCAACGGATATCAAACCACAACTTATGGATATTATCATGGACGAAGATGATGATATTGACGTTGATATCGACTTTTCCAGTAAGAGCAATGTCAATGGAGATGGTGACGATTCGAGTATTGATCTAGATACTAAGGAGAAACATGTCAAGGCCAGTTGTTGGGTGGAGCTCACGACGCGGTTGAACAAGTTCTACAATAGTAAGAAGGTTTCGAAGAAACTCGAATCGATTGAGAGGTGCAAACATCAGAAGGAGAGTTATAATTCCAAATGGAACTACTCGAATTATTTCCAGAATGAAAATAACACCAACAACAACGGCAATGAAGCCAGCTACAACAAGAAGCTGTCTGATTCACAAAACAAACTAAACATTTTTCCATTGGTGGAGAAGTTTACAACAACATATAAAAATGTCCGTGATATGTGCTACTGGTCTGGAGTTATCATGAGAAATTCATGTAAGAAGGACGAGTCAAGAGGCGGTGTTAGACAGTGCGGTTCGTTCAGCTGTGGAAAATGGGAAACTGTACCAAGAGAGTTTGCCAAATGCAGACGGTGCAAGAGATCGAAGTACTGCTCCAAGCAATGTCAACTGGATGCCTGGGATTATCACAAGTACTGGTGTATTGATGCAGCAACCAACGAGAACCCGCACAACTTGTCATCCAAGAACTGCACCTCCAACGCGCATAACAACTCGAGCACAAGTGGAGATGCTACTGGAAACGGGAATGCAAATGCAGACGCCAATGCTACTGGCAATGCAGCGCAGACCGACATAAACGCAGCCAACGACAACGAGGTGATCAGACGTCTGGTTAACACGGGGAACGAGCTGGACCCGCTGCCTACCATCCAAGGTGAGCAAGACGAGGCAACAGTGGATTTGTTGGATCTCCCATAGTATATTCCACACACACACTAAGGAGTGCTGTACATCACCAAGATCTGAGTGCTGTACCAAGGTCGCCCGTAGGCGTCATTAATCATTTATTTATTATTCATTTCATTTATCATTTATCATTTATTCATTTGTTTTTATAGGTTATTTATTGGTTTTAGTTCAAGTTCAGTTTAGGTTACTAGTTAAGTTACAGTTTAATTGACATTTATTTGGTTTTTATAGCATTTTTGTATCAAAAGTTCTAGTGGCCTAACTTGATCAAGTCGGTCTCAATGTAATGCATGAGTTTCATGGTCTTCTCCATGAAAGTCAAGGTGAGGATCGTGTGTGGAGCGATTCTCAGCAGCTGGGCAAAAAACCCTTTGTACAGTGCGCCAAAGCCCTCAATCTTGACGGTCTTGACAAAACAGTCGATTGGCCCTTTGTAAAGGTCGCCCTTCTGGTTGTACATTCTGGTCAGGATGACGTCTCCCGGGTTCATCACAACGCCCACACCGAGCCCGGCAACCGTACTCGAGGCCAGGTGCAGCCCGGTGCCTTCCTGCATTATGCCGTGGCCCAGCAGAAAGTGCTTGGTGAAGTTGTAGATGGGCAACTGCACCGAGGAGCCCATTCCGGTTCTGATGATTGCGGCATCCACGCCCCTAAACAGCCCCTTGAAGCCCTCCTTGGTGTAGATCTGCCTCAACCCGTCGATAAAGTTCTTGTAGTGCGTCTGCTCACCAATCTGGATCTTGTTGGAGTAGGACTGCATTCTGGTCTTGATAAGAAACAGCGGAGACCCAATGATGGCCCCCGAGATGCCGGAAACAGCTCCTGCAACAACATTAATGGGGATGTTCTGCACCTTCTGGCTGTCAGAGTCTGGGTAGAACACCGCGTTAATGGCACTTCTGGTGGGCTCGTACAGGCCCAATCTGCACCCGTTCAGCCCTATCTGGTAGATGTACGCACACGCCAGGCCCTTCTGGAGCCCCCTGATGCCCTCATTCTGGTAGATCTTGCCCAGGGCCTGGATCGGGTTCTTGTAGATTCGCTCAGCATTAGAGGTTAATTCACCTTGCAACTGCATTCTTATCTTGACGAGCTCAATCGGGTTCGTGAACGTGACTGCTCCACAGGCTGCCAGCCCGCCCGCAATGAACCCTCCGGCGGTGGACACCTGCTGGGAAGCACTTTTCTTGTCGCTCATCACCACACGCTTTGTCTCCAAAATGACTGAACTGCAATAATTTTTCACTTTTATCATCGATTGCCAAATCGGGCAACCGAAATGCGAATGCAAAGGCGCAAAATTATCGCATTTTTTTTTATCGCAAAACTGTCGGCTAAATTCTACGGAAAACATCATGTCACGTGAGAGGTTAGCTAATCACAACCCATACCACCCATCAGCTCATCAGCTGCGTTCCACAGTCGGTGCAGAACAGCGCCATCTGGGAGTCGTCCAGCTTGGAAGCAGTGAACTTGTCACCGTTGCAGACATCGCACACCAACTTCCCGCTAGACCCCGTAGCTGTCGTGCCTGCACTGGCGTTTGCCTCGCCACCAGCAGTGTGGTGGTGGTTGCTCACGGTTGCACTGCCGGACCGGTTCCTCACACTGGACGCCCGGCTTCTTCCCGTAACCTCCTTTCTGAACGAGTTGCCCCTAGACAGCAGCGACTCTGTGGAGCAGTTCATCTTCCCCAGGAAATTAGACCCGGAAACGCTGCCGTTCTCGACACTCAGGTTGTTACTGTTGGCCAGCCTCTTCTTCTTCAGTCTCTCTGATATCAGCACGTTTCTGATGTTCTTGGAGAAGTCTTGTCTGAAAACCCTGATAACTCCACAGTCGTCTGCCGAAATAATGATGCTGCCAATCATATCCTTCTTCAGCAGGTCATTGTCACTGTCGCCATCGTTGAACTGGTTCAGCTCGCTGTTGACCTCGTAGATATAGTCGTTGGACAGCGACAATAGCTTGAGAGTCGCGCTTGGTGCAAACAACGCAGCAGTCACAATCGAGTGGTGTGCATGGAACGTCGTGTAGTCCTTTCTCTTCTTCTTGTCGTGCAGGTGCAGCAAGCTGCTCAGCTGGTGGTGGTTCTCGTGGTTCTTGCTGTTGGCTATGTTTCTTTTATAATCCCAAATATAGACCCAATGATCTTCGGATCCTGTGATGATATGTTTCTTGTCATCTGAGATGTTGGCCTCTATCTGGGAGAAGTTGTTTTGTGCTCCTTTGAAGTACTCAACAAGCGCACGCTCCTTTAGTGAGATTAGCCTTATCTTAGAGTCATTAGATGAAACTAATATCTTGATGTCATCGCAGTCCACAAACGAGGTTATCCCAGTGACTTTGAAACCAGACTTTCTCGAGTGGTTGCTGGCTGATGGTGATGTATTTGGGTTGCTGCCGGAGCTGCTACTAGAGTTATTCGACTTCTTCTGGGTCAGATCAAATGAGTGTCTTAGTTCCAAATTCTTTGTATCCAGGAAGTACACAATTCCATTAAATGTTCCAGCAATGGTCAGTTTCCCGTTTGGTGTGAAAGTCACAGCTGTCACCAGATTCTGTGCCTCAAACTCGTATTCCGCATCGTTATCTAGGATCGACCACAGTCTTACTCTGTGGTCCAAACATCCACTGAGGAAAAATCTATCATCTACTGGGTGGAATTTAACACTCGTGACAAAGTCTTTGTGCTTAAAAGTCCTCAGGCATTCAGTTTCGTTAATGTTCCACAGTTTCACACTCTTGTCAATGGAACTCGATAGTAAAAAATTGTTCTTGCTCCAATCAAGCGATAAAATATCGTGTGAGTGTCCCTGATAGATTCTAAATGGCTTGTCTTGGAAAATGGATGCATACGTCACTTTAGCGGTTTGCTGCTCATCGGGTTTGACCCCATCTTGTTCGGTGTTTTCATACATTTCACTGGCTGTGTTGTGCATTTGATCCAGTCTGTCCAACGGTGATGAAATCACTTTCCATACTTTGATCAGCCCTCCCCTTCCAGCAGTGGCTAGGTACTTCCCATCCGGACTGAACTTCATCGTCCATATGGCATTCTTGGTCTTGTCACCTATGCTCTTGTCATTTTTACTATATTTAGGATTAATATTGTTATTTGCACTAGCCCCGGCACTAGCAGTGGCACTAGCCGCATCACTTAAACTGGCCGTCTCATTCGGAATTATATCGCAGTTCCCATACGCCTGGTTCAGTTCTTGTGCTAGAAACAGTCTTCTTGTGACGGAAGCAGACTTGGCACATCTCTTGAATGTTCTGATATACTTGGGTTGTGTCAAATACTTATCGTAATCATCGTCATCTAAGATATCCAGTTTGTCTGTTAAGGGAAGTTCTGACGACGAATATTGCTGCTGTTTCTTGGACAAGTTCTTGTTGATCTTGAAACACATTGGCCCTTCAACCGATGAATATATGTCGGTGTTGCCTCTGTCATCAATTGCAGACTCTTCATCTGATGATTCTTCATCTTCGTCGTCATAAGCTGAAACCTCCCCCAGTGTAGACGAGTCGCTATGAGACCAGCCATTGCTTCCGCTGGAGAAAATAGACCTGAAGATGGATTTCCTTTTACTTGAAGAATGGCTCGACTGCGGAGGCGTTGATGTTAAAGTTGCGTTTTCTGACATTGTCTAAACCCGTTTTTTCTCTGTTTTCAGCTTCTCTTCAGCACAGATTTCAGTCCAGTCCCGCTCCCAATGCCTTCAAACTATCAAATCACCGGTTCCCGCAATATCCACTGGGTCAAAATGGTCTAAACAATGCACGTTTTAACTAACTTCTAAAAGAAAACACAGTAACTTGAAATTTGAAAGTGACTAGTGCTGCTTAGTCAGCAACTTGGTGGCAGCTTTACCCGGAAACTCAAAAAATCTGTGAAAAATTAAACTTAAAATTTTTTTTGTAGTGAAAAAAAGCCAACTTTATCAATAAAAAATTCGCTATTTGAGGCAGATTCTGGACGTGGTGAACCAGTGGGAATAATTAAAATGGCAGACACAAACAAGTGAGTTTTTCCGGATTTGAAAAAGCGTAATTTTTGGGCTGCAAACATGTGAGAAGATAATTTTTACTAACGAAAATTTCCACAGAAGTTGGGCAGAAGCAGAAGATGATCTTCAACTAGAAGAGCCAGTTATCAAGACCAATGCGGACGGATCCAAGACGATTATCAAATACAAGCTAAACGACGATGGCAAGAAAGTCAAAGTAACACAGAGAGTGCGTGAGATTGTGGTAAAGGAAACAGTGAATAAAGATGTCGCGAGAAGAAAAAACTGGGCGAAATTCGGAGCTGAAGAACATGCCGCGCCAGGACCAGACTACAGAACCACGCAGATAGGTGATGCAGTGTACCTCAGACTAGGAACCAGTTGGAAAGCACAAGAGAAAGAAGAAGAAGAAAAGAAAGCAGTTGAGGCCTCTAAAACAGCAACTAAGACCATCAAATGTAGAACTTGTGGAGGAGCACATTTCACTTCCAAATGTCCATTCAAAGACACATTGGGTGCAGACGAGGCTGCTGAGCCAGTCCCAGGCTCCGAAAGCTCGGCACTTGGGGGTGCTGGAGGTGCTGGCAAATCTGGTTACATTCCACCTCACATGCGTAACAGAGTTCCAGGAACTGAGCTACCTGAAAGAGACCGTGAAGAGACTCCTACACTGAAATTCTTAGACTTGAATACCAATGTCACTGAAGACATGTTGCAAGATGATTTGTTGCGTCACTTTGGTCACGTTGTCAGAGTTAACGTTGTTAGAAACAGAGAAACCGGTAAGTCCAAGGGTCTTGCCTTTGCGCAATTTGCGCATGAATATGATGCCCAGAGAGCGATGGATGCTCTTAATGGTAGAGGTTACCGTAACTTAATTCTTCGTGTGGAATGGTCAAAATCCAAGAAATAGAGAATTCAAAACACTTTGCCGACACATGAAGATGGAGAAGAAGATGCAGGGGGGAGGGCATAATTTGTATAATAGTGAGCTTAAACTGTCTATTTCGCACCTTCAAGTCGTAGTTTGTGGTGAGTACACCAGCATCGCCCAGGGTAAGCCTTTAATTATGTAAGACATTATATAACTCCAGTTGTATTTGCCACCAAAAATCGAATTTCAGTAAAAACAGTAAATAAACTCGAACAATTTGTGAAAAGGTGTCGACCCCCACAGAAGCGTACATCAGGCTAGCACCATGAGCTTTGAAAATGATATTCCAGTGATTTTAGCCACTTTGAAGGAGGAGACCGATCCAAAATTCCAGTCAGCTTTCAATTCGTTCGAAGATTTGTATTCTAAAAAGTTATGGCATCAGCTATCCAAAGAACTTGATGTGTTTTACAAAGATCCTTCATCCAGCAGTGTGAGACTGAGACTGTATAACAACTTCATATCGGATTTCAAGTACAAATTAAACCTGATCAAGCTGGTTCAGTATTTACTATACTCAATTGAAGATTCTAAAGACTATGAAGAATCACTAAATTACTTGATTGAATTGAAGAAGGACTTGGAGACCAAAGAGAACCTGGACAGTGAGCAGGCACTGATTCTGATTGACATTGAAACAGCGAGACTGAACTTGAAAATTGGTGAAATATCAAAAGCCAGAGACCAACTAGACGAAATTGCTACCAAGTTGGATTCAATTGACAAGATTGAACTGAAAGTTAACCAGTCGTTTTACTCGACGGATGCAGAGTACTACAAAGTGAAATCTGACTACAACAACTTCTACTATCAAACGTTACTATACTTATCCACAATCAAAGACTTGAACGAGCTAACACTCATTCAACAGCAAAAACTAGCTTACGAACTGAGTATCAGTGCGCTGTTGGCAGACAAGGTGTACAACTTTGGAGAACTGCTAGCTCACCCAATACTGCCAACATTGGAAAACGAATCATATCAGTGGTTGGTTGATCTATTATACGCGTTGAACTCAGGAAACATCGAGAAGTTTTCGAAATTGCTCACCAACTTGAATAAGATTGAACTGCTAAAACAGTCCGAGTCCTTCTTGAGACAAAAGATCTGCCTGATGACATTGGTCGAGCTGGTTTTCTCCAAATCGATCAAAACAATTTCATTCAAAGATGTTTCCGACGCGACGTTTCTGCAAATGAACGAGGTTGAGCACCTGGTTATGAGAGCGCTGAGTCTGGGCTTGCTGAGAGGGTCCATTGACCAGATTGACCAGCTGATCACCATTAACTGGGTCCAGCCAAGAGTCATAAACCACGCCCAGATCGAGTCCATGAAGCAGAGACTGGTTGCTTGGGACAACAACACCGTGAAGCTGGGCCAATTCATGGAAAAGAACGGTAAGGAGATCTGGACTCAGTGAGGCGCATGCACCCAACTCTGGACCCAGGCGTCTATAGTCAGATGCAATTCATGCGGCAAGCGGTAAGGAGATCAGTCGCAGATGCTAATAGCTGTTGTTCACCAGCTGGACAACCTCTTTATTTTTATAAACTAATTCATGTTGGCCAAAATTCGAAATATGCAGGCTGAACGGTTTGCTGTGGTGGATCAGCTGGCTGACTAGCCACTGTGTCTGTCTAGTGGTTAGCAGCTCGTCCTCGTACGAGTGGATTATGTGGAGTTTGACCCGGGAATTAATGTTCAAGTCGATTGCAACTTTTCTATAGTCGTCATGGGCATTGGCCACAAACTCCTCGTACGGGTGCCCGTACTCCTCCACCAGCTCCACCAAGTCGTAGATCCCATCAAGCAGGAACACGTCCTGGACCTCAATGCCACGGGCTGCGAGGGCTGGGAGAATGCTCAGGATGATAGTTGCGCCTACGGAGTGGCCCGCAAGCTTAATCTTTGTGGCCCCACACTCGCGGCTGGCGGCCATAATTCCTGCCACAGCGTCCTCGTTGTGCGCTGGGTGCTTCACGTGGGGCGACAGCCGGTAGTCTACGCTGTAGAAGGGCACCTGGCTGTCCAGCAGGTCGTTGAACGTGTCGCCGTCCCGGAAAGTGTTGTTCTCGTCCCTCCAGGCGCCGCCGTGGATGAAAAAAAGTGGTGTGCAGCCCTCACTGCCCTCCCTGTAGCAGCACACGGCCTGTCTGGGGTCGGGGCCGTACTGCAGAAGCCTCATTTCGCCGGTTTTTCTCGTTTTTGTGGATATTTTGATATTTTAATATTTTTTGATTTTTGTTTACTTTTGAAATCAAAACAACACAGGCAGAACAATATGAGCGCAAAGAGCGGCCAGCAGGACGTGAGGGGCTCAGCAGACCAGCCATTCAGGGCTAACAGTACCAGCAATGTCAAGGTGCTTGTGCGGGTGCGTCCCAGGGTGAGCAGAGAGACGGAGCAGGGTCTGCCTGTTCTTGTGGCCATGAAGGAGAATGCCACCACGCTCACGAACCCCAAGCCCAAGGAGCAGCTGCCCGGTAGTCCCAGCAAGGCCAGGGCGGAGCGGGCGGCAGGCGCGGGCGGCTGTGCGGGCACAGAGCCCGGCGAGGACCGCAAAACATTCACTTTCGACCACAGTTTGTGGTCTGTGAGCAGCCAGGACGCGCACTTTGTGTCGCAGCAGGGCACCTACGAGGTGATAGGGCAGGAGATATTGGCGCACAGCTTGCGCGGCTTCAACACGTGCATCTTTGCGTACGGCCAGACAGGCTCGGGCAAGTCGTACACGATGATGGGCAGCGCAGAGGAGCCCGGCATCATCCCACGGACATGCCAGGAGCTGTTTGCAGAGCTGGGCAGGTTCCCGGCACACACCAAGGCCCAGGTGAAGGTGTCGTACTGTGAGATCTACAACGAGCAGGTGAACGACTTGCTAGGGGAGGGCAAGAACCTCCGGGTCAGAGAGAACCCGCAAACTGGGCCGTATGTGGAGCAGTTGAGCGAGTTTGTGATCGACAGCTACGAGGAGTTTGCCCGGTACATGGAGCTGGGGAACCACAAGCGGACGGTGGCCAGCACCAGGATGAACGAGCAGTCGTCGCGGTCGCACGCAGTGTTCACAATCAGCCTCCGGTTGACGGAGTTTAGTGTGGAGGAGGATGTGGTGAAGGAGACTCACTCGAGCCTGCGGTTGATTGACCTTGCGGGCTCTGAGCGCGCGAGCGCCACGGGCGGGGTGTCCGGGGGGCTGCGGTTCAAGGAAGGGTCCAACATCAACAAGAGTCTCACGACGCTAGGCAGAGTGATCTCTGCGCTCTCAGACGGGTCCGGGCAGCACAAGCCGCCGTTCAGAGACTCGACGCTCACGTGGCTCTTGAAAGAGAGCTTAGGCGGGAACAGCAAGACGGCGATGATCGCGTGCATCTCGCCGTGCGACTATGACGAGAGCCTGTCCACGTTACGGTACGCGACGCTAGCGAAGAAGGTGCGCCTCAGTGCCCAAGCCAACGTGGACGAGATTAAACCCAGCGACAACAGCCACGAGATGGCGCGCATGAAGCTCGAGATTGCCGAGTTGACCCGCTCCCTGGATCACATGAAGGAGCAGGACGCGCTAGTGGGCCATATCTCCAACATGAGCCGTTTCTTTGAGAACAGGCTGCTGGACAAGACTAATCAGTACGAGTTTATCAAGCAGAGACTGATGGACTGCAACGCCAAACTGCTTGGTCTAGAAAAAAAGTACAGCCTGGTGACGAGCACGGTGCTCAGCGACCGGCTGTACCAGTGCGGGCTTCTGGAGCTAGCGGCAGAGCACTCGCGGTTACAGCAATGCTCTGGTGAGGGTCTCAGCGAGTTTAAAACGCAGCTCGAGCAGCTGGCTCCGCTGGGTCCCAGCTAGCAACGCCAGCTGTTGGTACCCAACTACTACCCAACTAGTAACTACTATCCAACTGCTAGTAGCCAATTGCATAACCATTCAGCTTCAATATCATGAATACGAGCCGATGTAAACACCTGGACCACCAAGTACTGCACCAGGTAGTGCCTAGAAAGTAATAGCATACCTTGCTAGAAGCATGAACTTCAGCCCCTGAGGTACCCTGTAGTACTTGAGCATTGAATGTCATGTGAGAGACACACCAACCTATACATCTTTTGAGCACAAATATACAGAATATCCAGTAACTGAGCAGTAAGTAGACTGCAGAAGAGTCCTACATCACCTAAACACATAGATATGGTAACTAAGCACTGAAGAAGGATCTACACTCGAGCGTATATAGTAACTAAACATGAAGAAAGATCACCTACACTCAAACTTATAAGGTAACTACGCACTGGAAGTCACCTACATCACTTGATCCAAATATATGAATATATACAGCAACTAAACCAGAAACACAGATCAAAGATTGGAGAGCATATTAAAAGTACAGGAGAACGTCTATATCACTTATATTTATGCATTGAACGCCCACCTGGTCAGAGTTGAAAATCAGGCGTAGGGCTGATGTCTAGCCAGACTAGAATATCATAAACGCGTAAAGCTGATGTCTAGCCAGACTTGAATATCATAAAAGCGTAGGGCCGATGTCTAGCCAGACTTGAATATCATAAACGCATAGGGACCGATGTAGAAGTAGATAAAGTGGCCCACCTCGTGGGTCACATGGGACCCAAAGTTCTTGCCCACCACCACATGCCAGGAGTGGCCGTACGTCTCGTCCAGCTCCTTCTTGATGAACACAGCCACCTCACGCTCGACAATTGTGTTGGCCAGGGCCCTCTGAGCCACGTCCATCACTGTCGCTTGCATCTCCTCGGACTGCGTGCTGTTAGCCTTATTTCGCGATTTCGCAATTCACAAAAATTCACTCACCATGTCCTGGGCCTTGAGGATCGCTGTTGGTCTGTTAGTATGCGCACTGGCAGCGGCAGGTCGCAGGTTACTTACGTTTCCACTCTTCTTTAGACATTTTCAGCACTTATTCGCCTTTTGCGAGAAATCAAACTCGCAAAAATTATTTTGCTTTTATGTGATTTCAGCACTTTGGGAGGCAAATGGATATATTTGACGACGAGGACAACAACCCGTTCGCGCACAGCGACCACCAGTACGCGAACGGGTTTGAGAACAGCTACTATGGCGGTGGGGGCGGCAATGGCAGCGAGAGCGCGCCATTCAGCAGCACACAGCAACCGACTGGCGGGCCCACCGAGCAGCCAGCCACCGAGCAGCACTCACAGAGCCCGCAGAGCCCGCAGGAGCGCCAGCAGGTGCCGTCGTACTTCAACACAGACTCAGCGCGCGCCCAGAGCCCGCAATTGGTGCCCAGCAGCGACCCCAGCCGCAAAATAGAAATCATAGATGCTGGCCATGTGCGAGATTCTAGGACCGGCAGCAGGGCGATCGCGTACACGATACAGCACGGGACGGTGACGGTGGCGCGGCGGTACTCTGAGTTCGACTCGCTGCGCAAGGCGCTGGTGCGGCTGTTTCCCACCGTAATTGTGCCTCCCATACCGCAAAAGCACTCTGTGGTGAAGTACTTCCTGAACCCGCTGAACGCGCGCAACGACATCAAGATCATCGAGAAGCGCAAGCGGATGCTGAACGACTTTTTGGTGGACTGTGACAACATTGCGGAGATCCACGACTGCATTGTGTGGGCCAAGTTTCTGGACCCCAACTACACCTGGGGCGAGGTGCTGCAGTCGCCGCCCGTGACGGTGCTGCCGCCGTCGAGCCTGCTGGCGCCGCCACTGGACCCGACGCGGCCCAGCCCGCTGCACCTGCTGCTGCCCGTGCCGCAGCTGGGGGTCCTGGGGAGCTCTAGCAGGCTCGACAGCCCCAGCAGCGAGGATAAGCAGCTGGTGCGCCGGTTCCAGGAGTACGAGGACATCTTCCGGTACTACGGGGAGTACGCTGCGCCGCTGGAGAGCAGCATTAAGCGCCAGAAGCGGCACTTCAAGGGCCTGGTGAAGGACCTGAGCGAGCTGGGCGCGTACTTCAATGCGTTCAGCCTGGAGAAGAGCTCTGCCGAGCTGTCCCGCGCCCTGGAGAAGGTGGGCATTGCGGTGGACATTAACTTCCTCAACAGCGAGGCGCTCGCGTTCAAGATCCTCACCGTGCTGGAGGAGCCCGTCTCCGAGCTCATCCAGTACTCGAGCGAGGCCGCCAGCGTGCTGCAGTTCCGCAAGCTGAAGGAGCTGCAGCTGCTCATCGTCGCCAACACCATCAGGCGACGCCAGGCCCGCATTGCGGCGCTGCGCCAGGCCCAGCAGCAGGCCGACAGGCTCGAGCAGGTGCTCAAGGCGAACGTGGACCAGTCGCGCACCATGGCGGCCGCCGTCAAGCGCCTGGAGAGCGGCGAGCCTGCTGCCGCCCCTCGGCACGCGTCCTGGCTCGGGTTCTTGCACCCGACAGCCCCGGGCGGGCCCAGCGCCAGCAACGTGTCCACGAGCTCCACTAGGGACGTGTCGCTAATGAACGAGACTGAGCGCACCGAGGAGATTGCGCTCATTGAGAAAGAGGTGGTCAAGCTCAACGAGTGCCTCAAGATCGTCAGGCGGGACCTGGCACAGGTGAACGAGTCCCTCGAGTACAACATCAAGAGCCTGCTGGAGCTGTACAGCCTGAGATGGCGCCACATCCTCAAGAACTACACCAAGTTTGTGCTCATCTGGCTGCGCGAGAACCTGGCTGCGTGGAAGGACGCCAAGGAGGAGCTCGCAGCGGTCTGCTGATCCGAGTCATCAGGCTGTTATCAACTGTTATTCCTGAGCAGTTTACTGATAGTGCTGCTTAGCTGTAGTTAGCTGGGGGAGTTGACCATTACCAGAAATCACTGATAAATCACCAGAAATGCTGTGAATCATTGGATAGATCACCAGAAATCACCAGAAATGCTGTGAATCACTGTATAAATCACCACAGCTGCAGTCGATCACTGGATAAATCACCATATTGGTTCAGGGAGCTATCAGGAGATTGTTACTGGTGCTTTAGGTGAAGTACGAAATTCCTGGTGTCAACTGAAGTGCTCTTTTGTAACCGAGCTAGGGGTTTGTCATGTCTAGCTGCTGCTCAGATACTTAATGTGTGTTTGGAATGCCCCTACAGTCAGAGATCTTGCCAGCATCGTTGTCATACATTGGTGAGTCGCTCGTGTTGGCAAATGCATCATTGCAACTGCTGCCAATCTCGTACTGCAATTTAGACTGAAGAGATATCTGTGATTCCCGTCTTTAGCTGCTCAATGGTGGTTCAATGTTGCATGAATGCCTGGTGATGAGAGGATTCTACTACAAGATCAACAAGTTCTGACACAGGTAAATATTCAAGTGGACCTACGTGCTACAGGCAGCAATAACGGCGTCTGGGCGAACCAAAGACAGACAAAAATGCGAAATCTCGACTTTGAGGACAAAGTCTGTGTCAACAAGTGAGCTAAATATTCAAAAGAACAGCAAAGGATGAATCACCAATACTCTTAGCCTTCAAACACAAGTTGGGGAAAGGAGTTTCATTAAGCAAGGTTAGCGGTATCAATTCAGGCGTGAAAGCCTGGGCTGGCTTGATCAACCAGCATGGAAGGGAGCTCTATAGATGAGTAAGTTCATTATCTGTTTCATGGAGGGAAGCTCCTTCAATGAGTTATCCAAGTTTGTTTGTCCATGTTATGTGTTATCAGGCGTATCACAGTTTAGCCAAGGTGGTTTAGCTAGTCACTTAGGTTGTTATTTCCAAACATCCTGAAAATGCAACAGAGATGAAATGCGGTTGCATATCATGCTGAAATGGTGGTTTTACCCTTCCACCACAACCCAGAGATTGTCGTTGTCGCTGCTACTGCTAAAACTTGGAAAGCTTCAATTTATTATTGCTAGTAAAATCAAAGTTACTTAATGCACTGTTAGAGCTCCCTATATTTCCAAAGTTGGTGAGAATGATGTCTCACTATTCATTGTCGTTCATCCAGTTCAATGGCTCAACTGGGGAAGGTGCAGCCTTTATGTGGGTCTGCAGCCTAACCCAAACCACTTCAGTAATCCAAATAATCACATGCAGCAGAACATCCAGCACACCTCAGTTCCTAATCAAAGAGGTATGGTCTCTAGCCGTCGTGCTCGTCGACGTCATACTCCACCAGGAGGTTCCCGTTGGGCCAGAGCTGCTGCACGTCGCCCACGCGTTTCTGGGCGTCCACAGGCACCACAAACCGAGGAAACGGCGATATCAGCTCGAAATTGAAGCTGTGGTCGTACCCACTGTCGATCTTCTCCCCTGCCAGCTGCTGCAGCTGCTCCAGCGCATCACCGTCATCTCCCAGATAGCGCTTCAGATCGATAAACGCATAGATATCAAACAGCGAGGTGTCCCGGGTGAAGTTCTGCACAATGCGCTCCCCAGAAGGCGTCCGGAATTGGATCCTGGTCTGCTCGGACTTTGCTAGGCCTGGAAGCTGGGTGTCCAGCTCCGCAAACTTGTTTAGCATCATGGCATAAAATACCAATCTATTCTTCTTATTGAACTCTGCTCTCTGGAGCCTTGCCTGCTCCTGCTTGGCCTGCTCCTCCTTCTCCATGGACTTGATCCTGTCTGCCAGCAGCGACTCCTCGTACGCCTTGTCCTGGAGCTCTCGCAGCTTCCGCGAGTAGTTGAGCTCTTCCTGCTCAAGTCTCTTCAAAATCAATTCCGGTTTGAACCTGTCAATGTCTCTTGCGAGTCTCTGTCTGAACGAGTTCAGGGACTTGGTTGGGACTTTGCCCAAAAGCGACATGCTTGAGACCCCGCTCATTCCGTTCGAGACGTTTCCGATCAAGTAGCAGCTCGGAAAGCTTCTTGCCCTAAGGGCCCTGGCCAGTTCGTAGCTCTGGTACTCCTCCACGTTCCCCGGATAGACAAGCACCTCGTCGCTGGCAAGCAGGTCTTTGACCGAGTCGTTGTTCAGCACTGTCTTCAGGAACTGGACCGAGTCCCGGTTGTTCTTGATCAGCACCACCAGGATGAACTTGTTTTCCAGTTTGGCGATATTAAACGCATCGTTGAATTCGCCCTCGAAAAACTCGAATGACGACTTCTCTGCAATGGTGTCCTCGTAGAACTTGGTGAAGCTGAACTCTTTGAGCGTTGGTTCTCGTGGCAGCGAGTTGGCGGTTTCCTGTGGCACAAAGTAGCTGAATACGAAGCCAATGGCTGTAAATAAAAAAGTTAGTGCCCTTGGTATCAGCAGCAGTATGAACAGTATTGGCGACGTGGTGAACTGATCCCACACCGACAGGCTGTTTATTCCTGGCTGGAGCTTCCACCGGTTGGACAGCGGCCTTACAATTGGGAGCTCGATGAAACCTAGTCCATTACCGTTATCAGACCCAATCCCAGTCCCAGTCCCAGTCCCAGTCCCAATCCCAATCCCAGTCCCGTGTCCGTTCATTATCTCGTTCAATTGCTGCATGTTGAGCTCGCGCTCGCGCTCCAGGCTGTCCTCGGCGTTCCCGGGTGCAGTAGGCGCATCTGCATGCTCTTCCAGGTTGCCATCAAAGTACTTGGATAACGCAATCTCCAAATTCCAGTAGTTGTTCTTCAGTAATCGGACAACTTTCTCGAACTCGTCGTCTTTGAACGCTGTGATGATCTGGAACTCGTTCAGCTTCTCCTGCTCTGCTGCGCTCAAATGCTCTGTCATGTCTTCCTGGATCAACACTATCAAGCAGTATCGTAAAAACAGATAAATCAGTTCTGGTTTTTTCTATTTCATGGAACGAGTTCCGACCAGAAATTCAACCAGAAATTCGACAATTTCCGACCACAAACCAGCTACGGCGCATTCCGACCAACCAAAGGTTACACTTCCGACCCAACTCCAGCCCAATACCCCAGACAATCCCGCCACAGACCCCTGACACGCAAGACACATCACCCCCTACACTACATAAACCAGTAAACCCAACGCGCCGCTCCTAACAAATCAAAACCACATTAGAAAAATAAAAAATAAATAAACCAAAAAAGACAACCTTTACCACAGTAAACCAGCACACCCCCGACCCAGAACAAGATGCCATTGTGTGGAAGCGCCCCTAAACCAACGGAACGCAAAATCGTCATCCTGGGAGACGGTGCTTGCGGGAAAACCTCGCTGCTGAACGTGTTCACAAGAGGATACTTCCCTCAGGTGTATGAACCAACCGTCTTTGAGAACTATGTCCACGACATATTTGTGGACAACAAGCCTATAAAGCTTTCTCTCTGGGACACTGCAGGACAGGAGGAGTTCGACCGCTTGAGATCGTTAAGCTACTCGGACACGCACACGATAATGCTGTGTTTTTCGATAGATTCGACTGATTCGCTGGAAAATGTTGAGAATAAGTGGGTGGGGGAGATTGCCGACCACTGTGAGGGCGTGAAGCTGGTGCTGGTTGCGCTCAAGTGCGACCTGAGAAACGACGAGGAGCTTGCGCACAAGAAGAAGCTCATTACCTACGACGAGGGGCTGGCCATGGCTAAGAAGATTGGTGCTCTGCGCTACCTGGAGTGCTCTGCCAAGACCAACAGAGGCGTTAACGAGGCCTTCACTGAGGCGGCGAGATGTGCCCTCACTGCCAGACCTAAGGGCGCCAAGGAGGAGCAAGACTCCTCCTCCTCCAACTGTACTATTGTGTGATTTATTGGTTTAATAAAATGATTTGCTTTTTTCTATGTAGCTATGCTCTCCCAGCTGGTCTTTGCCATCTCTAGTTCCCTGGTTTCCAGGCAGCCGACTAGGCTTGCATTGCGATCTCTGGCACCTGTTCCGACTGGCTTTCCGACTGGCCTCCCGACTCGCCTCCCGACTCGCCTCCCGACTGGCCTCCCGACTCGCCTCCCGACTGGCCTCCCGCTTGAGGTCCCGCCCTAAACAGCGAGTTGTATAGCTCCCCCAGCTTCGCCCGGTTCAGCTGCATGCGCTCGTACAGCCTCTCGTCCAGCAGCCCGGCCTCCTGCAGCCCCAGCAGCTTGTGCGCAAACAGAAACAGCGCCTTCTCGTTCTCAAACTGAAGATCCTCCTCGCTCAGCCCCAGCTGCAAATCCGCTTCGCTAGCCCTAACGCTATTCAGATTGACATCCTCGTCCTCCTCCCGGTCCAGCTGAATGTCTTCCTCAGCACACCCATTCGCAAAAATAGACTCCTTCTCCAGGAACATCCTCAGCAGCAGCTCGCTGTACTTTGGCGACATCTGCAGCCCGTCAAGATCAATATCAAAAAACCTGTTGAAATTCTCCAGATTGGTCTTCCTAGACTGCTTGTAGTTCAGGTAGAAGTTCTTTAGTATGATCAGCAGCGTGTTCACGTTGATCATTATCTCAAACTTGAGGTCCCCGGGCTTCACATCGCCCGCTAACTGCATCAACTCCAGCAGGTAGTCTGGCAGAAAGCTCAGTGAATCCTCAATATTGATAATCGAGTTGGTTTTCAGCAGGTAGTTCAATCTCCACGACACACCGCACAGGCACACATTCAGGCATTTAGCTATCTCCTTGCTGTTTCTTAGATTCACTTGCACCAGATTCAAATCAGCCAAGTTTGATACGATTTTCCTGCTGAACAGTTTCCATATTGACAAAAACTCGTCAATTTCCAGATACTTTCCCAGTAGCAGCAGCTTGCTGAAATACTGCTGATTCAAATTAGCCACTAGCACCTCCTCGTCCAGCTGAGTCTCGCTAAAATCGTCACTTTCAAGACTGTTTTTCAGCTTTAAAACCAGTTTCGTAATTATTTCTCTAAAGTTGGAGACAACTTCCTTGTCAATAAAGTTATTAGACTTGTTGAGCGTCTTGAGAATCTCCGTGTACTCTGCCTCCAGTCCGTCAATTGAGTAACTGTTCTCAAACCTGGCTAAAACATCATCGTAGATGGCTTTATAGACGTCAACTTCATTATGCTCTTCGAAAACCTCAACGCTAAACAGCAGGATGATCCTCAGAAACACCTTATAGTATTTGTTTGAGCTGTGCTTGTTCTTCAGCGTCTGGTTTAGTTTCGGTAGCAACGCAAAAACATGCTTCAAGGTGCTGTTGTTTTTGATACTTTTTTTCTTTTCCTCATCTCTCAAGTACGCCAAACTTGCCAGTATCAAGTGCAGCAAACAGTACGAACTGGTCTTGTCTTTGATTTCAAGGTTTTCTAGCAATTCTTCGTCTAAACTCGAGTCAAGTTCGTAATTGAAATACTCAACCAAAAAAACTATGTCGCTGTCGTAGTTTCCGTTGCTGAATATCGTAGCCAATGGGTGGCTCTCAATCTGCTGTTCAATTTCAGCATCAAATGGTGACAACATTTCCAGTAGCGAGGTCACTTTGAAGCATTGTCTCAGCTCAATATCGCTGAAATCGTCTTCAAACTCTTTGATCAAGCTCGACTTCGAGTCCGTCTTTCTGGCTTCAATTTTATTCAGAAACTTGGATAGAACCAAGTGGAATTTCGCATTGTTTTTGAAACTCCTGCTGAAGAGCAGCTTAGTTATGCTCAAAACCTCCTCTTCTTCTAAATATCCGGTAATCTCAACCAAGAGCTGCAGAGTGTGCACTCTGACGTTGTTGTCGACATCCAACTCGCACATCTCAATTAGCCTTGGTTTAAACCTGTTGAAAAACAGTGTCAAGCCATTAAAAATTATCTTCTTTTTGACGATTTTGATCAGGCATTTAATAACTTGAACTCGGATTGCAGCACTCTGATCTGACAGCACCCAGCCAAAGTACTTCAGGTAGTTGACCTGGAAGAAAAACTCAGGGTAGTAGTCAAACCAGTCACCCAGTGATTTCATTGACTCAAATCTAATGGCTGGGTCAACGTCCTTGAATCTGTGCAGAAAAGTGGTGTTTAGGATATTTTGAATAAAGCTTTCTAGTTTAGCCGCCTGCTTGTTTGCAGAGCTCAAATTCGATTGGATTGCTTCGATTTTGGACTGCAGTCTTCTTGACTTCTTTTCTTCGGCTGCTAGCTGGTCTTTGAATGACTTGATCAGCTCATTCTTTCTAGCGATTATCTGGCATAGAGTCGTTTCAATCTCGTATAGTGAGATGGTGGAGATATATCTCAACGCTCTAATGGATGAAACTGTGAACGAGATGAGCCAAACGAATAAGTCGTCGATCAAAACGGAGTCAACTTCATCCTCTTCCTCTTCCTCCTCCTCCTCTTCTCCTTCCTCCTGCTCAATGCTGACTCCCCTATAAAGCAACCCGTTTTCCTCACTAATCTCAATAATCTGGCTAACGAACTGCACATAGTTGACTTTCAAAAACTTATATTCGTGCTTCTTGGAAACAATATAATTCTCATGCAGTTTTTGTTTGTTGAAAAAGGTCTGAATCTCCCCAACAGTCTCATTGGCACTGTCGTTATTCACAACATCGTGCTCCTCGATCTTGGTATAGCAACCCACTAGGTTCAAAATCAAGTTGACCAAGTCCTGCTTTGCCCCATTGGGTCTCACTGTATAGTCGTCAATCCAGTCCTGCGCCAGCTCTGAGATCGAAACCTCTTCGAACTTTAGTGCATCAAACAAGTAGTGGTTCTCAAACGTCTCGGTCAACCTCAAAAACTCTTCGTTGGACTTCTTGCTCGCTTTAGGCTTCTTATTATTAATCTTTCTTCTCTTTGTTTCCTTTGGTGGCTCCTCTTCTTCCTCCTCATAAGCGTCAGAATAGTCACTCTCCTCTACACTATCATCATAGGTCACCGGCTGGGACGAAGACCTGTCTAAAATTCTCTGTGAACGGCGCACGGACGACATCTTTAGCACTATTTGTTAGAACTAGAAAAGACGCGTAAATTTTGTATTTTTATTTTCGTTTTTACTAAGTCAGATATTTCGTGTTTCCAGCTATTCCAGCTAAAACTTTACTGCGTAAACTGTGGCACTGTGCACCATCACCCGTTGCTAACACCCACAGGCCGCAATGGGTCTTTCAAAGAGTCTAAAAGCTCTACAAAAATAATCAAAAGCAAAAAAAATAATGAAGGATGCGAGGTTCGAACTCACGCGGACAAACGTCCAGTAGATCTTAAGTCTACCGCCTTAGACCACTCGGCCAACCCTCCATGTTATGAGTCAAAAAAGTCGCCTGAAACACTACTAAGAATTGCAATATAAGCCTTTTACACTCGAGCACCGTTGCTTTTACTCGAGGTATCAGGTATATCAATGTACCCACAATACAAAAATTGTGCTGTAATCTGGTCTTTCAAAATATTTCCCGTCCTGGGTAGGTAATTTCAATAATGCAGTTGCAGCTAAGTAGGCCACTCAACGGATTATCAACTGTGTTCAAGTCCATGTAGATCACTGATTGCACTTATTACAAGTATTGCTAAAATGAAAGTGAAGTGATTCACGAATCAGGTGTCATTATGATGTAACATCTAGTCCTAAAGTCCGGTACTCTTACAACTGGAAAGCCTTAAATTTTAACTGAGTTAAAAGTTGATGATTATTAATGACTCTGTTCGCGGAAAATCTCTGACAGAAAACGGTGAAAAAGAAAAATGGGACCCTAAACTGCAAGTATCTCAAATTATTTAGAGCCTTAAATTTTGTGAGTTTTTAAGTACTTAAGTGAATGCAAGTTCATTCTTTGTAGTAACTTATGAGTTTTAACGAGAAAATATAAGGGTTAGCCGTGTAACTGGAACTGTAGCTATACTACACTTATCAAAATGGTCTTCAAGTTTGATTTAGACAGGTACACTCGTGAACTGGTGCCAGGACCAATATCAAAAAAGTTCCATCCTATGATTGCTCGTTGGTTTGGTACTCATATGCCAAAAAGATCACTTGAAGAAATCCCTGACTATCTTTTATGGTTGGATATCTTCATTGGATCATTCTGTGCAATGATTGTTATTGAAAGCGTATTTGTTAATGACAATTCGCCAATTTTTGCTAAACATCATGCACCTATTATCATTGCGAGTTATGGAGCTTCAGCAATTTTAGTGTTTAACGCAACACCAGCACCACTTTCACAACCAAGAAATATCTTTGTTGGGCACTTCATTTCATCATTGATTGGAGTTTGTATCCAAAAATTATTTTCATTATCACAAGCTGGAGTGGATCATTACTGGGTTGGTGGGGCCTTAAGTGTTGGTATTTCAAGTGTCTTAATGTCTATTCTTAACTGTGTTCATCCTCCAGCCGGTGCTTCAGCTTTGTTGCCTTTTATTGATGACCAGATTAGGCAAATGAGCTGGTGGTACTTACCTGTCCAGCTGATCAGTAGCTCTCTGATTATTATTGTCGGATTAATCACAAATAATGTTTTAAGAAGGTATCCAACTCACTGGTGGGTTTCACACAACCCTGTTGCAAAACCTGAGGTCAAGCCGTCACCAAAGGAACAGAAACTAACTCCTGTTACCAATGACCACTTGAACAATAAATCCACAATTGAAATCACAACAACCTCACTTTCAGTACCTGATTTCGTCAATCTTACTGAAAGCCAGCAATCTGCTTTGCTAGAACTTCAACAACAATTATCATCAAGTTTGACTGTTTGAGTATGAGCCTCAACGGTCTTAAATAACAAAATCTGCCATTTTCACCCGGTTACATTTTCAGTCGTTCATGCAACTCCAAATTAAAAATCAACTTAAACTATAAAAATAAGAATGGTAATAACTAAAAATTAATAATTGAACTGTTAAAGGATTGTAGTAGTCGCGAACCTTCTAAACTGTATCGAGCATTGGATTTTGATATCATGTTTTCGTTTGTGGAAATGTTTTTTGTAAATTTGCTAACCGTCTATTTTCAGACTTCTTTAAGTAGTATGTTGTACTTCCCTCTTTTCGTGTTTTTGACATCCTTCTGAACTTCATCTGAATCCCAGCTCATGCGCACTTTTTGATGGTTTTATCCTGCTGACTTTTCCTCATACTGACAAACAGCCAGCGTAAATTTTTATCAAACAGTCCTACGTAGTGTAACGGCTATCATGGTCCGCTTTCACCGGGCAGACCCGGGTTCGACTCCCGGCGTGGGAATTTTATTTTTTGCTCTTTCTTTTTTGAAAGAAGACCACTCTAACTGGATCCCGCATCACTGTCAGATCAGGTAAGTTCATACAGCATGCGAACTTATTTTACCGAAGAGAAAATGCATTTTTATTCATTCGAGGAATTTTTGAGAAGGAATTTGCAGGATTTGACACATAAAAAAGATGTACAAGCTTTCCATCCCTTCAGCTTCAAAAAGACAAGACCCATGCGTCTATGGCGACCCGTAGTTCCAATGCGGTTAATATGCTCCCGGTTTGGAAAAATCTTAATCGTTCCGTTTCAGATCTCAAATTCTGAAACTTCCCACCTACTGAAAGTCCATTGTTAACATTGAATTAGGAATTTTTACTGTCTTGTAATAACGGTTGAATATTATGGTATATAATTGGAATATTTTGGCTCATGATAGCGTAGTTTTGGCATACCCCATACAAATATGAGACTCTCTACTGCCTCAGCTGTCCTTTCGCTTACAGTTCATACTAAAAGAGACTACAACATTCCTTTGAAAGAAAGCTCTGCCTCAGGCTTACCATTTTTTACACTTCCAATTGGGTCTGAAAAACAAGAGTTACAGGCAGTGTTAAGTACTGAGCACTCTTCTCATGAAATTTTATCCTCTTCAGTCTCCCCATCGGGCTTTAATTATCAAGACTCTTCGAGCTTTGAAAGAATTTCAAGTGAAAATGGATATGATGTTGCAAAGGATACTTTCTTTCTTACTTCAGCATCATCCTCAGGGTCAGGCTTGTCATACTCCAGCTATATTGTTGATGATGTGAAATTCAATCTGATGACAAGCTCCACTAACAAATACAACTACGCAAGTGTGAACAAATTGTATTCAAACTACATTTCAGATCCATCCACTGGGGGCACAGTTGTGTCAATCTTACTAGACGACTATAATGGGTTAGTTGATTTTGGTACCATTAATTATGGGATTTCCTCTCAGTTTACAAGATTGAAGGGTTTAGGTGACTGGAAAATCAAGGTCTTTGATGTCATTGCTGGCTGCGATGAAGTTTCAATTGCGCAAGGGAATTCATATTCCGCAGCACTGTCCACAATTACTGAACAAAATGTGATCCTTCCAGAGGCTGTTTTCAATAACTTGATAAATCTTCTAAAAGGTTGGTACCAAGCAGAAGAAGATTACTATGTCTTTCCGTGTTCAAATGCAGCAAGAATCAATTTTGTGCTGAGCAGTGAACTTGGGCTAGCATTTGATGCGTTTGACTATGTTAAAAGTTTAAATGATGATGGGGAATTTTGTACTCTCAACTCAGACCTGATCGACTATCACTCGGACAACACAATTAAATTTGGTTTAGGATTCTTTACCAAGTTCTATACTGTTCTGAACTTTGCAGATGGTGATGTTTACTTGGGCAAAGTCAGAAGTAAAGTTGCCGGTTATGAAAGAACCTCAACCATTATATCAACGGTTCCTTCAGCAACCATAGCTTCGAGATATTCAGATTCTGCAATTGCTGCGACTAATACTGTAGTCACAATAGTCGCAACAACTCACTCTATTGATATTACCAAAGCGACTGATTTGGAGAGCTTGCCTTCTTGTACGGCATCACCTACTTTCAGGTCTGGTCAACATACAACTGTCTATACCACTGTCACTTCTGGTATTTGTTTGGAATGCTCGACATCCAGTTACACTTCCTTGAAATCAAGTTCGAGCTCGTCATCAACTCCAGATCAGCATATAACTGTTTCAGTCACAGTTACTTCAGGATTTTGTGCATCTTGCTTTTCTTCATTAACCGCATCAAGCTCTACTTTGTCTACTTTGTCTACTTTGTCTACTTTGTCTAGTTCATCTAGTTCATCTAGTTCATCTAGTTCATCTAGTTCATCTAGTTCATCTAGTTCATCTAGTTCATCTAGTTCATCTAGTTCATCTAGTTCATCTAGTTCATCTAGTTCATCTAGTTCATCTAGTTCATCTAGTTCATCTAGTTCATCTAGTTCATCTAGTTCATCTAGTTCATCTAGTTCATCCAGTTCATCTAGTTCATCTAGTTCATCTAGTTCATCTAGTTCATCTAGTTCATCTAGTTCATCTAGTTCATCTAGTTCATCTAGTTCATC
>JAJLVZ010000007.1:154304-288429 GCA_030570575.1 [Candida] sp. | reverse complement strand
TGTCAACCGTAGAGCCAACACCATGCTCTGTTGCACCTGCTTCACCACCTGATTACTCAAATTCAACCACAACCACTACTAATATTTCAACTACGCTGCTCACTATCACTACATGCTCGCAAGACAAATGTGCAACCACGTCAGTCACAACCGGTGTGGTGGTCATTACAACTACTAATACCGGTTTTGCTACAACTTACACCACCTACTGTCCGTTAACTAGTAGCTTTTCAATACCACCTACATCAATTCCACCAACGTCTAGTCCAGCAGTGCCTACAAAAACTGATGTTTCCTCAGAATCCATCTCAACTTTGACTTCTGCCACAGTTTTGACCACCGGAACTGTAACTTCAAGTACGGAAATCGCTGTCTTGGACACAACTACATTGGATATACCACCTCCATTTACTGCCCCTTCGTCTTCAACAATTAAACCAGAAAAGCCTACTACACAACCTATACAACCCTCAGGTGATGCTGCATCTTTTTCATCCTCTTCTGAGACTACTACCAGCTTACCCACAGCAGTTACTGATACAACTACCACTCAAACTAGCAAAATCACAAAAACTCAGTCTACAAGTTCACTATACACTGCTATATCGTCTTCGGTAACTTACTCAGTATCATCACAGCCACCAGTTGCAAACTATGAAGGCTCCTCAAATAGAATGACGTTGAGTTGTTTACTTATACTTTTCTATAGTGCACTGTTCTTTTGATTTCATTAACTTATTCTATACATTTTGTAGCTACATAACCTTATCAAAGAAAGGCTTAGTATAGAGCTAATCTACAAGATCTCTAAAAGTAGATGACTGTATTCTTTCAATGTTAAGAAATCACAATTCTGAAATGGTTCAATATTAATATATACAAGCTTGATCAGAGCAGAAACTGTAACAACAACGCTGAGATTATACCCAGTATGTGTAAAAAACTTGGTTGGTGAGTTGTTGCACTGTTATCATAGCTTACTGTCGCTTTTGGTAATGGGTATGAGTTACTGACAGTTGCAGACCCATCTGTACCGGTTGAAGGTAGAGTGGAAGATGATTTTCCGCCTAATGTAGTGATAACTCCTGTAGTTGTAGTTGCTGTTGTCACCAACGTAGCTGGATGTATAACTGTTCCAGCCGAAGAAGGTGTTGTTTCATCATTGTCACTATTTTTTCCTGCTGTATGTGGAGCAGTCGTTTCAATTGTGGTCAATTCAGTTTCAGTAGACGTATTGACACTGAAACTTGGAGTTGTTGGGGTGCTATTTTCTGAGTATGGCACTGTAATAACAGTAGTGTCAGCACTTGGTACCGTGACGGTTTTAACTGTGAAACCTGAAGAGCCATTGGATTCAGTTGCTGAACATGGAACTGTTGTATAAATCGTAGTAAGCCTAGATTCAATAGAAGTGATCACGGTGTAGCTGCTTGGTGGTGAAGTGGTTAAAGAACCTGAAGGAACACACAAGGTATAAGAATTAAAAGATGAGAAGCTCGTACTTGATAAAGTGACTGACTGACTGGATTTTGAGCTAGTTTCAGTTAATGTAGCAGTGCTATAGGTTGTGCTTGAAATGCTTGTCAAAAAACTTGTCACTGAGGTAGTAACTGAACTTGAGTTGAATCCAGTCGAAGTAACTGGAATAGCAGAGCTTATTGATACAAATAAAGACGACGACTGTAATTTTGGGACAGTCGATATCGAGAGAACTGATGGCAATAGGCTTAACGTAGTAGACCTCGAAGAGCTGGAGATTGAACCTGAACTTGGAATTGGAATCGAGCTGAAAGTGGTAATCATGCTGGTCGAGCTTATAACAGATTCAGTAGCTGTGAAGCCAGAAGTAGACATACCAGAACTTGATAAGCTGAGTGTACTCAGAGCTGAGCTCGATATAGAACTGGAGATCACAAGTAAAGATGAGCTTGTAGTTGATCCGGTAACAGAAGAAGCTGGACTTGAAACACTGGATGGAGTTAGGCTCGATTTTGTCAGAGTGCTAAATCTTGTGGATGAACCTGATGAGCTCTCACTTGAACTTATGCTTGAGTTTGAAGAGACGATTGATAAACTTGACGTTGGACTTGACATTGGGCTTGACGTTTCAGTTGAGATTGTTTCACTTGAAAGGCTTGATGAAGTTGCGGTGAAACTTGTTGATACAATGGCAGAGTTTGTGCTTGATGCAGGACTTGAAGTACTGAAGTCACTTGAGAAGCCTATGCTGGATGAACTTGAGCTTGAGATACTAGATTTTGGAATATCAATGCTTGTGGTGCTTGAAATAGTCAAGCCTGAGCTAAATCCGGTATTTGATGAACTTGATGCTGTGCTTGATAAACTTTCCGAACTTCTAGTTGAGCTTAGAGTACTTACTGTGCTGCTCCAAGAGCTTAGCAAACTTGAGGTAGAACTTGAAGAGCTTGAAGATCCCAAGCTAACACTTGATGAACTCAACTCAAAGGACTCACTTGTAGCACTGGAGCTTGTAAGAGTAGAACTAGATGGGATTGAGGATAAATAATGGTAAGATGATTTTGAAGTAGAATGAAATGAGCTCAACTGACTTGAGCTAGATGAAATGTACGATGAGCTTGATATGGAGCTTAATGAGCTAGTTAAGCTCAGAATACTACTTCTAGAACTAGTTGAGTTTGGTGTACTGTTTGAAAAGTCGGTTGATCTTGACGTGCTTCTTGTAGAGCTTTCAAAGCTTGAGATAGAACCCGAGGAGCTTGAAATGCTGCTTGTAAAACTCACTGAGCTTTGAGTACTTCTTGAAGAGCTTGTTAAGCCTGAGGTGCCACTTGTAGAAACATTTGAGCTTGCTGTGGAGCTAGTCAAGATCGTGACAGAACTTGAAATAATCACTGAGCTTGGAGTTGAAGTAGTTGAGCTCACACTCGAACTCAAAAAGCTAGAAGATTTTGTGATAGAACTTGAAGTGCTTGAAATGCTACTTGAGTTCAAAGAGCTTGACAAACTGTTTGAACTTGAGCTAGATGAACTTAGTGTGCTGCTCAAAGTTGTTGAAATGCTGCTTAAAGAGCTGGATCTGCTAAATGTACTGGATATATTAGGAGTTGAGCTTGAAAAACTTGGCGTGCTGCTCACGAATGTACTTAAAAAGCTAGACACAATACTGGACAAGCTTGAGCTAGTGGATGAAAAGCCAGATTCTGTACTCTGTGGTCTTGAACTAGTACTTAAGCTTGATTCAGTGCTGGATAAGATTATACTTGAAGAACTGGACAAACTTGCTGAGTTTAAGGAGCCACTAAAATAGCTCAAATAAGATTGAGAAGGTGAAGAGCTGGTGATTGAGCTGGTTAAGCTTTTTGTAGAACTTTCAGAACTGTCTGAGCTCATAATAGAGCTAAACACAGTTGATGTCAAACTCGAGCTTGATAGGCTTAAGATAGAGCTTGAAGCGCTCTTTGAACAACTCGTTGAGCCTGGAGTTATATCTGTAGAGCTATCTGAAGTTGGGGTACTATTTGAAGAGCTCAAAATACTTGGTGTGCTACTTGGAAAACTTGATGTGGAACTTGGGATGAAGCTTGATGTGCTTGGTGTACTGCTTACAGTACTTGAAGCGCCTGGACTAGTTGGTGTACTACTAACAGTGCTGGTTGAGCTTGCTGTGGAACTAGCTGAGATAGGCGTATTGGTTGAAGAATTTGAAAAGCCTGTAGAGCTGGTTGAGCCCAAACTAGAAATAGTTGATTTCGGTGTCGATGTGGTTGAGTTGATAGTTGAACTAGAAAATCCTGCTGAAGAACTTAATGAGCTTAAAGATCTCGTAGTCGAATTTGATGAGCTTGAACTGCCACTTGAAGAACTATCTGGGGTTGAGGTGGAAGAACTTAAAGAATTACTTGGACTTGAATATCTTGAAAGTGAACTCGATAGGGTCAAACTGGAGATGCTGATTGAGCTTGAAGTAGAGCTTGAATAACTGGAGAAGTTGCTACCTGATGAACTGATAGATGAACTTACTGAGTTAGTTGAAAAAGTCAAAGATGGACTTGAATGTGTGAAAGAAAAACTAAAAGATGAGCTTGACTCAGTTAAGGAAGATTTTGAAACAGTTGATGAAGACATTGAGCTACTCAAAGAGCTTGGTAAGCTTGAGCTTGAGGAGCTTGAAGAGCTTGAAGAGCTTGAAGAACTTAAATAGCTTGAGAAACTTAAATAGCTTGAGGAACTTGGGGAACTTGCAGAGCTTGAGGTTCTTGAAGAACTCAAAGAAATGAAAGAACTTGAAGAACTGAAAGAACTTGAAGAACCTATAGAGCTCGAAGAGCTCAAAAAACTTGAAGAACTTGAAAAGCTAGAGATACTTGAGGTACTTGAGGTACTTGAGGTACTTGGGGTACTTGGGGTACTTGAAGTGCTTATAGAACTTGAAGTGCTTGGTGTTCTTGCAAAGCTTGAAGTAGTTGAAGAACTTGAAGAGCTTGAGATACTTGAAAAGCCTGGGGTACTTGAGCTACTTGAGGTATTTGAAGAACTTGATACTGAACTTGATGATGTACTTGAAGCTATGGAGCTTGAAATTGTTGATGTTGAGCTCACTGAGCTAGAACAGCTCAAGCAGATACCTGAGGTGGTAGTTGTGTAAACTGTGAGATGATGATCTACTGGTGTTGAGGAAGTTGATAACGTAGAGGAAGTTGAGGAGCTGGAGGAGCAGCTCAGACAAATACCTGAAGTTGTGGTTGTGTAAATCGTAAAATGCTGATCTGTTGGAGTTGAAGAGGTTGAGGAGCTGGAAAAACAACGCAAACACACATTTGAGGTAGTCCTAGTATAAACTGTTAAATGTTGGTCTGGCGGAGCTTCTGAGCTGGTTAAACTCGATGAAGAGCTTGATGAGCAGCTCAAACAAATGCTTGATGTGGAAGTAGAGTAAACAGTTATATGCCGATCTTGAGCAGCAGCAAAGCCGGTCACAAGAAAGACGCAGAGTATATCAAAAAGCCTCATATTTCTTGACTAATTCTCGTTGTAGAAATGCTCCAGGCCTATCTAATGTAGTTTAATGGAATGATTAAAAGAATTGGAAGTAATTGACTGACAGTTGATACTCTTTATAAACAAAATTCAGTCGAGCAGCACTAATATCAGACTTCTGAGATTTAGTGCCTCAAATCTTCGTAGAAAGTCAATACACACAAGCTCGCGAATGCGCGAGAAACTCGCATAGCTTCAAGGTCCACCACCTATCTCATCAACTTTTACCAAATTTGGGCGGTACAATAAGAACGTTGCAATCGTTTAAAAGTACCTGCATGTATCAGTTCGGTCTTCTTAGACCAATCCAGTAAGTACCATGCATGAACATGTAAGCTTTGAGTTTCTGTGGTCCCGGTATCTTCACCTTGAGCTGCCACTTAGCTATTGTGTCAACCTAAATAGGCAATTCCCAATTCACATTGATTTTCAAACCACAATAACGCTAGATCGCCTTCCAAAACCCCGTAATTTACTTTACTGTTTTTCATCGGGAAAAGGCACTGAAACCCAAACTTCAGAGCGCGCTTTCTTAACAAAACCTTTTCATGACACCGTTTTGGTTTGTGATTAAATCAAAAATGAAAAAAAAACAAAGCATAAGCACAACTAATCACAATGTTTGGATGTTGAAAAGTAATTTTCAACTTTCTGGCAAATAGAAATTTGTCAAAAAGTGCTGAAGTTCCCGCATTTTGCAGTACTTGGGAGCCGTGGAAAAAGGCTACAATGTTTACAGCAGTTGGGATGAGATCTCTGAGGATTTCTAATATGTTGAGGAAAAGTGCCCGACTCAATTGGGCTAAGAACAGTGGATTAAGATCGATCCGAATGAATTCAACCAAAGCACAGGATCCCGTAAAGAAGCCATCTGGAATGAAACAGCTCATGAAACAGTACGGTTACTCTGCGCTAGGAGTCTACTTGGCTCTGAGCTGCATTGACTTGCCACTATGCTTCATCATGGTGAGATCTGTTGGAGAAGAGAAGATCGAAGAGTATAAAGATAAGTTCTGGCAATTGTTTGGTTATGAGTCCAGGCTCGAGAATAAAAAGGATGAGCCTGATACTGAAGAGGATACAGAAGACGACAGCAAGTTTCTGGGCTATTTCAGTTCGGCAGTTGTGGCGCAGTTCATAGTTGCGTATGGGATTCACAAATCGTTGGTGTTTATAAGGTTACCAATAACAGCAGCCATTACACCTGGTATCGTGTCAAAGTTGAATTCCTGGGGGTTCAAGATTGGTGTTAAGCCAATGGCAACCTATGCAGAAAATGCGGCTAAATCGTATAAGCAGAAGGCCAGTGCAACAATCAAAAAGCAATTGGGTTCGACTGCTACTAAAAAGCAAAGATGGTGGAGTTTTTTCTTCTGAAGGTTCTACAGGAAATGTAAATAGTAGCAATAAATGAATTAATGAATGAGTCAATCAGTCAATAAATGAATTAATGAAAGGGTTCGTTAAATAGGTAAAAGTCATTAAAATGTTCAAAATTTAGCCTTTTGCTCACGACCAACAGTACACTTAATTAAACCGTTTGGATGTGGTGATGGGTAAAACACTTCGTTGTCGTTGTCCAGACCTTTCCATTTGAAATCCATTAAGAAGTAATGTTTGTTTGGTAATGAGTAACTGACGTTTTTGACTGACTTTGCAGCTTTCAGAATATCAGTAGCCATATTGAACATGGTTGCTTGAACTGATGGTGAGTTCTCTAAAGCAAATGTGTCTAAGGTGATTTTTCTAGCAGCCTGATAGACTTGGTCGAATAAACCTTCATTGGCCAGTTTCTCAACATTCGCAATAGGGCCAATAAACTTTGAGTCAAACTCCCATTTGGCATCGATATCAGTTGATAAGATTCTGTCGGTTGTTGGTTCCAAGGTGGTAAAGTCACACTTGTTGTAGCCATAGAACATTGAACCAGTTGATTTCAAAACAGTCAAGTCCTTAATTGAGCTTGACAATTTAAAGTCACCATTTCTTGAGTAGAATAATTCAGTGATTTTTTTCTCTGGTCCTTCATGAATGAATGAGTGTTTGTGTAGCTCACCATTGACTTCATATTTGACCCAACGATCTTGAATAACTGAGACAGTCAATCCTGAGACATGGGAGTATTTTGAAATGAAATGAGTTGCAATTTTAGCAGCAAATCTCTCGATTGGGAAAACATCGGTTGTTTTAGCTAAGACTAAAATTGTGTTTTTAACTGTGTCAGTTGGAACAATTGGGGAGTTGTCTGCTGCTGTGTATGAAACGTCAAAGTTTCCTTGTAATAAAACCTGGACGGTTGCTTCTAAAATTTCATGTTTCTTTGGGTCTTGTGGGTCTTTCTTAACTTTAAGGAATTTGACATTGTCTTTACCGTATGTGGATGATTCTAATGCTGAGTAGGCCATTTCTATATATTTGTATCTTTATTTATTGTTTATTCTATATGATAGTGATAAAGATTGCTACACAGGATGCATAAGGACAACTTTTCCCTTTAATTTATACATTTTAATCTTATCAGAACGCAGGTGGCCGAGTGCTTAGTCAGCGCGGTCTTCTGCTTTTAAGAGTGAAACCACTCAGAAATGTCGCTAGTGCCTTATTTTGCGTTGCAAATGCAGACCGATAAGAGATTAGTGGTGTGATTTGACGGGTTTGCTTTGTGCAGAAACATACACCTTTTCACTGCACTCAGATCGAAGGTTTATGAGCGGTTATTTTGATTTTCGAGTTTGTAGTATATCGCAAGTTTCGTAAATACCACTAAGAACACACAACCCAATAAAGGTTATGGGAAAGCTTGCTCATTGGTTGGTGATAATAGTATCAAAGGATTTGGCCGGTTATTTGGTTATTTATCATGTTAAAACTAGTTTAGTATTAAATTAACCATAGGGCCAGTGGTAACAGTCGTGTAATTATTCCCTTAATAGCTTAATACTAAGCTGAGTTTGATAGACTGGGACAGGCTGTTTGAAACGCTAATTTAGTGAAATAGCAACATGATCGTACATCTGCTATCAGTAGTTTTCATCTAATTTGACAAGTTTTTTGCTGTACTTTTATGCTTCTGAGATAGCCGGTCGGGTTACTAAGAAACAGCTACAGCTTATGTTATATTCATTTTTACCTTTATTAAACAATATTAAATATTTGGATAAATATTCATAATTACTTAACGGGAAGTTGCTTGAACTTTTTGGAAAGAACCTTTAGCTTGTTGTTTTGAAACTTTTGCACCTTGAGACGCAGCTAATTTTGCTTTTTCAGCTTTTCTTGCAGCTTTTGCAGCTTTTGATTTTTCTTTTTCAGCTTTAGCAGTAGCTTCTCTTTCAGCTTTTCTAACTTCTGGTTTGATTGAACGTCTTTCTTTGATTAATTCTAATGAAGCACCAACAACAGCTCTTTGAACTTTGACGGTTTTTCTTGAACGTTTCTTAGCAGCTTCTTCAGTGATACCTTTCTTGTGGTGACGTCTGAATAAGACAGTCCATGAAATTCTTCTTGGATTTTTACGTTGGTGGAACAATGAAGCAGATTTGGAGCTTGCAAATCTGAAGATTTTGGAGTCACCACGGACGAATAAAGTACCTTTACCTGGGTAAATTTTGGAACCTGAGAATGAATCAATTTCAACCTTCATTATGGACTAGAAACTTAGTTAGTATGTTGCTATTATACCTTTCTGATTCGTTGTTGTGTTATTGATGGAGTTACTAAACAGTGGCTGGCTGTGGCACTATCACAATTCTTACTATTGAACAACAGCTCTCTGCAAGTCAGTACAAAACCTTGTGAGATTCCAATACTATCACAGTCTCCTTCGATTCATCTTCTGCTCTTCTCCTCAGTGGTTATATCTTGGGTTCTTTTCCTATATCGTATCTCTTCTTTAAACTAAATATTTGAAATCACACACAATTAAATACTGAACGTAATAACCTGTCTCTTTCTCGCTATACTCTTCTATTATCAGGCACATGTGCCTTGTATACTTCTCATATGTTCTATAACTCCATTCATAACACACAACTTAATTCAAAATACACACCTTTTGCGATTGTTTGTTGAACAGTTAAACACAAACCTTGTACAACTTTTCAAAAATTTCTTCACAAATTCCACTTCCGGTATGCGCACACTTTGCGTCGTTTTTTGTTTTTCAAAATTTGTGACTGCTTATGTACATCCGAACATTATAAAGTATTCAACAAACACACTAAAATTCCCCGATTCGGATAAAACCCTACTTATTTTGTCACGTGAAATACCCTTGCCCTAGCTCTTTCAAACAATTTTCCAATTTTTTTCAAAAATATTTCTTCCTCAATTTGAAATTTTTTTTAGTTTCTTGTTTAACACATTCAGACCGGAGTGAATACTTATTATACTACACAGAGATGGCACCAAAAGCACAAGAAAACATCAACTCAAAATTAGCCTTGGTTATCAAATCAGGTAAATACACCTTAGGTTACAAATCAGTTGTCAAATCTTTACGTCAAGGTAAAGCTAAATTGGTTATTGTTTCAGCAAACACTCCAGTTTTAAGAAAGTCTGAATTAGAATACTACGCTATGTTATCAAAAACCAAAGTTCACTACTTCCAAGGTGGTAACAACGAATTAGGTACTGCATGTGGTAAATTATTCAGAGTTGGTGTTTTATCAGTCTTAGACGCTGGTGACTCTGATATCTTAACCACCATCTAATTTTGATTTGTATGTTGTTTAGTTAATGCTTTAATTATATTATACAGTGTTCATTATTGTAATACTTTCACGATTATTCTGTTTTTGTACTTTTTAATAAGTTGGTGTCAGTTGATGTGATTTCACACTTTTTTTGTCCAATACCTGTAAATGAATAAATTTCGCTAACGCACAGCATTTCACTCTAAAGTGTACGGCTTTAACACATTTCCACCAACAAATTCTCTAAGGCCAACTTGTTGCCGTCAACTAACTAAAAAAAAAAGCACACCTTTTACATCTGTTGTAGCAACTTTAATACCATCATTTCGCACGATAAAACCACCAAACAACCACCATTCAAACCGTGTGATAATTCTCTTTGCATTGGTACTAGTACCACATAGATTGGACAGATTTACGTTATATAAATGAGATTTTAGCTCTAAACGAATATTTGATTTTGAATGCTTTAAAATATGCCAAAAAGATTCATAACGCATAAAATATTTCAGCTCATATAAAAAACTATGATTTAAACCCATCTTTTCGCTCCAAGTCGCTACTGAAGAAGCTCATTCAAACATACAAAACCATTACACAAAATGGGTGACCTTTCACATCATGCTTCTAATGCGATAATGTATACTTCTTATGCGGTTCTACTGATTTCTGGTGTTGCTATAGCCTACTTAACCAGTGACAAGAAGACATTTTTAGCAGCTAATGGATCACAAAAGGGAGTTCCACTAGCGTTCAACTTTGTGGCTTCAGGTTTGGGGTGCGGAATTTTGACCACTTACCCACAAATTGCAAACATTGCCGGTTTGGAAGGATTATTGGTTTATGCCATTACTGGTGGTTTACCAATGTTCTTATTTTCATTTTTGGGTCCAATTGTGCGTAGACAATGTCCTCGTGGGTTCGTGCTTACAGAATGGGTGTTTCATAGATTTGGTTTGCTGACTGGGCTGTACATCAGTGCGTGTACTATTCTAACTCTATTTTTATTCATGGTGTCTGAGATTGCAAGTTTGCGTTATGCGATCACCACATTAACTGGCTTGAATGCACTTCCAGTTGCTATTGTGGAGTGTGTTGTAACATCGATCTACACCGCAGTTGGTGGGTTCAAGATCAGTTTTATTACTGACAATCTGCAGATTATGGGTGTGATGATCTTAATAATTGTTGTTAGTTGCTCAATGGGGACTCACATCCACATAGATCGTTCCAAGATTGGCGAGAGTGGTTTGTTGAAAAGCAACAAACTTTCGGGCCAGTTGATCTATATTTTCACTGTTGCCATCTTTACAAATGATTTATTCATGTCGGGTTTCTGGTTAAGAACATTTGCTGCAAAGACCAATAGAGATTTATGGATTGGATGTTCCATTGCAGCCTTTTTATTGGCTGCCATTGTGACTGTTGTTGGTGTCACTGGTCTAATTGCAGTTTGGGGTGGGTTCTTACCAGTTGGCTCTGATGATGCTGGTGATTCATTTTTTATTATCCTAGCACAAATGCCTTCTTGGGTTATGGGATTTGTCCTTGTTTTTATTGTGACTATCTCAACTTGTACTTTAGACTCATTACAGAGTGCACTAGCTTCAACTATTTCAAATGACCTATTCAGAAATAAAGTTCCAATAATATGGGTTAGACTAATTGTTGTTCTTATCATTGTACCTGTTGTGGTTGTTGGTATTAAAGTTGCTGATGATGTTTTACAAATTTACTTTATTGCAGATTTGCTTAGTGCTGCAGTTATTCCTATGCTATTATTAGGCCTGAGCTCATGGTTCTACTTCCTTACTGGCTGGGAAGTTATAACTGCTGGACTAGGTGGTTTACTATCGGTTTTCATATTTGGTACTGTCTACTTCCACTCAGCTGAAGAAGGTGCTAAGCTAATGTTGATTTGGAATGGTGTCTATGCCGATAACTGGGGTGCATTTGGTGCGTTTGTTGTGGCACCATTTGGTGGAATGGCATTTGGTTTTGCAATGCTTGCATTAAGACTAACAGTCTTGAAAATCAACTCCATTTTCTATAAAACCAAGTTCACTGCTCTGGATAGACCAGAACCAGTGCCACTAAAATCCCAAGAAAGCAGTGATATCGAGGAAGAAGTTACGAGAGTTGAAGATATCCCTCATGGTAAAATGAAGTTGATTTAATTTAAAAGTTTTGTGTTCTCAGTAATGATTAATTGTCTTATCTACATGTAGTTATAACGAAACAATATAAAATAGTTATCAATAATATACACCTAAGAAAAAGAAGTGAATAGAATAAATGCAAAACAAAGAACCCCAATGAACCCCATTAATGTTTATAATTCAAGCTATTTTTCAAATAACTGAATAACACCAAATGATTGTTCAATACCATAAGGACCTGGATTTTTCCAGTAATCATTGTAGGTTGATAGGATGGTAACTTGTTTGTCCATTACATCCAGTATTTGTTTGATAGCAATCTCTTGGTTTGCTGGGGATGGAACATTGTCACCGTTGACTTTACCAGCACTTGGATAACCAGTTTCTGTCACAACAACATTTGTATTGTAATCCTTGCAAACATTTTTAACAATTTCGACTTGACCTTGGACAAAAGTACCAGCAGTTGAAGCTGAAGCTGAAGTGTCAAAGTATGCATGTGGATTAATACCAATTATATCGATGTCTGCTTGACACAGTTTTGGGTTTTCTTCAAAAGTCACAGGTGGTTCACTGGTGGCAATTTGACCTGAATAACCGGCACTTTGTAAAGTCGCTTTAACTGAGGAGATTTTGCTCATTAGCTCGTCAACAGTAACATAACCTGACTGGACTGCTTCGTTACCAATAGTGATGAAGTCAAAAATGTCCCAACCGTTGGATTTACCGTATGATAATAATAAGTTCAAACCATCATCAATTGAGTCAACACCTGCATCTGAAAACCATAGTCCCTGGTTGATCTTAATTCCTAGTTTAGCTGCAGCTGGCTGAACTGTCTCTAGAGAGTTGCAGTCAACGGCATAAACACGAATATTTGTAATACCAACTGATGCAATTAACTCTAAATCTGACGCAACTGTTGATGAGTCTTTACAGGTGTTGTCGTTGTTGTAAGGTGAGTAGACGATTGAACTTGGAACTGAGCTGATGCTTGCGGCTGCAGTTGCTGTTGGGTTGACGTTCTTTTGCTGGGCAGAGGTCACAGCTCCTGCAGTAGTAGTGGTAGCCGGAGTTGTTTGAGCAGCTGCAACTTGTGGCGCAGCAGTAGTGGTAGGAGTGTCGTTGGCAGCAGCTACTTGAGTAGTGGTGTCGGCTTCTGGAGCAGTGCCAGCTGGTTGAGTAGTGGCTGGATCTGCAGCTTGGACCGCAGCTGGACTAGTAGTAGTAGCTTGTGCTTGTGCCTGAGGGTCTGCAGCAGTAGCTGGAGCCAGAGTAGTGGTCTCTGGAGTTGCTGGATCCGCAGCAGCTGTAGTGGTTGGGTCGTTGAACACTGTAGTGAAAGTAGTTGGCTGGGTAAACTGAGCGTCGTTCACCAGTGTGTTGGTGTAGGTGACCCCGTTACTAACAAACACTTCGACTGTTGGGGCTAACACAATGTTTGTCTTGGTAGAGTATGTGGTGGTGACAGTCACAGCTGGGGCTGTGTGTTCTCTGGTTATTATAATTGGGGCGGCATTCGCAATACTTATTGCACCTAGTAGTAGTGAAAGTGAGTTGATTAATTGCATGTTGATTCTGAGTACTTCTGTTTGAATGAGTGTCCGATTTGTACTTTGATATAAAAGAGCGTGAAGTTGACAATGAATGAGTGAGTGTTTAGCTTAAAGAGTGACTAGAACAACTGCTTGGTCTGGAAAATGAGTGAACTTGAAGTGGTGAATTGAACAGTTAGAGAATCAGAAATAGAAAGTCCATAACTAGACCATGACAGCGGAACAAGCAGTTTTATATCACAAGAGGCTGGTAATGCTCATCACAACATCACAAACAAAACATGTTAATCCATAACCTGTTTTTCGTCACCAGTTAAAACGTTAACAATGTACGTTTTGGCTCGATAAGTGGCTGGTCGATCCGTTCCGTGCATAAACTTGCATGACCTTGCATGCCAGCTTTTCTTGCCAGCAGCCAGTCAACAGCTATTCCCGGTGCTGGCCATGTCCAGGACCCACCTTATGCTCGGTGGCAATCTGGCGGTAGTGCGTGTGTGTTTGAACAAGGTATCGTTCCTGCTTTTGAAGCATACCAGGCCAATTGGCGGTTGCCAATAAATATGTCACATAATTTTCGGTATTATGAAAAAAATTCACAACGGTTTTCCATACAGACGAATTTCTGCCTATCAAACTGTAAAGGGAAGCAGCTTAAATAAAAATGTTGCTGGTTGTAGAAGGCTTTTCACTGTGAGGAAATAGGTGCAGTATCAGCGGAATGTTGCTAGAGATCTACTGGGTATTTGTTTTCATTAGTAAGGCTCCGGAATGCATGCTGGTTGGTGAATCTTTCAGGCTGGTAAGTAGGTAGAAATTGGATCTGACATATGCAGCTACTGTTTACATTTCATCTTCTTTGTTTACACTTGCAAAATTTGTTCAGCCATCGCAGGCCAGAGCCATGTGAGTCGGGTGGATTAATTACCTGATTAGTTTAATTGGACGGCAATCAGTTAATTGATTCAGATGTGGGAAGCTTATCAAGTGGAACGGCTGTGCAATTTTATGGCGAGTTGATCTAAGCTCTTGGTATATTACTACATTTGGGTAAAGCTGAGATTTGGATCAATAAACTCAACGGAAATGCACGTTAGCCTCATTTACACCCAGCAGGCTGGGAAATAAGTCACATAGTCACAGTCACCATGGATATTAGCCTAACCCAGCGAGCTGGTTGCTCAAAAGATCACGATAAGTCATATGGCATATTCATAATGACAGTCACCATGCTTGTCCAACCGTAGAAGTGTTTGTTTTTCTGTGGGGCACCAGTGATATCATCGTATTGCTCGAATGCAAACCCGGTTTCCTGCCATCCTTTGAAAACGTTCTCCACCAGGTTGATTCTGAGCTCTGTGTAGGTGGAGTTTGCTAATTGCCAGGTTTTGTGATCAGCCAGCTGCTGGCGATTCTCTCCAGTGCCGTAGTGGTGCAAACTCTCCAGGATTAAGTAGTTCATGTTGACCCAGATTGGGCTTCTCCAGTAGTTTTCCTTGGTGCGGTAGTGCTTGTCACTTTTGGATAAGCTTCTGATTCCAAACGGCGTGAAAAGCTCGTGTGGGTCTGAGATGAGCTGAATAACGTCATATAAGTGGGGCGAGGAAGGTGACATCAGCTTCAGCAGGAACGGGAACAGCGAGATGTATCCCTTGTGGCACACGAACTCGTTTTCATCGTTCATATCCACACTCAGGTCACAGTACATTTTCAGCTCGTCATTCCAGTGCAAATCATCAATGTTTCTTTGGATGGCGTACTCAATGTCGGCATACGCCTTTGCATCCTCAAACTCGTCCAGTAGAGTGGCTATTTTCTTCATGGCCCTTGTCATGGCGCCGATCCACGAGATCAGATCAACGTTGAGTTCTGCAATGTCTGGGATTCTCGCTCTCGGGTAGTCGTCCAGCCCACTAGGCAGCGAGTGGTCGAAAGTGCGGCCCCTCCATCTGTAGCCTTCTGTTGACGAGAAGGCATCTCTGTCGAACTCCTCGATTTCGCCCTGCTGTGTTCTTCTGAACCATTCGTAGTGCAGCTTGAGCTTGGGGTAGATCTCTTTGGCGTACCCAATCAGCAGCTCGGGGTACTTGAGATGTGCGTCCAGTGTGGTTTTGAAGTGGAACCTGTCTGTGTCGTTGGCACTGTAGTGGAACCCCTCTCCGTCCTCGAACCCAAAGCTCAAGCCGCTTGTGGAGTTGTCCAGGTTAGCCTTGGCCCTATCCAGGAGCTCTGTGAAGAGCAGCATCATGGTTGGCGGGTTGGCGATTTCTGGACTCTGCACCTGGAACTGCTCCGGGACGGCACTTCTTGCCTCGTCCCCGAGGATCTGTTCTCTGGCTATCCAGCCGTCCTGGTCAATCAGGTCGAACCAGCTCTTGAGGATCTCCAGGGCCAAGTCCAGGTCGTACTGGAATATCGGCAGCAGGTGGAAGCCCTCGTCCCAGTAGAAGCCTCTGGGGAACGCTGTTCTGCTCGGGGTGGCGCAGAACAGCTCGGACTTGTGCTCCTTGGTCCCCACGAGCTTGAGATCCTCGTACGTCTCCTCGTTGAGCTTGGTGGTTCTGTCCACCAGCTGGTCGCCGTAGAAGTAGCCGATTCCGCCCATCAAGTTGGACAAGAACTCCTTGGAGAACTTGGTGTACTTGGGGTGGGTGAACGGCTTGCGCAGCTCGAACGAGGCGTCGAACCGCTCATCGAACGTGGCCAGCGTCGAGTTGATGAGCGAGTCCAGGTTGTCGAACGAGAAATCGTCGTGGGGCGTGCTGAAGAGCACGTCAAACTCGAACGCGCCCGTGAAGATCTTCTCAACGTAGTGCACGTTGCCCCTGAACCCGTTCAGGTTGCGCAGGCACAGTAGGCAGCTCGGGTCAGGGCTGACTTTGTGCTGCTGCCCTTTCAGGCTGGTGGTGAGGTCCTCTATGGAGTTGCTCAGCATGGCAACAAAGATGTCCTTGGCCTTCCACACCTCACCCGTGGGCACTGTCAGCGACGCGTAGTGCGTGTTGAGCGGGTCCAGGCTTGGTAGCGGGACGCGCGTGCGTGGAACGCTCTTGTGGCGGTTCGAACTGGGGCCGTCGCCCACTTGGACGGAGAAGTTGCCCAGCTCCGGCGAGTACCCGCGCAGCGCCACGGTGCTGCCGGGCGCAAACCCGTTGGCAGGCTCGTCCCCGTCCAGGCGCAGCTCGCCGGGTCCTTCCAGGCCCGCGTAAAACACAATCGCAATGGACTTGTCCTCGTAGCCCTGCTGGGGCTCGCCCCGCACCTTGAGCCCCCAGCCCAGCTCGCTCTTGACAAAGTCGGTTGTCAGGCGGAACTTGAGCCCCTCGTCGTTGAAGAACTGCCTGCCCCCCAGTCTCGCGTCATACTTCTCCCAGCCAAACCCGTTCATCTCCTGGTTCTGGTCGCACTTGTGTCTGATGTCCTGCACGCCCTCCAGCTTGTCGCCGTCCATCCAGAACAGCCCGCTCAGCAGCGACTCGGCCAGCTTGGGCCTGATCCCCAGGTACAGGTTGGGCCTGTACGCACCCCACCGAAACGTTTTGGCCACCTCGCTGTTGTACGCGGCAACCACCTCGTCCTGCGCCTGCTGCGCCCAGCTCACGCTCGCACACACCACCACCAGCACCCGCAGTGCCAGCCTCAGCTTCTCCCACATCATCTGCTAGTCCTAGTCTCCGTAGTCAGTCTCAAGTCTTCGTATCGAGTCTTTTTTCTTGGGTCTAAAAATATCAAACTGCGAATATCAAACTACGTGGGTACAATTCCCAGTGGTGCCTGTGGTGCCTGTTTATTCGGTGTGAGCCCCTCACGCCTACAGAATGATGGGCTGGTTGGCGGAGTTGCCGCTGTTCCCACCGCCAGAGCCACCGCCTCCATAGAGGTTGCTGCTGCTGCTGTTTCTGTAGCTGTTCAGCGGTATATCGTCGTCAAACGCATTCACGTTGCTCACCGGCGGCGTGTTGATCGTCATGTTGGCAGGCGTGCCCATCTGCGAGGCCGCGTCTTTCTTTTTGTACGTTCTTTTACGCTGCGCCTGCTGCTTCTTGCCCGCCGCTGCTGCCGCGCTCGCACTGCCCGCGCTCAGTGCTGCCGCAGTGCTCGCCACCGCAGGACGGAACGACGGCTCCTGCCTCTTGGGCTCGCTGCTCTGCAGCTCCTGCCGAACAAGCCTCAGCAGCGGAATCAGCTTCTTGTACCTCTCCACATAGTCGTCCAGGCTCTTCTGCAGCTCCGCCACCCGTGCCGACTGCTCGTCAAACAGCTGCTGCGGCCTCATGTGCTGCGGAATGTCCGCCAGCCCCACTAGGAAAACAGACATCTGCTGCCTTATAACATCAATGTTCTGCTTCAGGTACTCAACCTCGCTCAGAATGTCCTCGATTTTTATCGTCCCGTCCTCAAATGTCTTTATGCTTAGCTCCTGCGTCGCGTTCAGCGCTTCAATCGCCTTGAAAGTGTCCATCCTGCTCCTGTGGGCTCTCTGAACGGATCATTTAAAACGAGATGAAACATTTATTGGGCGGTGTGCGTTTATCAAAATATTATATAAGCGCTTAGTTAAGTGAATCACCGCGACCGCACAATCACCACGCCCGGTCTCGTCTGGTCGTCCCACGCGGCACCACATTTGTCCCGCAGCGTGTCGTAGTCCATCCTGAACACCTCCTCCAAGTACCGTTTCGGTAGCTGGAAGTACGTCTTGTGGATCACTTTGGCCGCGTACCTCAGCATCTTGTCCTCGCCAAACTTCATAACCATCTTCTTGCAAGGGTCTGGCTCCTTCCCGTAGTACCTGAACCACTCCAGGTAGTTGTAGCACCTGAAGCTCTTCAAAATAGCAAACACTCGGTCGTTTCTGGAGCAGTACTTATTTGCAATTTCTAGTGCCAGGCTGTGGTTGCCGCTAAAGTGCGTCAAATGCAACGCATAAATGTTGGCAATGTACTCAGTCTCAATGGTTTCCAACACCCCGGCCTGGCAGTTGTCCAACAAGAACCTGATGCTAGGTATAAACGTTTGGTAGCTGCCCATAATGGAGGATATTCTGATTGAAAAGAGGAAAACGTCTTTGGAAAACTCATCAATGGGGAACTTAAGCAGTGCTTCTCTGAGCTTTCTCAACGACATCAACGCGTGGTCCAGGTCTCTGAACTTGGAACGCTCCTCGTTGGAAACATCTGGTACTTTACTGTTGAACAGCAATTCCAGCTCTTTTGCGCCTAGTTTCGCTGCATTGAAGCTCACCTCATGCTGCACTTGCTTGAAAAGCTCAATTCGGGCATTGGCATCTCGCTGTAACCGATCGTCCTCTCCTCGGCTCACTAACCCATACTCTAGGACCGGCTTATTACTCTCGCTGAACTTATTCCGTCTCCTAAGCAGAACTTCGCTGTCCGTCTCCATGCACCCTGCCTGTATCCCCTTGCTGGCCCTGCCTCGGCCAAACCTCCGCGTGCCCTGGCTCATGCCGCTTTCTATCTGCGCTCACACTCAACTTCGCTATTGGCAGTTTTTAAATACACAAAGCTGCAACCGTGTGTGTAATCTTGTAATCACGTGATATGTCACATGTAAAAATAGTCATGTGCAATGTCACATGATGTCTTACATAACCGTGCCTTTATTCTTATATAATCACTGTGATGGCCGACAGTCAGAGCTCGTGCAGCTCCTGGTGCTCCGGGGGTGGGCTGGAGGTGAGCCAAACGGTGAGCAGCAGCGCAAGCACGCTGACGGCAAAGCTGTACTTGAAGGTGTCTCTGTAGCAGGCAGCGTGGGCGATGCAGACCAGGTTGCCAGTCTCTGTCTGCACCAGGTGGCCATCGAAGACTGAGCCAAACAGGCGTGTTAGCAGAAACGTGGGCATGATCGCAGACAGCCCGATGATGCCCCAGGAGAAAGTGAGCGACTGTATACCGAAAAACTCGATGAGGATCTGGGGAATAGAGCTCCATGTGAACCCGTATCCAATGCCGCACAGGGCTGACACGAGCCAGAGCCAGGTGACGTCAGCAACTAGAAAGCCCAGTACCTGCACTGCCAGCAGAACAGCGCTGGGGATGTAGAGGATCCAGCTGCGGGACTTGTGGTAGTTATTGGCCAGCACGTCGCCAACAATTCCACTGAGGATTCTTCCAGACCAGTTCGCCATGGACACGATGGCCACCTGGGTGTTCTGCTGCACCTCCGGGGCGTCAGGGACCAGCGACCGCACGATGTACCCGAGGGAGTAGATGTACATTTGGCCCAGGCCTGCGAGGCAACCCAGCAAAATGAAGAGTCGCCAGAAATTGAGGTCTCTGAGCACGCTTCCCGGGGCGTCTGGGGCCCTGGGCTTCTTTGATACGAGCTCGCGGTGCAGGCTGGTGGACCTGAGCGTCTGGAGCTCGAGGGACGACCGTGCTGGGGACGGGGACCCCGGTCTAGAGCGCGAGACGTAGCCGGACTCGCTGGCAGCCACAGACTCGGCCAGGTCAGTCCAGTACAGCAGTGGCAGCGACAGCCCGGTGATAGCAAGCGCTCCGTACCCCAGGAACGAGACAAATGCAGCCAGGTTGTCCTGGAAGAAGACGAGGTTGACCGAACTGAAGACGAACGCACTGAGCCCGTACGCCGAGACTGGAAACGACGTGGCCACGCCCCTGTGCGCAGGGTACAGGACGGCTGCGCACTTGATGATGGAGCTGTTGATGAAGGCGGCACCGCAGCCCACAAGTCCCATGAACACCACCGACAGGCCTAGGCTCGGGTAGTCTCTCACATACTGGTCTCTGAGACCCAGGAAGCCCACGGCAATGGCCAGGCCGCCCGCCAGCACGGGCACGGCAAAGCCCTTGCGGTCAATGACTGGGCTGGCGGGGATCCCAGCCAGCGCGACCCCCAGCGTCCCACTGAACGCGACCAGCGACGACTGCGCTCCGCTGTACCCCAGCCGGCCCGTCAACCCAGGCCCGTAGCTGCTGTACAGGTACAGCGTCCCGCAGATGAGCCCCAGCAGCGTGCACGCGCCCAGCGAACAAACCTTCCTCGTGTTGGTGCCCATTCCGATGGTTTAGTCCCAAAGTGTTTTACTTTCAGGCCCAAAGTCTACTTTTCAATCAAGTCTCAATACTTTTTCAGCGCACTGTGAAGCTGCTTAGTCCCCAAGTCCACTGGCCACCGCCTAGCTGCTCCAGATGCTTCTGCTCAGCCTGTTGCGCGCCCGCGTGGGCCCCCAAATGCTTGCCAGCAACCGCCGCGGGCTCTCCGCCGTGCTCAGGCTGCCCTCCCAGGTGCCCTCCCAGGCGCCCTCCCCCACCAGCCCAGCTAAAGGCCTCGCCGTAGCCTTCTTCGGCTCAGACCAGTTCAGCGTACACTCGCTCAGCACAGTCCTGGACCTCGCACAAGACCCAGACCTCATTGCCAGCGTCGACGTGATCACGCGCACCCCGAAGAGGGCCGGCAGGACCATGAAGGCGTCCAGACCGCTCCCCATCGTGGACTATGCCCAATCTAAGGGTCTGAACCTCATCCGCAGCGACACAAACGACCAGATTGTGGACCTCGCCAGGAACAAGTACGACCTGGCCATCGCAGTGTCCTACGGCGTGCTCATCCCGCAGCAGTTCATCGAGGCTGTCCCCTACACCCTAAACGTGCACCCGTCGCTGCTGCCCAAGTACTCCGGCGCCAGCCCGCTCCAGTACGCCCTGCTCAACGGCGACAGCTTCTCCGGCGTCACGGTCCAGACCCTCCACCCTACCAAGTTCGACAGGGGCGAGATCGTGGCCCAGACCGGCGAGATCCCCATAGACGATAACGAGACCCTCGCGTCCCTCAGAGACAAGCTGGGCCGCGCCGGCGCACAGCTGCTCGCCAACGTCATCAGGAACGGCTCCTACAAGACCCCCAGCTTCCAGTCCAAGTACCCGTACTCCTACGCTGCCAAGTTCACCGCCGCACACAAACACGCGGACTTTAGTCTCAGTGCTGAGAGACTCGCAAGACTCTTCAAGACCCTAGGCCCTCTGTACACTTTCAAGCAGATCCTCAACAGGAAGCACAAGCCCCACGCGCCAGCCTGGAGGCGTGTCATTCTCCACGACGTGCAGGTGTCTGCGCACGGCCCGTTTGGCCTGCCCGGTGACTTTATCCTCTGCGGAGACGAGGTCTTAGTCCAGACCGCCCACGGCGTTCTCAAGTCCAACCTGCTGCAGTTCGAGTACTGTCCCAAGGAGGACGCGCCCACCTTCATGAAGAAGCTGCCCAAACGCGTCGGCAACCCCTCCCTCCCAAACAAGTTCACCCCCACTAGCATATAGGTGTATAGTATAGTATAGTATTATGTTATATTATATGGTATGGTATAATATGGTATACATGTAGTATGGTACAATGTTCCACTATATGTGGGGAGATTGTATATTATGAAGTAGTAGTATGGTAGTATTTATGATAATAAAAAGAACATGGTATAAAGTAATATGGTATAATAAAATATGATGTAGCGTACTACATTATGGTAGAATAGAATGTGGTACATGGTGCAGTATATTATAGAATAGTATAGTGTAGTATGGCATAATGTCAAATACTTAGTACGGTATGATATAATCTCTATAATGTAATGTATGCTATAACATAACATAGTATTGTGGCATTATATAGAAGAATAGTATGTGCTTAATATGTTATGGAGTAGTATATGATCTATAATATAGCATGTATAATAGAATAAGAAGAACAAGTAGAATAAGGTATAACATAACAATAGAACATGGTATAAAGTGATCTTGTTTAACGTATTATGGTACAATAGAATATGCTATGTAATATAGTATAATAGAATGTCGTTTAATGGAATATAGTAATATAATATAATATAATATAATATAATATAATATAATATAATGTAGTATAGTATAGTATGGTACATAGTAGTGTGGTTCAATACGATCTAACATAAATTGATTAAATAGAGTATACTTAATTACGATAGAATATAATATGCTATATTAGAATAACATAATATAATCTAATATAATATAATATAATATAATATAATATAATATAATATAATATAATATAATATAATATAATGCATAATACAACATAACATAACTAATTATAATTATATAGTATATTGTAGTATTGTATAACACAATATAACTTTAGATTGTAGTATAAAGGTAACCATTGAATACACCACCAGTGCATACATCGTAGAGATGGCTTACTTGTTACACTGAAGCAAGACACCTGCTATATTTGTGTCTCCCACACTACAAAGAACAACATCTTCACTCAAATACTTAATATAATATAATATAGTATAATATGGTTTAATGTAATATCATAAAATACAATATAGTATAAGTATATTATAGTAGAACATAGCTTCATATAATACAATACAGTAAATACAATATAACAAAACATGGTATAATATATGTAATACAATATAACACAATTAAATGGTCAAATAGCTAAGCGGTGTAGTCAATTTATTGTTGTTGTTGCAAGGATTAACCCTGGTTTTGCATGTTTTTACCAGCATTGAAATAAACTTCAAAGTACTTGGAGTCGCCGATACACTTTACTCACGTCACCATCAAAATAGCTATGTCTTTTAGCTACCAATTTGTTGAACACCCCCGTAGTTGGATTAGGTTGTTTCCCAATCAGGTCAAATCACCAAGCTCTATATAATTATGGAACCACCTGGCAGTGCTTGTTGTACTCACCTACAGCCTCTCCAATCTTTCGATACAAACTTCTTCTGCTAGTCTGGTCGGGGATCGGAATAAAAGTGCCCTGCTCAGAGTTGATTAACCCGATCTTAATACCTGACTTTTCTTGCGTAATCGATCTGATCTCATCATAGCTTATCGAAAAGGTTTTCTCCAGCTTGATAGTTGACAGCATTATGATATGTGAGTATGTGACAATGACTGCCAGCTCATTACCAGGCAGCACCACGTGCGCCAAATATCGGTCGTTGATGAACTCTCCTCCGTTACAACTCTTTAACCAATACTGGCCCTGTGCTTCTCTCTCTTGGTACGGTTTGATTACCGCGTCTTGACTAATGTACCTTGGTAGACGCACTTTATCTAGCCCATCATTATCAAACACAGTTGTACTATTTCTGATTCCTTCACTGACATTATTAGCTAAATCAAAAACACCAATTGCTGTCTTGGTTGGAAGCCCAATCAAACCCTTACCAAGCCCCTTAAAAAATCCAACTGTTCCCTCTTCATTGGCTCCATTATACGGCTTCATTGCAACATCTGATAACCCATATGCAAGTCCCTCGATAAATGCGGACGCTCCAGTCTTGAAACTGTACAACGCCTGTTTAGGCTTGTTTCTTCTCTGATTGAAACGACGACGCTCCTGAAACTCTTTGTCCAATGTCGCCATCGTCAATCCCTTAGCAATAGAGCCTGTAACTTTGGCAAAACTATCTGAAAACCCAAACACTGATTTCTTCAAGAAACTAACACCTCCTTTAGCAACACTAATTCCAAGCTCTTGTGGTCTGTCATTCATAATCAATCCTTGGTATGGCTCATAAAATATATCCATGACTCCTGAACTAATATTATTGAACAACCCAACAGGATTTCCCAAGAAATCTGCAGATCCAAGAACTTTATGGACCTGATACAAAAATGCTTGTCCATAATGCGTTTGAATTGCCTGTATCAAGACAGGTACTGGCACCCTAACGTTTTCCATAAACAAAGCATTCAACTTGATTGGTGCGTCATTTATATTACCTATTGCCATTGTCAAGATGTTCAAGAAAAACATCAATGCATTCTGTGAACTGGTTTTATCTTCAACATTCACCCGCTCAGTTCTAACAAATGACAAGTTTAACTGAGTTGGTTGGATATTCAACGCTTCAAAATAGATATCAGTATCACTTGATGTTTTAATCGGTTCAGGTAATGTAACAACCTCTTCACAAAGTTTATCTTCAAGCTCTGTATTCCAGGATGCTCCAGGTATCTTCAAAAAGTCCAACAATGCAAATAAAAAGTCTTCATCAATCTCTAATGACATCTCCTGTAATAATATTGTAGCAAATTTGATGTAAAGAATACCGTGTGTTGTATCTTTAACTTTAGAAATTGATCCTGAAAATGCTGGATGTGATGTCATCTCCTTAGACGATTGTGGCACGACTGAGGGATATAAAACAATTGGATATATTCCTCCATATAATTGATTATCAATTTGAATCCATTTTAACTTGCAGCTGACTGTTTGATAAATATCAGTATCGTTAAAACGAAGTTCAAGTCCCCTTAGTGTAATATAGCATAGTTCTTGCAATCTTGTATTAATCAAAGAAATACCAATACCTTCAATATCGAACGTTAATTTGGTAAAAACATCAGAATCTTCCTCCACTACTTCGAATCCATCCTTATCTGTTGATGGAACTGAATTTGTTGATGCTGACAGTTGTTGCTGTTTATAAATACTAACTGATTCATCATAATTTGTTATTACTAATGACTGTGTTGGACCGTCTGCAACAACATTAAGTGCAACAATCTTATTAGACTTGTATAACCTCATCGGGTTCAGGGTACCAATTTCAGCTAATTGAACAAGACGTTCTCTTCCCTCACTTTGCAATACCAGCTCTTTGATTGCGCCAGCTGGATAATCCCATGCATAAGGCATAACACTCTTTGGTGGTATCTTGTACATAATCGGTCTAAATGGATTAGTGATGCTCACTGGTTGGATTGGTTCATTGTTCTCATCGAGATTTGGATCCTTTTGATAAAATATAAACTCATAATCACTGAAGTTTCTGATAGAATATGGCCAATGATTATCAGAGTCTTCAATGTGAATAAATACTGTAGCTTCTTCCAATAGAATGTCAACTTTAAATAGAACATGTCCAACATCCTTCTTGAAGAGTTTCACATAAATTTCTCCAATATCTGCAATGTTAAATGGACTTGACCATTTGGAGTTTGCTCCAACAAATCTCATCTTCAATTGTTTCTTCTCAATACAAGGTAAATTGTAAAGTGGCTCTAATTCATCAGGCTCTAAGTGAACCGTTTCTGAAGATCCAACATCTAATAATTCCAAGTCATTCTGAGTATTATTACGGACAATATATCTTGGGGCAATGGTAATAACTTTGGAAAACTTATATTTGCCCTGACCTTCTTTGATATCAATACCAAGATTAACTTCGGTTTTCTTGTTGGGCATTGTCATAGATAGCTCATTGTGCTGACCAATCGCTTCAAAACTAACTGGTTTACTCCATTGTGAGTTTCCAAGACGAATTAGTGCTCTAGCTCCCCTATCATTATCTTCATCAAATGAAAACATCTTTGGAACTGAAGTTTTCATTGAAAATGAGTCTGTATTAACTTTGGATGTTAAGACGTTATATCTTTCTTTAACAAATATATCTCTTGATGTCCTATTCAAAATAATATATGGTGAATAAATAATAATCTTAACACCAGCTGAGTTATTACTAGTTGTACTATAGTGAATCTTCAGACTTAAATTTTGTCCATCTTCATGTTGAGTTTTCAAGTTGTATTCACGTTGATATTCACTTCCTTTATTAGCATTGATCACAACAAAATCAGTTTTACCAAATCCGGATTCAAGTGGCATAACACTTAAAAGTAATAAATTATCCAGTTTGACAACATGAACAGGGCTTGAATTTCCCTTTTTCAGTGTATTTCTCCAATCTTTCTTTTCACTTCTATCATATAATCTATACTGAATATCAAATGGTAATAAGTTCTCAATTTCTAATGGAGCTGAAATGACAACTTTCATATGTGGATAAACTTTTGTCAGGGATTCGTTTGGATCAAATTTCGCCTCAGCTTGGAAATAAAAGCTAGTATCGTCACCAACTTCACAAGACTCACATCTAATGGCAGCTGGTCCCTTCATTAAACGTTTCCAGAACATGCTATTTTCTGACCATGCAAACGGTATATTCAATTCTGGTCTCATAAATAATGGTGTATGAAAAGCTTCATCAATTGGAATCGATCTAGCTTTACCCTTTTCAATTGTATATTTCTTTTTACCTTTGATTGAAATAGTGATTTGGGTGTCATTCTCAATTGTAATTGTCGATTTTAACGTGATCACTTTCACATTATCCTCTCTTAAAAAGACATCAACTGCAAATCTATCATGAACTCCATTAACTGGGGGTGATAGCATGTAAACATCTTCACCTTCACCTGTTGCCAAGACACCTGTGACATTTTCATAGCCAGAATCAATAAACTCAATACCTAAAACACCTGTTTGATTATCAGTGTCTAAGTTCTCACGAATCTTTCTCCAGTCTTCAAATTCCCATGGTATTTCTTCATCGTCTTCGATCAATGTCAATTTTTCACGGTTATCTCCTGAGTCAATCCAGACATTAACTGGAAATCCAGTGTGATTAATGATCAAATAAGGTTTCTCGGACCCTCTTGGTTTGAATTCCTCATTGCTGGAAATTGAAGATAACACTTGAGATAACAGTGCAATAGACCGCGATGACAATGTAACTTCAGCAAGCTTTTTAGTTTTGAAATCCATTTGAAATTTTGGCTTCGGGTCGATAGATTTAGATACATGAACATTCAATGTCCATGGTTCTATCAATGGTTCCCAAGAAGATCTTGCATAGTTGAAAATGTTGACAAATGACTCAATTGAAGTGTCAGCTTCAAGGTTAAGTGACCAGTTTTGAGCGGTAACTTGAAATGGACTTACAGACATGTCTAGTACCGGTAATTCGTGGATGCTTCCAATCAAGACTAGACGTGCCCCTTCAATATCAGCAATAAAATTTTCATGTTTAATGATGATTTCTGGCTCAATTAATGAAGCTCTTCTTGATCTATTTATAGTTGTTGCCACTGATGATATAATACTTGGTGCATATTTTGCTATTTTGTGTCTAAACTCTTTTGTAAATGTTATGAATTTATCTTCTTCCTTTTCCTGGTCAGATTTTTTGTCTTTATCAGAGGTATCTTCTTCAATGTAGCCGTTCTTTTGTGCAAGATCAACAGCCTTGTTAAAAATGTTTGCAGCTAATCTAATATCCCTTAATGAGACTCTAATCACTAATGGCTCAACTGACATTTGAACTTCCGTTAATAACTTATCAACTGTATTTCCACGGTTATCAATTATCAGAGATGATGAAAAATCATCAATAATTCTTAAACGACTGTCATTGTATTTATTAATCTTGCATAGGAAAAGACCAACATTGTTAAGATTCATGGACACAATATTATGACTTGACACAAGTAACTGTTCAATCTTGAAAACAACAGCTTCAGAATTTTCAATGGTTGGATCAGCTAGTAAAATTAATGAAGTATTAACAACATCAACTGTAAAGCTGAATTTACCTGATGTCTGTTCATTTTGTTCTTGAGGAGATGGATGAAGTGGTCCGTGATGCTCATTGGAAATAGGAACAATCTCGTTTGACTTCTCTTCTAGTCCTGAATCAAAGAACGACTTTAGTGCAAACAAATAATCCAATGCCAAAATAACTTTTGGACTCAAGATATGTAACATCAACAGTGTATCTTTTTTTTCTGGATCACCTTCACTGGTTATAGTTGCAGAAAATTGGTGCTCATCACCTGGAAGCTTTGGAATGAGTTCTGTAAATTTGTTTGAAGCAATCATTCTTGAATCTTCTGCAACAATTGCACCAACAAAAATGTCAGCTTTAAAATGTGAGTTTTGTTTCTGAGTATATTTGACCCCAATATTCTCAATTGAAAATCTGGAAAGAGAGCAAGCGTTTAAATCTTTAGCACCTGCTGTTTTATCAAATATTTTTAGTGAAACTTCAGGAACATTGAAATCAAATTCAATTTTCAGATCTTCTGAATTCTTCAGAACCACTTCCTCAGTAGCTATTGATGGTTGAGCTGGTGCTTCATAAACTGCATCTGGAGCAATAACTTTATTTGCGTTCAATGCAGCAGCTTCTGTTTCTGTCAATAGTTCCTGATCTTCATAGTCAAAAATCGTTGGAATAACCTTCGATAAGTTGTTTAAATAATTTAGCTGTAATTCGGTAAGCTTGGCCTGGACCTTTGACATGTTACCTAGAACAATGAGTTCCGGGCGATCGTTTGATCCGGTTTCATCATAATCAACATTGAAAACAATATCAATATCTTCAATAATTTTCAAGTCTTGCGTGTAACCATCAGTATTAAAAGTTGATGTAAGTTTAGTTGAGCGCAACCCACATTCAATCAAATTTAATAAAACTCCATTTTTAGTAACAAATTCATTGGAAGCTGAAAATTCACCTAAATACATTGTAATATTATCAAAAACATCTTGTTTAAAATCAACAACTTTGGGAAAGACAATAATCGGAGTATCAATAACAACATTAAATAATATTGATGATTTATTTTGAATATTATCAACATTAAATGCGGCTTCTCTGGCTGAATCATATAAAGTTTTCATTTTTAAGAATTGATTGATGAAACCTAAAATCTTCTTTAATGGTTCCTGAATTAAGTTTAGTCTTAGAGATCCAGCTTTCAAAGTAAAACTCGCAGAATAATCCAACTTAGCATCTGCATTTGGATCAAAAGTCTCATAGGTGAACTCCGCTAGTTCATTCCCTTCAAAGCTCAATAATTTTCTGAAAATTGAATCTCTATTGGTACCATCGTTGATTTCATCATGAACTGTTAAGCCACCTAATTTAGAGTAGACTTTCATTTTTTCTGGTAATACTAAGATATTAAAGCAAGCAGTTGAAAGTTGAATAGTTGCAATCTTTAGATGATCATCATTGAAAACCAAAATAACACTATCTAAATTAATGTTAACTCTTATTTGCTGTGGAGAAGTTTCAAGTTGGTTTTCGTCATTATGTTTCAGAACATCCTGAGGCATTTCTGGAGGGTTTGGATCCGTAAATGTGGTCAAAGCAAAATTCATAATCGTCAAAATACTATTTCTGGTAATTATCACCTTAAGTGCAGACAAATCTAGATCCACATCTTGATCAAAAACTTCAATAAATTTTCCATCAGATGGAACCATTCTTTGGGTTCTTTGGTAGTTCAGTTTGAAAACCTTATCCTTTTTGGAAACTTGTTCATCTTCAGTGAAATTATCTGATGATATTAATTTTTTAAATTCTGAAGGCGCATTTTTTTCAATCCAATCTTCAATGTTGAAAGTTTCCAAAGTTAAATCAACATGCATGTCGCACTCAGTCCTGAAGAAATCTAACTCAAACTTCTCTGCAACTAAATCTATGAGAGGATCTGCAGCCATGTTTTCACCATCAATACATTTAAGCAAAGATAGCTGAGCTTTATCAACATTAAAAGTTAAATCAAACTGGTGTTGATTTTTATTAGCATCCGAAATCGTTGTAACTGTCAGACTTTCTTCCAACTCCTCAATTTCAGTATTGACAGTTTTATCATTCTTCGATAATTCAAAAGGTTTTGAAAAATTATTACTAACTTCCAGATTTTCATTGTTGTTGTCACCAAAATCAGGAATACAGCTGTCAAATAATTGCATCATTATCTTGTACTGGTAGTCATTAATTTTAGCAATAAATTCTGGTAAGTGAGCATTTGTTTTAATCTTTGGTAAATTTGTATCTTTGGATAAAATGGATAACTCGAGTTTCAGTTTCATATCCAAATTATCCAAGATCAATAACGATTTATCTGAATTGTCATTATGCAACTGTTCCATAGTTGATTTGATGGTTGGTCCAATCAATACTTGGGTATCTTTCAAATGTAAGTTATATTTATCATACATCAATTCAGTTAATTCGTTTTTGTCAATTTTTGCATATTCTTCTGGAGATAAGTTTTTGATTTCATTTGTCTTATCTTTATCAGCAAGATCACTTATAACACTGATATGACCCGAATCAATAATAGCACAAGGCGAATTCCAGGAAGTTGGGTCTAATGGTAATAAGATTAGTGGAGCTTGCATATCCAATTTTGTATTCATAGTTTTGTGTTCTTCCCAAATTGCTTCCAAGCCCATTCTCGTTTGAGCGGCAATTCCTTCAACGGTTGCTTCAGCTGCATCCAAAATTGCACCCATCGTATTCAAATGATCACTTGCAGGTAATGAAAAAAACTTGATGATTTCATTGATAAAACTAACATGATAATAGACCGTCACACTTCTTAGTTTTGCGATTAATGAAGAGTCTGCCGAACCATCCAAGGGGTTATTCTCAAAAGAAACTCTGAAAAAAGGTTCCTCGTCATTGCCATCATAATTATCTGAATTTGGATGTGGAGGTTTCACACTAACAATATGTTTGTATAAAGACTTCTCAGAACCATCTTCAACTTTCAATTCTTGTAAGGTAAAATCAGCTAAAAATGAATCAGGTCTTTGAAGAAAAGAAGTTGAACAGCCCTCAAATATAATCTCAGCTAAGTCTTTTCTTGAAGATCTGTTTTTCAATGTAAACCCACCTTTTTGCAATTGAGCAGCTAATTGAAATTTGACTCGATCTCTTGGGATATTCAAAGTATCAGCTAAAGCACGGGTTTCATCAAATTCAATAGCATTATAAAGTTCTTGTCTTTGTTCATCAGTAAGTACTATACTATCATCCTGGTCACCAGAAGTGGTATTTGCAGAGTTTCCTGCTGGTTTACTCCACCAAGAAAACCAACCACCACTATTTTTTGCTGGAGCTGAAGCTGCCGAAGAAGTTGCTGTGTCCACTTTTTCAGATTCGGTCTTCTCACTATCAGATGGATCGTTACTATTATGTTCAGCTTTTTGTAGTTTTTCCTTTCTTAGTTCAGTTCTTGCTAAAGATCTGAAAAATTTAATATCCTCATATGGCAGATCTTTTTGTAAGTTATTTAGTTCTTCTTCTTGAGCTGGATCCTTTAAAGGTGAAGAGACATCGTTTAACTTTAGTTTCTCTTTCCATAGTTTAATATATGCCTTTCTTTTATCGCGTCTTTTGGCAACATGTTCCCAAGACCAAGAATAGTTTTTCTCATGAATTTCATTTAAAACTGCTTTGGCGGCATACTGGAACCATTCTTTCGAGTGACCTTTTAATGGTACTTCTGGTCTAAATCTTTTAAACTTATGGGTCTTATTATACCAGTGGTACTCTGAAGCACTATTTAATATATCTCTGTACTGATCTGAATCAAGATCGACTCTAAACTCTTCAAAAAACACTTCAGTCTTGTATTGAGGCTGATTTTCTGTTGTCCCTAGTTTATTAACTGTTAAATTACCAGTACCACTAACAGGTCTAAGAATGAACTGAGTTTCTTTTTCAAACTCTTCAAGATTATCTCTATCAATTATACTCTTTTTAAACTTTGACAAAAGAACTTCATGATCTGAATCATATAATGATCCTGTATCTGTGTTCCAGTAACAACACAATGAGTCTAGTGTGAATAGCTTATGTGTTAGACTACTTGCAATTGAAATGAAAGTTGGTGACCAATTCTCATCTGTTGACACTGCAGAAATCTCGCTTAAAGTGACACCAATTGAATAGGGGTTCTCAGTAAAAATGTTTTCAGTATCTTCATATCTCAAATGGATACGTTTGATGGTTATTTGCAAATTATCCACAATCTTTGTTACCAAACTGTCTGAAAAGCTTTGGTTCTTTGCAAGTTCTTCATCTGACAAATTCGCTAGTTGATTTGCTTCATTGTGTGCTTCAAAATCTGCCAATTTTCTAAGCTTCAATTCCAATTCTCTCTTCAATTCTTCTTCGTAGTCATAGTACTCTTGTACTATTGGCGATGCAAGAAGGTAAACATCTTCAATAACCACCTGAACAGGCTTATTTTTCAAACTTGCCCAGGGAATTTGCAAGGTTAACAAACCCAAATGCCCAAACTTAACGTCCACTGGTAATTCTAATTTGTCCAAAGATTCCTTCTTCAACCTAAGATCTCTCAACTTGACATCACCTCCCCATATTCCAATGTTTAGTTGCTTTGGATCGAAATTCTCCACATAGTTTCCCTGGTAAACTGTTAGTATCCATGTCACAACACACCCAATTGGCCTTGATACTCACAAGAAACCTGTTCAAAATCCCTGCAACAACTGACTCAAGCATTATGTTTGAATCCTAGGCGCCCTGATGTTTCGAAGTTAATCTCAATTACGTTTTTTTGTGGAATTTAATTAATATATAGCAAAGAAAAACCTAAATTTTATTTTATTTTATCGTTCAGGGAAATAAAGTTGATGAAGCAAATTTGAACGAGTTTCAAAGGTTTATTTAGGAAATGTCGTTTGGAATTATTAGAAAAGGATTAGGATCTGCGATATTCTTTGGAGTGGGATATGTAAGTTTTGCTAGAGCATGGCCGGATGATTCTAGAAGCTTTAATTTAAGACCAATGTCAGCTCAAAGACAAGATATACTTGATAAGATCAAGCAGACGCCAGATTTTCAATTGTTGAAGGAGAATGATGATTTTTTCTTTGACACACACTCTTCCAAGATTCCCAAACTTCACCAAGATAACCACGTTAGTCAGGGATTGCTATTTGGACCAAAACATATAGAAATTGATCCATTGATTTTCATTAACCACAAAACCAGAGAACTTGAAGCGTTCTATCATTTAGGAGAGAAGCTAGTTGATGTTGATGGCAATATTCATAATGGAGTGGTATCAACAATTCTAGATGAATTGCTTTGTTTTTGTGGGTTCCCATATTTACCAAGTAAGCGTGGTGTTACAGCACAGTTGTCCATTAATTTTTTGGAACAGATCAAGCCTGACACAAGTGTGGTTTTGAAGGCAAAGGTTACTGAACATAAAGGGAGAAAGGTTATAATTGATGGGCACATTGAAACTCTTGATAAGAAACCTGTGAGAATTGCCGATGCGGTATGTGTTCTGGTAGAGCCTAAATGGTTCAAGTATTTCAACTGGTTGAGTTTGTTTTGAATGGCTGAGGTTGAGCTAAGATGATGGTGTAGTAATTGAGGGATTATATATATGGCTATATAAGTTGAGTAACTCTTGATGAGTTTACTGGATGTAAAAGAGCTGTAGTCAGTCGTTAGACTATCTTCCTAGTATCCTTTCTCAGTTGTCGGTGAATATAAAATAGCCTATATTTGCTAAACTTATTTATGCTCAACTACTACTTTATCAACTACTCGCTAATTCACCTTTAAAGTTAGAAACAGATATAAATCAAAAAAACAAATATAAATTAGCGGGATAGGCTTTCTTACACGTACTATCTGAGCTATAACAAATTACAGCTGTAAACAGCAACTAACCACACCACCATTGCTGATGCTGTTGTTGCTTGACCTCTAGAAAGATAAAAAGTAAAAAAGAATGCTTCCACTCAGAGTCGAACTGAGGATCGCTACATTACTAGTGTAGCGCCTTACCAACTTGGCCATAGAAGCTTTCTTGATTATTAAATTTTTTTAAATGACACCCACCGTGCAAAAGAGCTTGTTGTTCAAACGCTTGATATTTTTGATACCATACTAAAGAGAATTGTTTTGTGGTTATAATGGAAAGAGTTTGAGACTTCTTTTGGGATTTTTAAGGTCTTAAATCACCAAAAACACTTAACTTACATAATAAGTTACGGATTTTGCTTTGCAAGCTGAACGAAAAAAGTTGAAAAAAAATCTGGTGGACATTTTGGTAATAATTAATTATTTGTATCTTGTTGAAGCATAAAACAAAATGTTATCTCGTTCAGCAAAGCTATTTATCAGAAGCTTTCCTGTTCTGAGACAGAATGTGCCTTTGGCAACTATTAGATTTCAAAGTACGGTGGCTACACCAGAAGCACCAGCCAGTAGTAAAAACTCTGTCAAAAGTGAAAATGGTCAAGCAGAACAAGATCGTTTAAGAAGAGAAGAGTACAAGCTGGCGCGCAGAGCCGAATTCAATAAAGTTGTTGAGAACATTGAATCATTATTTGCGAAGAAGTCGACATCCAAAGAAATTTACAATGGGTTATTTGAAAATATTTCACAACTAAAATCACTTAATGGGTACTCTGATGTACCAACCTTAAGTACCTACATTGTCAAGTTGATCAATATTTCAGCCAAGGAAACTCAAAATCCAACGGAGGGTGTTTTACCAATTACACCAGAAGAAGTCCTGGACAAGGCAATTTACTATAGAACTGCAACAGAGGAAATCTTTCAAACCGTTTCAAAATACCTATTGAACTCCAAAGATTTGGAAGGTGTTGTGTCACTGTGGGTCAAGTATCTTGAATATTCAGTCAATAACAAGGTTAGAATTACTCATTATTCGTTGAGAGATTATACTTTAATTGCATACTTTGAACTCTGCTCAGTAAATAAATCAGAACCAAATGTTGAGTCCTTGTTACAGCTGTTAAAGATCAATAAATTACCTAATTTATACTCGATCAGATCAACAATCAATAAAGCAGTTAAAGACGAACAAAGAAAGAAACAGCTAGATAAATTAATTGCAGGTTATTATCTACCATACTCAAGCCCATTAGAAATCAAGTTCTTAGTTAGAGCAGCCAAAGCAGCCAAATTCAGAAGAAAAGATCTTGTTGATGAAATTTGGGACACAGTTTTATTGACATCTAAAAACTCCAAGATTCCATTGACTGAAGAGATTTACTCAAACTTCTTGAAGTTTTACTTAAATGTCAATAGCTATAAGAAAGTTGAAGAAGTTTGGAACTTATTAATTGAATCAAAACTAACTCCATCAATTGATTCATGGAATTTACTACTGGAGTCTATTTTAATTAATAGAAACTTATCAAAGGAAGACAAAATCAAAAACAGTGCTGTTATTTTCAAAAAGATTCCTCAACCAAATGACGACACCTTTGGCACATTGATAAAGATTTACAGAGTACTAGATAACTTACCAATAATTGAAGAAATTGTCAAAGAGAAAGGATTGAAGAACTCTAAAATTTTCAGTGAATACATCCTGTCAATTAAAGGTGATGATAGCTTGAGTAAAATCTTAAAATTGATGGAAGAAAACGATTACAGTAACTTGACAATTCAAGCATACAATCGTATTCTGATTGAATTAATCAACAGCAAAACGCATGGTGATAAAGTCAATGAAATCATCAAACTAGTTAACAAAAAACATCAAGAAAGTGGCGCAGATAAATTCAGCTTGAATTCAAGATTTTTAGCCATTGAGCTGAAAAACGAATTGGATTTGATTATTGCCAACGGTAATTTACCAACACAGGAACTGTTCAAAAACTTTACCGATAAACTGTCTAGAAATTCAGTTTCATTAAGAGGAAATCCCTTAGCATCCATTTATGAAACATTAGTTGAACTGAACTCTATTTCAACAATTAAGTATATAAGCAGTAATTTCCACTCAATGGAGGATAAACCAAAAGACCCAGACTTTTTATTCAATGTCGATCAGTACGAAATTAGATCGTTATATGAGTTGGGGGACAATAAAGAAGGTGAATTCAAACTAACAAGATTATTTCAAGAGAAGAAACCACAAAACCAATTGCGTTTTACCTTTTGGAAACCAATTTTCGAATCTTTATTCAAAAAGAGACAACAGGATAAAATGAAGATCTACTACCACTTGGCGAAAGCAACAGGGGGTAAGATTACTGATCAAATTACACCAAGTGTCGCTACCTTATTGGGTAGGGTTGCAAGATATTCAAATGATGCAACATTTGCACAAGAACTGAAGGAGGATTTGAAACCAGAAAGAGCTTTCAAGTTAGCTCACTATCAGATTAGAAAGCTTGTTGATAAGGCTTCTACTGAAACTTCTACTGAAAACGCTAAAACACAATAAGAATTTTAAAATTATTATTTATGAGAAGAAGGTCAAGTAGAAAAGCCCATGTATATACAAAATAGAGGTTCATTAGTCATCTTTCTCACCCAAATAAGGTTTTAGCCAGTGCTTCATACGATCCTTCGCATTAGTAAAGTTATCTAGAGCTGGTCTGACGTCCAGGAAGAAAGTTGGCATTCCATGCGGGTCATCCGGACCTCCATAGTAATCTATGACGTATCTAACTTTGTCCCATGAGCCCTGCTGGTTAGCTCTGAGAACATACCAATCATGTCTGTCAAATGGTGGTTCAGAATTAAAGGTTTCAGGGAAAATTTTCGACAGTTGTAGGTACATTCTGGCTCTTGGAGACAAATCATTTGGACGTCCAGTAAACTGTTCTAATCTTGGTTGTTTCTTGGTTTCCCGTGTATATGGTTTTTCCCATTCTAAGATCTCTTGCCATGCACCTTCATTCAAGAAGTTGTGAACATCAACCATGGACTCCACAGCATCTTCAGCAATACCTTCGCCTTTGCCCTTACGAACCATGGCATTAAGCATTTGCTGTGGAGATGGGTATTCCCAAACCCCATCACTTTCGTCTGTACCTCTTGGAATTGATGAGAAAGTACGCTCAGTAGGTAAATCAATGGTTTGGCCAGGCAGTTTTTCAGACGAAATGAACGATGGCATGTTGTTCAGTGGGTTCAGCTCCGATTCTTCTTTATTATTAGGTTTTTTCATTGGACAAACTGCTGGTAGCTCAGGTTTGCTATCAGTTTTTGATTTCATTGGACAAGTTGCTGGCAAGCCCGCATTTGCATTAGGAGCAGAGTTAGACGTTTCCTTATCGGCCCAAAACCAACCCATTTTGTGTTCTTTAAGTGTCAAAGTAGTGGAATAATTTTCTTATTGATAGAATAAATTTTTGATTATTTAAATAATTTGTAGAACTTTCTTTTTCTGCACCAATTTGCCCCCAAAAAAACGCAAGGACTCTAAACCTCATTATGGAGGGGGATGAGCGCCCTTTTTGAGCCTGGGAATTGGGTACTGTAAGCATCAAGGATGAGGTGCAAACACCATAAGTGTAACTGAGACTCAACTGCCCTAAACCAAACAGCATCTAGCCGGCGTCACATGCTGACAAATCCGAAATATTTTGTTTAACATAAATCGACTTCGTGGCCAAGCTGGTTAAGGCGTGCGACTGTTAATCGCAAGATCGTGAGTTCAATCCTCACCGAGGTCGCTTTTTTTGATTTTTCAAATTATTTTTTTTTTGTAAAGTCAAAAATGAATTTATTTCTGGGTTTTTAGCCAACTGTGAGCTAAAATGGAGACGGAAGAACAGGTCATAGCCAGACACAGAAAGGAGAATAAGGAATTGATTTCTAAGATCACTTCGCTGAAGAAGCAGGCGACCAAGTCGACCAAGAAGGAAGTTTCTAAGCAGTGTGAGCAATTAGAGAAAGAGTTAAAGGCCAGACACGAGCAAGAGCTGAAAGACGCTCAAAGCAGTGCTGGAGCTGGAGTTGGAGCCGCTGATAGTGTGGAAGGTGGCGAGCAAGACGAAGAGGAGGACGAGTTCTCACCAGAAAAGCTACTGGCAGAATTGGAACTGGAAGAAAAGGCCAAACAGGCAGAAGTACAGAAGAAACAGCCACAGCAGCCGCAGCCCGCAAAGAAGGGGCCTAAGCGTAACCGCCAGAAGGAAAGACTGGCCAAGAGACAGGCACTGATAGACGAAGAGAAGAGAAAAGCGCAAGAAGAAGCAGATCTGCAGCCAAATTTCAGAGAGATTGAAAATGAAACCATCAAACAGCTTTGCTCGATTGCCAACCTGGTGGAGTTTGATATAAAGCCGGACGGGAACTGCCTGTTTGCGTCAATCTCAGACCAGCTGAAAACTCGCCAGAATATTGACATCTCAGTCAAAGAACTAAGAAGTAAAGCTGCCAACCATATAAGAAACGATCCAGACACCTTTATTCCCTACATGTTTGACGAGGAAACCATGCAGCTGAAGAACTTGGACGAGTACACCGACAAGATCGAAAACACCGCAGCGTGGGGAAGTGATCTGGAGATATTGGCGTTAGCCAAAGAGTTCGACTCGCCAATTTCCATAATGATGAGTGGAAGAGCCACTTTGAGAATGAACGAAGAGGGCCAGAACCCGGAACTGAAGTTGGTTTATTACAAGCATTCGTATGCTTTAGGAGAGCACTACAACTCGCTCCGTGATAAGGAGGAAGTACAGGCAGAGGCTCAGGACGAGCAGGAAGAGCAAGAAGATTATTAATTTTTTGTATAGCGTGAAAAATAAAATCAACTTTACTTTCAGTACGGTAAATAAAAGAAATGAACTCTGCTAGGAGGTTTTTTAGCTGCATTCACAGCTTGAGGGCCAAGAAGCCCTCTTCTAAAGTGTCTAAGGAGGTATCTAGCAGTGCTCATTGTCTGCTAGGCAGAAATAGCAGTAAACTGAGTGCAGGAATTGTGGGTTTGGCCAATGTAGGTAAATCAACATTTTTCCAGGCCATCACCAAAAGTCTACTGGGGAACCCAAACAACTATCCATTTGCCACAATCAAGCCAGAAGAGTCGATCTTTAAGATTCCTAGTGAGAAGCTGAGATCTTTACAGCAAATTTATAAAAGTGAGAAAATGCTACCATCGTATTTGAAAATAGTTGATATTGCAGGACTGGTTAGAGGTGCTTCTAAGGGTGAAGGCTTGGGGTCTCAGTTTTTGAATGATATCAAGACTGTTGACGGGATTTTTCAGGTTGTTAGAGGGTTTGAAAGCGACGAAATCACCCATGTTGAACAAACAGTCGATCCAGTTAGAGATTTAGAGATAGTTACAGATGAACTACTGCTGAAAGACTTGGAAACTTGTGAAAATGCAATTGAGAAGCTCAAGAAAGATGCTAAAAAGAATGGATTGAACAGCCATGAAAGATCTAAAGTGTTAAAAAATGTTACAATTATGGAAAAGATCAATGATTTGCTGATTGAGAATGGGAAACTGTTTAACAACAAGAGCTGGACCGAGGAGGAAGTTGCAATGATTAACCAGTTTAATTTTCTCACAGCAAAACCAACAATATACTTATTGAATGTCAGCAAAGACGAATATCTGAGCCAGTCAAATAAATACTTTGATAAAGTGTCTGCTTGGATCAAAGAGAACTCGCCAAATGACAAAATAGTAATGTTCAGTGCGGAGTATGAGCATGAGCTGTTTAATGGCAATGACAAGTCAATTGAGCTGGACGAGTCATCAGCAATCAATAAAATTATTACAGAGATGAAAGACTCACTGAACTTGATCAGTTTCTACACTTGTGGACCAAAAGAAGCAAGAGAGTGGAACGTTAAGAGATTCTCAACTGCGCCTGAGGGAGCAGGACTGATCCACACGGACTTACAGAAGAATTTTGTTAATGTGAGTGTTTGGAAGTACGACGAGCTGGTGAGGATTAAAGACCAGATCAATTCAGTTGAGGATGTGAACAAACTGCTGAAATCCGGAAAACATGGTAAAGACTATGTGCTAGAGGACGGTGATATTATTCTCGTAAAAGCAGTGGGCAGCAAGACCAGATAGAACTGGTTGAATAAATAATGTATATAGAAATAGAACAACTACAATCAACAATTCCTTGATCAAACTCAATCAAACTATAAACGAGTGCATTAACTAATTCTTAGTTAGTAAACCTGGAGTTGAAATTAAAATAACTAAAAGGGTCTCCAGCAACAATCAGAGCATTTGACAAGGTTTGGTCTCATATACATATTTCGAAGAGCTGGGTTTATTATAGCTGTCCTGAGGACGTGTTCTCATCATTATGCTGGATGCTTATAGTTACTAATTGGGCTAGAAGCACTCACAATTCAAGACAGCATTGTCAGTTTGGAACTGAATGAAGAAATTTTTCAGTGCAGAGAAATTTTTCACTAAAAAAAAAAAATTGGATCAACAACTTATCAGATCTTACTAATCACACTTACCCGTTTCGTAAATTGTGTCAAAATGAAGCACATCGAACAGTATAACTGATTGATGATGAAATAGCAAAGGGTCCTTGGTATACTAGTGCAGTCCGGGGGTGTGGTTAGGACGAAAAAGACTGATAACAGATGCTTAGGGCATTTTGAGCAAGTATTTCACAGGGTCTGGCGATAAGAATGGTGAATAACCACAAAGGTGATATAACCTGCATTGTCAGTTTTATATTGGTATAAAAGGTGTAGAAACCTGGAGTTAAAATGCTCTGTTTCGACATTGGCGACATCTAAAAATGGCTATTGAGGTTGCTGACAGAAAACACAATAAGTTGTTACTGATACCTGAAATTCAATCGTTTGACTATAAGCAGCAATTCCCACCACAATCAAATGAATTCAAACAATACAATTATACAAGTTACAATATCGACTATATAGCATCACAGGTGGTTAAGCCGCTAGAAGTAGAAGCGGTGACCGAGAAGGCGCTGCCCTTTGACTTCAATTCATTAGTACTAGCATCAACATCAGCATTAAAATCATTAACACCATCCAGATCCAGCTCGGTATCATCAGAAACCTCATGCTGCGACGCTCCTTGTTGCGCCGAGCCAGAAGAGCCATTGCAGCCGTTTGAGAACAACGACGTTTGTCAGCACTGTGTACAGAACGAGCCGGGCTCAGCTGACTTGAACACTCACGAGGCATACAGAACCAGACTGCACAGCCAGAGAAACAAAAGTATTGTGAGTAAAGAGTCAGAAGACGAAGTTCTCGAAGAGTGCGAGAACCCGAACCATTCGAATCATCGTGTTAAAGTCAAGAGACAAAGGGCAGGACCTTGTTGTGATTATTGCAGATTCAAAAAGACCAAATGTGATGCGTTCATTGAAGTTATTTGTAAAGATTTTGAGTACGATGGTTTGAAACTAGACTCCAATAACAACAAAGTATTGAACGAGGAGCTGGTCAGCAAGTATATCAGTATTGAAGATCAAGAAGATGGCTACGAGCTGATGTATTCATTCAAGAAGTTAGTCAAATTCAAAAAATGCTCGATTTGCCAGCAGAGAGACCAGCATTGTTGCTTCTATAGAGGCTACACTAAGGAAGATATCATAACGTACAACCTGATCAACAACATCAAATCCAATATCAGAAAGAAGTACAAGAAAAGAAGACAATTGAAGTAAATAAGTTAGAATGAAATGAAATGCAGCGGTGCTAACAGCAGAAAAAGACAAAACTAGTTCGGTAATAATGTTGATTGCAATGCTAAAAACGAAGGAATAAATAATTACACTGGTGTGCCATAGTAGTCTTTGTTCTGTTTCTCCGTTTCATCATCTTGCAAGTAAGCCCACAGAGTATAGCAATCAAATTGGGTATTTGCAGCTAATATGGCAAGAGTCGCTGACCAGCATAAGACATAAAACCAAACAGACTGCTGGTACTGTAGTAGTACATCTCAATCAAGTAGTAAACGTCTGTGACACAACCCGCAGAAACTGCTAGCATTATAAATGAAAAAGCTGACACAAGTGTTGCAACAATTGAGACAATGCGGGAGCATAGGGACACTGTGGTTATGACTAGTGCTAAGAAAGGTGTATAACTTTAATTACTCCAGTGACAAATACAACGTTAGAGCAGTTCCAACGTACTGAGTTGAACCAGGCCGGACACATCAATATGCGTTAGCTCGTAGATCGACTGTAATCACCTGGACCAAGCCAAACTGGTACATCGACTTTGGCTTGGAACAGTAGCTGACTTTATACTGATTTTTGCTTGCAGTATCGTAGTCCAAAGGCCTATTGTGTAGATGTCACTTAGCCTCTGAGTTGAAGCGCTGATGCTTGATAGCAGTGCTGAGACCGCATCAAACTCACTTCCCAACACTGTCGGTAGATTAATCGTCACAGTTTGTAACTTGAACGTGTTAATACATCCCAAAATCGTTGCTGCAAGGTCTAAGAGCATTGGCACTCCAACAATAATCAGTGTACTGGTCCAAAATTCACAGCGCCGTGGAGCTTCCAGTTTTATTAAACAGCTTTCAGGAGTGCTTTGCTGGCCCTTAAAGCATTATTCTTATCCTATGATGCACTGCTATTGCCGGGCGGTTAGCTTGCAATGCTGGTAGGTCCAAGCTGTGATGCCTGTGAGTGTTGTGAAGCTGGTTTTGGGCTATTGTAAAGGGAGTTATTGGAAGCCCACAACCCGGTGAAGTATTTCACCCATCTCACTCATCATAAGCTGATTTTTTGCAAGTTGTAAAAGAAAATATTAAACCTTTTTTCTTTTAGAGTTTTGCAGAACAGTTTCAAATGTCCCAAGCCCGCTTTGACCTGGGTGCAGTGACCACAGCACTGAGTGCAAATAGCTCTCCTGAAGTGTTTGCGCAGAATGTGAAGAGCCTGAACAACTACCTGCAAGACCCGTCAAGCGAGTACTCCACTGATCTGCTCACCAGTGATTTAATCAGATCGATGGCGCACCAACTCAGTTACCGTTGCGCCCCAGCTACCATACAAGAAGTGTACAGGATAATCTCGGTGGTACTGCAGCATAAGCCCGCTAAGGTGCAGGACATATTGGTTGCAATTATTGAATCACCGCAGCTGCTACTGGTTTTGCTGGAAATCGACGTTAATAACGATATACAGCTGCTAAAGGCAGCCCTGAAGCTTGCACATAGCGTGCTGCAGTCACAGGGGATCAGCGCAAACCCTGAGATATTTTTGCAGTTCCTGAATCTGTTGAATAGCTGCGAATTGCTGACTTCTATTATCCCACACTCAGACCCAAGAGTTGTATCGGTGTTGAATAGAGAAGTGGAGGAGCTGGAAACTACAATGCATAAATGTTATTTGAGCCTGAACAATACAGAGTTTCAGAGGTTCAAGTCGTCTGAGTACCTCAACGATTTATATCTAAAGGTTGAGAATTATCTAACATTTGAAATCAACGACTCCTCTTCGTTACTTTCCAACTACTCAATTCTACAGCTATTTGACCTGTTTCAGTTTTTCAATAGCTCGAACAACTCATTTAAGAAACTGTTTAATGAGCAGTTGATGTTTAATAACCTTAGCAAAAACCACATCTTTCCAATTGTTTTAGCATCTTCTAATATAACGGATTTCGTTATAACAGAAAAATCAAATGTTTTGAACAGGGAGCTGATCCACTATGAGATCTTGCTGAACTTTCTAAAGATCTGGATCGACTCAAATGCCGAGATTGCAGATTTTGAGAATCTGTTTAAACTGTTGTCAATATCAAACTTCAAAACCTTTGACTATAAAGAACTGAGAGATTTGCAGATTAACAACATAAAATCACAAGAAAACTACTCAAATCCCAAGTTTGACGAGCTTCTAAAATCACAGATATTTGAGCTTACGAAAACCCAGATTTTAACATCGATGTCTAAGGGGTTTTGGGTTTACACCGATGTTCCACATCACGACTCACATAAGTCAACAAATTATTACTTTGTGATATTGTCACCAAATTTCAAGAACTTATTGTACAAGATGTTCAAAGAGAAGACTAGTACCAAACCAAACATTGACAAGGTTGGCACTGCTATTGATATCCAGTCAATTTCCAATTTCCATATTGAAGAATTAAAGAAACTAGACTCAATCAACGAGGTTGACTCAAATTTTGTCAATCTGAACCACAACGTTTTCATAAATAAGATAACTTTGTTGAATAGAAAGAATAAGCCCTTATTTACGTTTTGTGCTAAAAGAGAGGACTCGCTACTGTGGGTAGATGGATTGAACTTTCTACTGAAGAGGGATGATTCACTGTCAACTTCACTAAGACAGCAGATGAATAAACTGTTCAAGATTAGAAAAACCATCCAGTTTGACTCATTTGAAGGTGACGAGCAGGAGGATGAATACGATTTGAACACATTGATGGATATAATCTAAGTACTATTAATAATTACACAGTTTATTTTTTACCTTTCTTTGAAGACTTTTTCTTTTGTTTGGCGAACGTACGTTTCTGATCCTCCACTCTATCATTCTTTGTCTTTTTATAACTTCTGTTACCAAATTCTTCCTTGGCTTCTTTTTGCTTTCTCTTCTTACTGTTCAAATGTGGTTGCTTCTTCTTTAACATTGCAGCTGCAGCTGCTGAAGGCAAGATTTTCTTTTCAGACTCTTTCTCAAACCAGGTTCTCTTAGGTCTTGATTGAATCTCTTCTTTGTATTTGAGTAAATTTTGTGATTTCTTCAACTCCATTTCAGCTGATAACATTTCCTTCTCAGCTTTTTCTTCAACTAAAATCTCTTCAATAATGTCCTTCTTGCTTTCAATCAACTTGTTGATCTCTTCAACTTCTTTCCAGTTGACCTCTCTACCAACAGTTTTACTTATCTTTGTGTTCAAATCTTTGTTGATCTCTGCGTTCTTGATAGCTTCTTTGACAATAGCTCTATCGTAACTGCTCTCTCCTACAAAAGAGATGGATTTACCCTCACGTCCACCTCTGGCAGTTCTACCAACTCTATGCAGATAGATCTCATGGTTCTTAGGCATGTCATAGTTGATGACGACCTCAATCTTTGGGATATCCAAACCTCTAGAAGCTAAATCTGTACAGATCAAGATTGGCACCACGAGGTTCTTGAAATCGTTAATGGATTTCAGACGTTGTTCCTGGGTTAGGGAACCATGTAATTCAGAGATCTTCAAACCAAGCAAACCCATCATGATTCTCAGTTTATGTGCATTTTCCTTTCTTGCAACGAATATAACAATTCTCTGGTCCTTTGAGAATTTCTTCAGTATGTTGAACAAGATGGATGGTTTGAGGGCTTCTCTTTTTCTGATACGGACGAATTCCTGGGTCAGACCGGTCGCAGCCTGCTTAGGTGGATCGATCATGATTCTAACTGGCTTTTTAAGAGACAGCTGAATTAACGACTTGATCTTGGAGTTCATAGTAGCTGAAAATAACAGTGTCTGTCTCTTTGTTGGGAGCATTTCCAGGATTTCAGTCAGCTCCTTTTGGAAACCTTCTTCCAACATTCTATCAGCTTCATCCACAATCAGAATCTCCACAGCATCACCGGTAACACTTGGGGAGTTACGCAAATGGTCGATGAATCTACCAGGTGTCGCAATGACGATATCAGGTCTTGTTTTCAGCTCTTGTTCCTGCTGTCTCAGGTTCAAACCACCAACAGCCAATCCAAATGATAGTCCGTTGACAAATCTTGCGATTTTCTTACCGACATCAGCAACCTGAATGGCCAGTTCTCTGGTTGGTGTCAGGACAACAACCTTGGTAGATGGTGCCTTAGAAGGCTTGAACAGCAGTCTTTCGATGACTGGGATCATATAAGCAGCAGTTTTACCAGAACCGGTGACAGCTCCAGCAATGATATCTTTTCCTAGTAGTGCAATCGGAATACAACTGGACTGGATAGGAGATGGCTTGGTGTATCCCAGAGCCGCCAGACCTTTCAGGACGGGTCTGGAGAGGTCCAGCGAGTTGAAAGTCTCGTGCGAGGACTGTTTGGCTGCCTCACCTTCTTCTGCTGGAGCATAGAATTTAGCCATTTCTTCAGGCGAGTCTTCATCATTTTCCTCCTCTTCCTCCTCTTCGTCCTTACTGTCTTTCTTGGACTCGGCTGGTTGTGCTTCCTCCTCCTCTTCCTCCTCTTGCTCCTCCTCTTCGTCTTCATCCTCTTTCACACCCATTCCGAACCCGTCCATAGCCAGCTCGTCCTCATCACCTTCGTCCACCACTTCTTCCTCATCCTCATCCTCATCCTCATCCTCATCCTCTTCGCTATCTTCCTCTTCCTCTCCGCCCGCTAGCTTACCTAAACCACCTTTTCTTCTGATAATTCCATCCAAATCCACATCTTTTCTGCCATTCTCCTTCTTCTCGTCCCCTTTAAACTCCCAGCCTTGGAATGCGTCCACCTTCTCAGCACCATCAAGATCAAAATAGAACTCATGGTTCAGTTCGTCCTTCTCTTCAGCTTCTTCTGCACTCTTTTTACTCTTCTTACTCTTCTTGCTAGCCTTTTTCTTGCTTGGTTTCACCGCCTCCTCACCGTTTCTCACCATTTCTTCCTCACCAACATCACTTTCCTCGTCAAGGTCCGGGACATCGTCTTCACTGTCGGAAATCGTAGGCACAAAGTCGTCGTATTTCATCTTTAACTGTTTTGTGTGCTAACAAAAAATTTTTTTTTTTTAAAATATTTTTTATTTATCGTTTGGGTTATTTCTGAGGTAGATGAACTGTAGTGCGCTACCAAAATCACTCATGGAGGTAATGGAGGGTGTGCATGGTTCCCACCAGAACATTAATGTAGCGTGTATAGACGCGCATGGCTGACTGTGTGTGCACTGACTGGCTGCATGGTGTCAGCTGAAAACACACATTGGTTTTTGTACGACCCAGTAAAGCCCTATTAAAATGGCAGAGGCACCTCAGACACTGCAGCTTTGGTTGTCGAGAGGCCAGAGGTGTCCCAGATCAAACCATTCGGGCTTCACCAGGGCTGAGGAAACACTTAGGCTGTGAAAAACAGTACTTGACCATCCTGCACTGGACACAACTCTCTGGGAGTTTCTACCTAACCTCCAGAAAGTATCGTAAGCTTCCAGTAAGACTCCCACACATACACGGTGCGGTAGCAAGCACCAGGCAGGTAGTGTCAGCTGTTGCTTACTAAGCAAATCAACGTACATAAGCATTTACCAATCAGCGGGATCAGCATTATATAAGCAGCGACTAAGCATTAAGATTTTGTCAACTGACAGATTTGTTAACTGTGAAACCAACAGAGGAGCGACTGCAATGCGTGGTTTGGACGGGCTGAGAACGGCATTTGCTGGCCTGAAGCGGGCGCAGTACCAGTCGATAGGCACAACAGACTCGTTTTCTCCTATGAAGATCCTGATCCAGATTGTGCTGCTCCAGTGTTTTTACTACATAACGGCAGGGGTAGTAGCATTTGCGGTGTCAGTGCTGCTGGGGCTCAACTTCCAGTTCGAGTGGATCTTTTCGTGGGAGTTTGTGTCGCTGGAAAACACATTGGGCCTGACACTCATTGGGATCTGGCTATTTGATGCGTTTATTTGTGTTGTGTTTATGACATTTGTCATAGGTAGAAGCAAACTGGCATGGGATTTCGCGTTGACGGTTCACGCAATAAATGTTGTTGTTGTTTGGGCGTTTAGTGGGAAGTTTCCAATCGGGATTGTATGGTGGGGCCTACAGATAGTCAGTTGTATTTTATTAGTTATCTTAAGCACTTATACCACGAGATGGAAGGAACTGAGGGACACCTTCTTTGAAGGTTTGGCTGACAGCGAGATAACGAGACCTGCTATAGAGATGAATGACCTGGATGTGTAGTTTATAGAAAAAAAACAATGTGAACCAGTCAACACTGACAGTATGACGAATTGGTGCCTGAAGACGACTCCTCACTCAATTTGATGGCTTCAGAGGTGCGTCTCAGCTTCTGTAGTGCCGAGGGCAAAGATCCCAGAGTGTTCCAGTTGGGAATATCGCCAAACTGAATTCCATATTTAGGATTTTCTATATCGATCTCGTCAATTTCAATTTTAGTCAGTATTGATTCCACCAGGTTCTCGAATACCGAGCTCACATTCTCGCCCGTTAGAGCAGATGCTCGTATATGTGAGATTTTGATATTGTAGTTGCTTTCAACGGACAGTATAAATTTTTCAATTTCTTTACTGGGTATAACCAGGGTTGGGTCCGTTGAATCTATTAGATCTATCTTATTCCCGCAAAGAATGAACGAAGGGTGTTCCGTGAGTGCCAGACAGTCCTCGACGAATTCTTTTAGCACTAGCAGCGAGTCGATATTGGTGACATCGTACACTAAAACCACCCCAGCAGTGCCCCTGTAGTACGATCTGGTCAGTGCTCTGAACCTCTCACTGCCAGCAGTGTCCCACAGCTGCAGTTTCACCACTGTGTGCTGCACCTGGACCACCTTGGAGCAGAACTCAACTCCTATTGTCTGTGAATTCAGTTTCGAATCAACTGCGTTCCTGATAAACCTCTGCAGAATGCTCGACTTGCCCGTCCCCGAGCCCCCGATCACTATCACCTTGCACAGGTAGTCGTACCTCTCGCTGGACGCACTGGTCACCCTGCTGTCTACTGTTTCCATTGGGCTCTCACCGGCACGACATGATAAATTGTGCTATTTGATAGTGAAAAATTTGTAATATTCTACAGATGCTTAGCTAAGCAAACCGTTACTTGATGTTACGCCATGGTGCGGGCCCAGCACCCAGCAGCCCGGGCCTTCAGCAGCTCAGAGAGGGCTGGATTTCCCCGAGTAGACATCGGGACGCTGCTGCTTGGAGATTGGAATGGACTGGCGTGCCATTTCCAGCACTTCAGGGTCCAGGTCCGCATAGATAATCTCTTCATCCTGGCCAGCCTGTGCTATCACTTTTCCCATGGGGTCCACCACCATCGAGTGCCCGTAGCAGTGGTACTTGGCCTCGGTGTCCAGGGCTGGCGAGCACAGGGACACGTACATCTGGTTGTCCAGGGCCCTGGATCTCGCCAGCAGTTCCCAGTGCAGCGGCCCAGTGTGCGTGTTGAACGCACTAGGATAGCACATCAGGAAGGCGCCCTCTTGCGCAGCCTTTGACGCCAGGCGAGGAAACCTAAGGTCGTAGCAAACGGCCAAACCCACTTTGCCAAAATTTGGCAACTGGAAAACAGTCGATTTATTTCCAGCTCTGAGAAACCCGCTCTCTTGAAAGCTGATTCCGTTTGGAATGTCAACGTCAAACATGTGCACTTTTCTGTGCTTAGCAATCAGCTCTCCCTGGGTGTTGAAAACTGTTCCAGTGTTGTAGTTGAATTTATCTGAATTGTCCTCAGTCTTTTCAGAGATCGAGCCTCCGACTATGCTGACATTATTGAGCCTGGCCAGCCGCGACAGGAACTCGCTCGTCTCACCATGCGGGATGTGCTCAGAATATTCTCTGAACAGTCTGATGGAGTACGGAAAGCTGAAAGTTTCGGGCAGCATTATCAGGTCCAAGTGGGGCTTGGTTTTGAGGGCTTTGGAGACCAGACTTTCGACTTTTAGAAAGTTGTCGTGCTTGGAGAGGTGCTGCTTCAACTGTATGAGCGCAATGCTCAGCTTTTTGTTCAGAATCATTGGCGAAGTGTTGCTTAGTGGTTAAACAAAGGAAGATTCCTGAAAGTTGGGGCAATGTGATTAATCAGCATGAAACTACGTGCTTAATCAGCAGATATACCCACCAGGACCTGGACGGGTGTGCTTGGGAGAGGTGTGTTGGAGAGGTGTGCTGAGACGGGTTAAACAGCAGCCAGAATAAAGCCGCCAGAAACGTTAAACTACAACGGAAAAGGTTCATATATCTGTTTTGAGCTGGCACAACTAGACATACAACACCGCCTCACTTTGCTTGTTGTACCTCAAACCATGAACCTGCTTGGACTCGACGATCTTGGTCAGCTTGTGGTAGTCGCTGTCTGAAAGCTCGTACAGTTTGAAGTTCTCCTCAACTCTTGGAATGGAGGAGCAGCTAGGAATTGCAATGGTCTTGACGCCATTGATCTCACCAACCTTCACAACCCAGCTTAGGGACAGCTGTGCGGGTGTGATTCCCAAGTCCTTAGCCAGAGCACTGATTTCCTCCACCAGCGTGTTGTTCTTCGACAAGTTCTCCTCACTGAATCTGTCCAAGTGGTGTCTGAAGTCTCCTTCTGGGACATCATCCTTCTTGGAAATGGCACCAGTCAGCAGGCCTCTGGACAGAGGACTGTAGGCGATCAGGTGGATGTTTCCGACCTCTTTCAGATAATCAATGATTCCGTTACTGAGCACCTCTCTGGACATCAAATTGACCTCCAGCTCAACTGCAACGGGTCCACCGTACTGGCTCTTAGCACACACCTCCTTGATGGTGCTGGCACTGACCTCACTGAGCCCAAACGACTTGATCTTCCCGTTGGAAATGGAATCGTCCAGCGCTTTGATGGTTTCGTTCAGCACCGACTTATCAATTCTGGCAGGCTCGTAGATATCAATGACATCGATATACTTGGCCACGTTGTCGATTGACGCAACAACACTGTCATAATCAGAGGTTGGCGATAAGTTCTCGTCAATCGCACCTTTGATGCTGATAATAGCCTTCTCCCTGTAGCTCGGATACTTCTGGAAGAACCCGGAGATCAACTTCAGGTTGATGTGGTTCTCTCCATAGAACTCACCTCCATTGAGAAACGTCTTTGATGGCGCATTCATATCGATTGATGCTTTGATTATTTCATACGCAGTCTCAAACTCAACCGGGTCTGGTCTCCAGGTGAGATGCATCAGTCCCAGACCAATTGGCTTACATTCTGCAAGCCCCTTTAAGACTTGTTCTCTCTCTGCTTGTCCTGCTCCCTGTACACTCATAATCCTAGCAACTGTTGCAATTCTTTCTGCCTTTTATAGTTTCTGCAGGTGCGAATGATTAGTAAAAAGCTTTTCAGTTTCACTTGGTAGACAACTTTTATGCCTTTTATACTTCTTCGGGTCTCAAGTAATTAGTAATGCTATGCCAAGTGTACAGTTTTCAGCTTGTATCTCCTTAGGCCAAAGTTTCTGGGTTGTACAGATGGTTGTTTGCACATGATTATCATGTTCTGCTCCAGCTTTGGCCTGGTGTACCGCTTTAGTGTTCTCGCACAAACCAGCTCTACTCTACAGGTGGATATTATCATCATATGTTCAATATGTTCACGCACAAACAGGCTTCGGCGTTTAGGTGCTAACTAAACAAAAGTTGGAATTTCACTGTCTAACCAGGTCCATGGATCATTGAATCTCAGGTTGAGGTTCAGACTTGAGATATCCGCAATCTCCTCGTCCGACAAATCAAACTCGTTGACTTTCAGGTTAACCAGCAATCTTTCTGGGTTGGACGATTTAGGAATCACAGCCAAACCTCTCTGTGTTGCCCATCTTAGCAAAACTTCGGATGGTGTTTTGTTGTGCTTCTTAGCAATTGACAAGATTTTCTCATGCTCGAACAATGGCTTTGCCTTCTTTGCACCTTCGTGACCCAGTTCAATAAAGGATTGAGGCCCAAAGGAAGAGTAAGCAACAACTTTGATATTTTCGTTGGCACAGTACTTAACCAATCTTTCTTGAGTTAAGTATGGATGGTGCTCAATTTGCAAAGCAACTGGTTTGATTCTGGCACCTCTCAGCAGATCTTGCAATAAAGCACCGGAAAAGTTAGAAACACCCAACGATCTGATCAGTCCTTGGTCAACTAGCTTCTCCAAAGCTCGGTAGGTGTCTAAGAGTGGGACATTCTCAAACTCAAATGAGGTGGCGCCTTCTAAACCAAAGTTTGGTGGATATTTCTCTTCAATTGGAATGAATTTAGTGGCAATTGGGAAGTGAATGTAGTATAAGTCAAGATAGTCCAGCTGTAAGTCCTCCAAGTTCTTTTTCAAGTTGATTGGCACATTGTCTGGGTGGTGGAAATTGTTCCACAGCTTAGAAACAATGAACAAGTCAGATCTTTTGACTAAACCTTCGTCAATTGCCTTCTTAATACCCTGGCCAATCTCCACTTCGTTACCGTAGTCGGTTGCTCCGTCAAATAACCTGTATCCCAGCTTAATTGCTTCGTACACTTGTTGCGCAGCAACTTTGTTAGGAATTTTCCAGCATCCCAGTCCAATTTGTGGCATGGAAACACCGTTGTTTAAAGTAATAACATTGCTCATTTTGTCCTTCTTCTTTGCTCCAAAAAATATAGTAAAAGAAAAGAATTAGTATTTTATCCACAGTTTTCTCTTTTTATACTGTGGAGTTACTTCTTAAACAGAGAAATTAGTTCCGACTTCACTGTTTATCCCTGAGGGGATTGTTCCGACGCTTGTGTTATTCCGACCCAAGATATACACCTTAACATTACGTGACTAAGCACAAAATGACTAATCATCCATACACCGCTGGAAACTAAAAGTGTTGAATTGTTACAGAGGTTTAGTTGGTGAATAGCATTGATAGCTTAATGAGGTTGTGCTTTCAGTAAACCTCCAGATATCAATCGAAAGTGTGAATTTCAACAAGAAGAAATATAAATTGGATAAAAGTTGTGAAATAATTGAAGAAGTTTTCCATCATTGTTTTGAGCTGTTTACTAAAGTCAGCTCAATTGAGTGATTTCAATTAAAACATTCAAGTGGTTAGCACTCAATCTAAATCTTTGCGATTTGCTTGATATGCCGAGGTTCAGCGAGAAGTTCTACATGATTTGCCATCAACGTCCTACAACTAACACCACCAACTCAGCAATTGGAAGGCTTGGACTTAATCTCTCAGAATGTGCTGGGCAAGTTTCCTTGACTTAATTAAGGTTTATGTACGGTTTCTATATGCTTAGGTTTTGTATGCTTCTGAGGTTTCCCTGCGCCACAAAATATATGTATGGCCGACTCAAACTAATTTCGACTTACAGAAATTTCGATTCAAGGTAATTCCGACCCAGAGTAATTTCGACTTACAGAAATTTCGATTCAAGGTAATTCCGACCCAAAGTAATTCCGACTCACAGAAATTTCGATTCAAGGTAATTCCGACTCAAACTAATTTCGACTTACAGAAATTTCGATTCAAGGTAATTCCGACCCAGAGTAATTCCGACTCACAGAAATTTCGATTCAAGGTAATTCCGACCCAGAGTAATTCCGACTCACAGAAATTTCGACTCAAGGTAATTCCGACCCAAAGCAATTCCGACTCAAAGTGAATCCGACTCAAGCTATTTATTCCGACTCAACTACTCAGCCATTAAAAATCAAATGAAATATTCAAATTCCGTTCTCAATTATTAATACCAGAACTACCACACTTTAGGATTTAAAAGAGGTTTATACAATGTCACAACCAGCTGAAACTGCCGCCGCATCTAAGCCAAAGCCATGTTGTGTCTGCAAAGACGAAAAGGCCAAAAGAGATGAATGTTTGCTGATCAACGGTCAAGAAAGTGGTAAATGTGATTCACTAATTGGTGAATACAAGAAATGTATGAAAGGGTTTGGGTTCGAAATATAATCCACCAGCCCTATGACACACAGCCCTGACTGGGCAACAAATTCTGTAAATACTGATACTATAAATAAATGAGCGTAAAAGCAGTGTGTAGTCCACAGTTTTTCGTGAACCACATGCTCCAAGAAACTGTGTAAAAATTGATTTTGTTTATTGTTTTTTTCCCAGTAAACCAACTGAGCCCAAACATTTGCGAACGGAATGTCCTTGCACAGAGAAGAGATTGCGAAATCGGAAGCACTACCGACTACATTTGACGAGCCAGTGGAACTGGGAATCATTGGCGGAACAGGACTGTACCACTTAGCTTCACTAACACCAGTTGCCAAATTAACACTGAGCACACCTTGGGGAGCACCATCGTCCTCCATCACCATCTCTAAGACGGAATCGGGATTCAATATCGCGTTTCTTGCGAGACACGGAATCCACCACGACCTGCTGCCTTCCGATGTGCCATCCGCAGCCAACATTGCGGCATTGAAGTCGATTGGTGTTAAGGTTATCGTTGCGTTCAGTGCAGTCGGATCCCTACAGGACGAGATCAAGCCTAGAGACTTTGTGGTTCCTAACCAGATCATCGACCGCACCAAGGGCATCAGAAAGTCCACTTTCTTCGAGAAGGGGTTCGTTGCGCATGCTGGGTTTGGTGAGCCGTTTGACTTGAAGCTGAACGAGCTCATCAGTAAGTTTGGGCACACACTGCAAGCCGACGAAGACGATGCTGGTGCGGCCATCAAGCTGCACTCGAAGTTCATCGACAACAAGGACTTCACGGTGGTGTGCATGGAGGGCCCACAGTTCTCCACCAGAGCGGAATCCAAGTTGTACCAGTCCTGGGGAGGGTCTGTGATCAACATGAGTGTGCTGCCAGAGGCCAAGCTCGCCAGAGAGGCCGAGATCTCGTACCAGATGATCTGTATGTCGACGGACTACGACGCCTGGAGGGACGAGGCGGAGCCAGTGACTGTTGAGACGGTTGTTGGCAACCTCAAGGCCAACTCGGCCAACGCAAACAAGATCGCAATTGAGATCATTAAGGCGTTGGAGGTCGAGATCAAGAACGGAAACATCGGAAACGACCTCGCAGGGTCCATGAAGTACGCCGTCTCCACCAACGTGCACGGAATCAAGCGCGAGCTGCTCGAGAAGATGCACTTCCTGTTCCCAGGCTACTGGCCGCTCGAGTGATTACATAAGTATCACGTGACAATTGTTAGATCAACATTATGTAATCAACACACATGACTACACTATTAGATAAGCATACATTATTACGTGACTACAGTATTAGCTAAGCGTCATTACATAATTAGTACATGACTACACTATTAGATAAGCATACATTATTACGTGACTACAGTATCAGCTAAGCGTCATTACATAATTAGTACATGACTACACTATTAGATAAGCATACATTATTACGTGACTACAGTATTAGCTAAGCGTCATTACATAATCAATACGTAAGGCTCAGAACTTGCGTCTCGTGCGGCTTGGGGAGTCCATGCGGTAGTAGTACTTTGGGGACGGGATGTATGTCGGTGTGGACGACTGCTCGTTCTTCAGGTTTGGTATCAAGCTGAGTTTGGACGTGGCGGCGGTGTCGGCTAGTTTATGGCTGGTGCCCACTCTCTTAGGGGAGAAGTTGCTGGTGATGACCGAGGAACGTGGTGACGAGATTGGCGTGGTTTCCCGTGGGTCCCTAGCGTCGTTGGTGTGCGTTTCCTTGGCCGGCGTCGAGCTGCTTACCGGCGTTGGATTTGGTTTAAGCGTCTGTTTAGCTGGGCTTGGGCTGTCTTTGGCTGGGGCTGGGGCTGGGGCCTGTACTGGCGCTTGTACTGGGACCTGAATAGGCACTGACGCCGCCTGAAGCGTCATTGGGCCCTGTTTGGCCAGCTGGAACCCGCTGGTGATCATGTTGTACAGAAACAGCAGTTGCACCAGGTACAGTAGGTTGTGCAGGTCAAACTGGCTGGTGTAATTCAGCAGCTTTATCACAAGCTCCCCAAAGTTGAACACCAGCCTGCTAAAGACTATCATTATGCCATTTATGAGTATCTTTTTAACCAAAATCTCTTTACTGATGGAGTTCCGATTGCTTTGGTGGTTTGCGATCTGGCTTGAGTTTAGGTCGGAATTTTGGTGTGCCAAATGATGGCGCGAGAACTGGCTTGGAAGCTCGCCGTTCTGCTCTTTCAACTTGAGCTTCTGTTTCAAATCTTCAATTTCTCTTGAAAACTCCATTTCGTGGTGATTTAATGAAATTTAGTTTATTCTAATGTATTCCGCTCTAATATAAAATTTTATATACCAAAAAAACATTCAACAAAAAAAGAAAAAAAACAAAACGGAAATTTGGAAATAAAATTGAATTCTGTGGTTTAACAAAAAAATTGTTTTGAAAAACTGAGATAAAGAAAGCATTTAAGACGGTGCATCGGAAAGACCATCGGAAAGCACGTCGGAAAGCAAGTCGGAATATTATGGTTAACCTATTGCAACTATTCTGCTGCTCAGAGGGAAACGAAGAAAGTCAGCACTCCAAGTTGAACACAAACTCCAATACTTACAGATCTTCGAACAAAACAGCTCTGAAAAACAGCAAGAACAGCACCGACGCTAAAACAAACAGACTCATTGCATCCCAAAGTCCAACCAGCTTAGCCCTGCAGAAGTCTCTGGCTCCGCACCCTACCAATATGAACAACAGCACTAGCAAGAACAAAATTCAACCATCCAGCACGAGAATCTCAACAGTCAGCCCAACCGCGCACACAAACCCGGCAAACGTCCATATAACCAGTGGGGACAACAACAGCAGCTGCAAGCTGGACCCTTCCAAGACGGACGTGAAGGTGTACGAGGCGACAGACAGCACGGCGGACTCCAACGACGACGACGAACCTCACATTATGACTACTAGCCACTCCAACAGCAATCGGACTGTGGTGCAGCAGCAGGACATTTCGGTCGGCTCAGTGTCCTCGGACGAAGAGACTGCACAATATGTCCCGACTGCGCCTGCAACAGCACAGGACAATCAGCCGCAACCGCAACCGCAGCCAGGGCAGCTGCAGCAGGATCAGCAGCCGCAACAGACCCATCAGACCCAGCAGGAGGCTCAGCATGACCAAGAGTCTCAGCTGGACTTGACCAAGATCCAACCAGGCCAGGCGCATAAGGCTAACGGCTGGTTGTTAGACCCTCAGCCTCCTAGATTTAAAAACAAAAAATGTCTCATCCTAGACTTGGATGAGACCTTAGTCCACTCCTCCTTCAAATACCTCAGACAGGCAGACTTCGTCATACCTGTGGACATTGAGAACGCCATCCACAACGTGTACGTGATCAAGAGACCGGGCGTGGACGAGTTTTTGAAAAGAGTGGGCGAGTTATACGAAGTAGTGGTGTTCACAGCCTCAGTCTCGAGGTACGGGGACCCGCTACTAGACGAGCTTGACATACACAAAGCTGTGCACCACAGGTTGTTCCGGGACTCGTGTTACAACTACCAGGGCAACTTTATTAAGAACTTATCCCAGATTGGCAGACCCTTAAACGAAATCATCATTCTTGATAACTCGCCTGCCTCATACATCTTCCATCCTCAGCATGCTATCCCAATATCGAGCTGGTTCTCAGATGCTCATGACAATGAACTATTGGATATCATCCCATTCTTGGAGGATTTATCAAAGGATAACGTTGAGGATGTAGGCGTTGTGCTTGATATTAACTTATAGATACATTGTTGTTATCCACTAATACTGCTGAATAAATGCTAATACTGTTACCCCTGTTACTAGACTTTACCGATCACGTTTCTGTAGTGCCTACATCACCACTTCAGGCTACACATTCCTTGATTGGGCTACCACACTTAGTGAGCAGTATCAATGGTATTTGGCAAGCACTGACTCTGCTGCTTTTGCCACTAAACGACTAAAGAGGGTAAAATATTATAACTATGCTCAACAGAGTGCTTTTATACTCTGACCACTGGCTCAAGTCTTTCTCACTACAATTGACCAAACAAAGTAACATGCTACCTGTTTCTACTGATACCAAGCAAGCCTGCTGGCATATATACCTACTACAGAACATACATAGTCAACCTGCTTGATTGGAACTGTTGAGCTGTTGTGAACTTGAAAGCTATTTGGCTTCTCTGGAACTGGTTATGTTATTTCTTGTTAATTGTTGATGCCCATGGTACGGTGTGTATGTGCCTCCTGCTATACTATTGTACACCAAATCGACTACAAGTAAAAGCTCATGCTGCCACACCAACCATATGACACATTACCAACGCGAGTGCGCCAAACTTCACACCACTAGCAGCCCAACTCCACTAAAGAAACCCCATAAGCCACACTAAACCAGAGTAAAGAATCAGTAGACATGCCACAATAAAGTGGGCTCTACGGTTTTACAGAAGTGACCCATGCGACATAAAGAGAATTTTACAGCCACCACACGTCACCCCAGTGAAATTACAGTTTTAGTGAAGATCTTTATAGATTCATACTAACCGCACTACATAACACAACATCCTGGCTTAGCACACCACAACATTGATATGCCCGTAAGAAGACATATACCTCTATAGCACATTATATGGGCATACCCAACACACACATGTAACTACCACAACGTCCAATATCCGTCCCAACATGCCTAACACAGCACCCTAGGCATATCATAACAGATATACCCTAACATACACTCGATCGATCAGTTTTCTTTTGCTTATTTTATCAGCATATACCATTAACATTATCCTAACAAATATACAGTTTGTCTCTATCAATGGTACCGTTCTTTGTCCGTAACATAGCACCCTAAGTCCATCTAATACAAAACAATATTTCAACTCTCATCGCTCACCACTTGTAAAACCACCCTCACCAATCTCTGTACCATACATGCCTAACACATTGAATAGAGTACCGCATCCTGAACTACATTTAATATACTAGTGCTCTTAGTGGTATTAAGCAAGCCACACTACCACCACAAATAGCCAGTACTGCAATGCCAGTACACAGTACTATATCATTTATATGGTATTAATCCAACACCAGACAGCACTACACCATTTACATGGAATTAACCCAATAGCAGACAGCACTACACCATTTATATGGTATTAATCCAACACCAGACAGCACTACACCATTTACATGGAATTAACCCAATAGCAGACAGCACTACCCCATTTATATGGTATTAATCCAACACCAGACAGCACTACACCATTTATGAGGTATTAAGCTAATACCACTACACAGTAACACTACAGTAAGAAATGGTATCACTACCACAATACACATTGGAATTTACGTTATTTACTATATTTTGGTAGCTAAATCAATGATCAGTCTGAACATTTGTACGTTGTGATGAGCTATGAAGAGGAGTGGGAGGTAGAGAAAACTGGTTCCTTGTGAAACGTATCTAAGAACGGCCACCAACCTACACCAAATGCTATTAACCTCATAAATCAACCTCACCAGGTAACAAATGCTATTAACCTCATAAATCAACCTCACCAGGTAACAAATGCTATAAACCTCATAAATCAACCTCACCAGGTAACAAATGCTATTAACCTCATAAATCAACCTCACCAGGTAACAAATGCTATTAACCTCATAAATCAACCTCACCAGGTAACAAATGCTATAAACCTCACCAGGTAACAACTGCTACTAACCTTCATATACTAAATTACTCACCAGGAACTACACCAAATGCTATTAACCTTCATATAAAACAACCTCACTGGTAACACTACACCGGTACACACTGCTAAACACCTAGCGATCATCGGGATCTTCCTTGAACACGGTGGAGATGATCTGCTTCTCCCTCTCAGGCCTGTACGGTTTGGCGCCCGGCTTGCTGTGTCTTCTCTCGTTCTCCTCACGTCTCTTGATGGCCTCGAGCTGCGTCTGCTTGATCTCCTTGGCCTTCTTGACCACGCTAGGCAGGTGTCTGTGTCTGGAGATGCGCCGGATCTCAGGCATGTACTTGAATCTCTCCTTGAGGGCCTCGTCGTACTCCAGCTTGCTTCTCTCCTTGCTGGACTTGACCCTGGCGTTCTGGGACGCGACGCTTCTCCAGACCCGGACGTTGCCGTCGTCAGAGCCACTGAAGATGTACTTGGAGTCCATGCTGAACTTGGTCTGGAACACGTGCTGCATGCGCTTGGTGTGGTAGATGTCCCTGGAGTGCCCGTTCTTCACCTTGAAGATGCGGATGGTCTTGTCGTACGAGCCACTGACAATCTCCTGCCCCGTTGGCGAGAAGTCGACATCCAGCACGGCTGCCACATGGTCCTTGAAGACGTTGATGGCTCTCTTCATGTTCCGCATGTCGTAGTAGTACAGGTTGTGGTCCTCGCTGGCGGTCACAAAGTTGAACGCCTCCATCGGGTTCCACTCGATCGCGTTGGTCTTCATCGTCTGCACCATCTTCTGCGTAGGCGAGTTGGTTCTGATGTCGTACAGCACCACCGAGTTGTCAGACCCGGCCGACGCGATTATCGACGTCTCTGTCTTGTTGAATCTCACCTTGAGCACGTTGTCTGCGCCCCACGACAGGTTGGTGATAGGCCGCGACCTGGTCTCGTCCCACAGCTCGATCGCCGCTCCCCCAGTGACAAACATCGAGTCGTCCCGGTGGTGGTCCAGCGACTGGAACGAGTGCGCCCCCAGGTACGTCTTGAGCAGGCCCTTCTTGTTCACCTCGGTCGAGCTCGCGGCGTAGCGCACCTCGTCCGCCTCGTCCTCCTCGTCCTCCTCGTTCTGGCTCCGCTCCACAAACTCCTCCGGGTTCACAGACCACAGTTTCACCGTCTTGTCGTCTCCGCACGACAGCACCTGGTTGCGCTGGTTCACAGACGTGCCCGTCACGCGCCCGTAGTGCGCCCGGAAGCTCGCTATCTCGCTCTGCGTCGTCAGGTCCCAGTACTTGATTATACCGTCCCCACTACCGGTCGCCAGCCGGTTCAGCACGTTGAAGTTCTTGCTTATGGTGTACACCCCGTCCCGGTGCCCGTTGCCCAGCTGCCCGACAAACGGTTTGGCAAACATGCGCTCCAGCTTGGTCGCATTGAGCGCCCTGGTGTACTCTCTTGCTCTTTCGAAAGGATGCAGCTCTGGGTTCAGGTTGCGCGGCAGGTTCGCCTCCTGCGTGTTCCGCACTGGCACGTAGTTGTCCGACGATCTGCTCAGCGCCTTAATCTTCATCGTTACGCTGCTTGCTGTGCTGTGCTCTTGTGCTGTGCTGCTGGGACTAATAAAATTTTTAAAAAAACTGGCACTTTTTTTTCTTTTTTGATTCTGCGATGAGCTGCTAGGGGCACGCACCCACACTGAGTGCTCGTTTGTGGGCTTCTCTGCTTGTTGCCTGCCCTGCCTGTGACCGGATGCCTCCCCTGCTTGTGACCGGCTGCCTGTGGAGAGAACCTTTGGGGGAGTCCCCTGGCGTGTCGAAAGGTCAGTGGGACTGGACGGGGCTAGACCTGTGAGACTAGACACATGAGACTAGACACATGGGACTAGACACATGGGACTGGAGTACGGATGAGACTGAATACAAGAGCACACAGCACAGATGGCCTCACCTGTGCATCCATTGCAGTCTGTGTAAAACATGTATGAAATAGACTAGGCCTCACCTGTGCATCCATTACAGTCTGTGTACGTATATAAAATATGACTAGGCACCTGTGCATCCATTACAGTCCGTATAAAACATGTATGAAATAGACTAGGCCTCACCTGTGCATCCATTACAGTCTGTGTACGTATATAAAATATGACTAGGCACCTGTGCATCCATTACAGTCTGTGTACGTATATAAAATATGACTAGGCACCTGTGCATCCATTACAGTCCGTGTAAAACATGTATGAAATAGACTAGGCCCTACCTGTGCATCCATTACAGTCCGTGTAAAGCGTATATAAAATATGACTAGATGTGTATATGCAAGCAGTAAAAAGAAAGAAAGTCTAGAGAACCTCCGAGATGATCTTGGATGCCTCCCTGTAGGTGTTGAGCAGCTTGACACACTTGTCTCTTTCCTGTGCCAGGCCCTCGTCCTCCAACAGCAGCTCGTCAAAGAGGTTCTCCTTGTACAGCTTGGTGACTAGCCTGTTCTGCACCGTTTCTTTCGAGTAGTTCACCAAAAGACACATGATCGACTTTGGCACCTGGTCCTGGATCATCTCTCTAACAATGCCAAAGTACGACGTGATTAGTCTCTTGATTAGTTCACATTCGAGTTCCTCACGCTCACTCAAAACTGGTTCATCCGACTCGCTGAACGAAGTGAAGTTGATCTCCTTGTTGAGTGGGTCGTTGATGGACAGCTCCTCAAATGGTTTGGATATATTGCTGTGTTTAGCTGCTGGCACGGCTGACTGCTGCTGCTTCTGCTGCTCTTTGCCAAAGAAGAATTTCAAGAACGAGTCCTTGGATTCTCCTTCACCAGCATTGCCCTTTGCACTGCCGTTCTCGCCAGCACCACCAGCTGCGTGCTCTTCATCCTCAGTAAAGTCAGAGTCTTGGGTATCGGCCTTGTCATTGTCTTCATTGTTACTGATAACAGTGGTGGTGCTCACAGCACCGTTTTCTTTAATCTCGTTATTGATCTTCAAAACCTTGGTTGAGTCGTTCACTTTGTTCGATATCTTGCTCACCGGCTGCTTGCTCTTCTGTTTCTTACGGTCCTCGACCACACTTGCCATCGCATCCGCGGCCCCGACAAAGCTTGGATGGTTGGTGTTGATGTAAGATCTGTGGATCTCAATCAAGCTCTCAACATAGCTTATCGTTGGGCCTAGTCGCTCCCTTAGCAGGTCAGAAACAACTTCAATCAGTCTTTGCTGCAGTTTAGGATATCTGGATAACTCAGCAGTACCGCAATTATGGCAGATCTTCATTAATTCTTCGTAAACTAACTCAACACAACGATGTGATGGCGCTTCCAGCATCTTGATTTGTGGCTTGACCAACAGGTCAAACGCCAACTCTGGCACAAATAATGATGGTCTTGGCCCAGTAGAGTTTCTGATCGCTGTTCTGATATCATTGGTTGACAAGTTGGCTATTGGATTGATTGAATTCAATGATTGTCCTAAAACGTCATTGTAAATATAGTAGATTCTTGCTCCACCACATAGTTCTTTGGTGTTGATGTCCAGAGATGTACCTTCGATCGAGTTCACAAAATTGGTTGCAAACTTTGTCATCAACTTCAAAATCAAAGTGCCACGGTCCTCTTTGGTAATCAAGTTCATATCACCGTATGAGCTTAATTCCTGTTCTGTTTGGCCCATTAGAGTGTTCAATTTGGCCTTGATGTCTGGCAGTTTCTCTCTAATGTGGCTCATTAGTGTTTGGTTCAATAACTTTGCTAGATATTTAGTACCACATCTGTTTGAAATGGTTCTATAGACTGGGTGAGAGCGGAAAAACTCCTCTTCGCTTTCCAGCCCTTCTTCAACAGATCTGTTCAGTGAGATATCTTGCTGAGATCTGTTGACAACCCCGACAAATCCTAGCTTCAGAGGATAAACTTTACCTGACAAGATGTCAAGAGCATTGGTACCGTGGTCCATCAGATCCAGTTTGGACAGCACACCAATGGTTCTTTTCCCCTGAGGGTCCACTTGTCTAGCCAGTTTCAGCGATTCACTGTTGACCAAATCGACATTGGCCGGGGAGACTGCTAAGATGATACAGTTTGGTTTGGCAATATACTCCAGAATCAAGTTTCTGATTTGCTTCTCGATATCTGTTGGTTGGTCGCCAATTGGGACTTTGGTGATTCCTGGCAAATCAACCAGGGTCAAATTCAGAACTTTGGGCGAATAAACTTTCAGATTGATTGGTACTCTGCTAATACCTTTGTTTTTGCCAGCAATTCTCGAAGTTTCATTCTCGATTTCCTTTCTGATATCTAGAAAGTTGTAGAATCTGCGTCCTGGTAGATGCAGAAACTCACCCCATTCGTTTGGGACCGTTGGCTTGTATCCCTTTTGCTGTCTTAAATGCTCCTCTAAACTGAATTCCTCAGCGGTTGGGGTCTCAGCGCTTAGCGGTGGACTGTAATTGTGAATCAACGGCGAGTCCTCACTAATGTTGTTCAGCTGCAGCACCAAAGGTCTTCTGGTGACTATCCCAGTGCCTCTTGGAAGGAAATCTTTACCGACAATTGTCTCCAAAATTGACGATTTTCCTGATGATTGCGATCCAATGATCGATAAAATCGGCAAATCAAGCGAGTCGATCCCAGCGTCATACGTCACGTCCTGCAACTTGTTCACAGTCGGAATCAAATCTTCGAGTGATGCCATCTTCTCACTTTCCTTTCTTGTAAAGTTGTTATTTTGGTTTATTTTGGCTTCCAAATTGTTGTTTTTTCGATTTAAAAATATTTTGTGGCGACCGGAAGTCGTGGAGAAAAATCCTTAAAACGCGTTTTAATTCCGTCCCGGAGAGATGCTACAGATTCATAAGCCGTTACATAATCATTTCTTTTGCTTCTTTCTCACCAGTGTGGTGAGGTTGTTGACTGGGGGGTCTGCACGTTTAGCTGCTGGTTTTGGGGAATCCTGTGGTGTACTCAGCTGGCCCACAACCGACGAAATTTTGTGTTTGAGGTTACCCAGGTAGTCTTCCACATTTTTGAATGCAGTAACTGATCCATCCACTACTGAGTAGTCCTCTCCGGTTACGTAGTTCTTGACCTTTTTGAATGTCTTTAGTGGCAGTGTTATGATGTCAGTGTCAGTGCTGCAACTGGTGCCTTTCAGAATACCTTCGATACCTATGACTGACACTGTCACGCCCAGTCTGAATTCCTGTCTGATCTGCAGCTCAGTCCAGAACTGCTTCAGCGTGACTGACTTGGCCCTGTTCTCAACCACCAAATGCTCCAAAAATCTTGCCTTTGGATCGTCTGGGAAAACTGGGATCTTGAAAACTGCTGTGTCGTCTGGGTTTTTGGAAAAAATATCGCCCACTGACCACTCGCTCTTCAGGTTGAGCAGGTAGTTTCTCTTAATCACATTCGCATCCTCCGCTGGTATTATGATTTTGCACAATAGCGAGTTCTGGTCAAACTGACTGCAAACCAGATCATCCAAGCATTTTATCCACCACTTCAGTAGATTTTCCCCACTGAGAATGTGCTTCAATTTGTTCTTGCTTGATTCCGGAAACAGATACTGTGGCTCTGCCCTAGTGAACAGCGAGATCTTGGTCTTAACTGGCTTCGGGTACTCGTCAATCGAGTATAAATCAATCTTTTGCGGTTGCACCAGGTCACCTTTCGATCTCTTGATCAGTATTTCCAGAGCATCTTTAGTACTCGTGGCGCGTGTAATCTCCGTCTTACTGGAACTGTTCACACGTTTTATACTGAAGCTTGGGACAATGTTCCTTAGATAATGGTCAATTGGTAGATTTAACAGGTAGTTCAAAATGGTTTTCGTAACGGCTCCAATCTTCACCTTAGCCCTGTTGAATCCGTTGGTGTCTGCCTTGGACACAAAAATCATTCTCTCTGTCGATTCGCGAGTCATCGTAACGTAAACAAAGATCTCCAGTCCATAAAAGATGCTTCCATTGTTACTCAATAATATAAAATGTTCAGTTTTGATAGTTTTTAAGTCGGTCGAGGACGTCTTGTGCTGCTGTGTGACAATTGGATGAGTTTCTCTAGGAGTCGACTGTAAGTTTATCACTTGGAACTCTTCATCCTTTGGAAGAACTCGCTGCAATAGCTCGTTTAATGACATATTTTTATATATAGACGCGTTTAACACATAAATAATTTTGAAAAATCGAAAAAATTACATTTCACTTTTTGTCTGTTGTTTATTAACAATTCCTAATAATTATACAAAGATGACAGCCAACGTTCCCAAGACTGCAGCAACGGTAGCCACTGCAATTCCAAAATAAATTGAATAAATGATGATGTTATCCAGTTCATTATAGTATAATTTCAAATAAAATGCAAGTGGATAGATAATGCAGATACCAAAGCAAATTGCACTACCTAAAAAGGACATTATTCTCCCAAAATTTGTAAACACCAATGACGTTATAAAAAATATAACTGTTACGAACAATCTGTTGAGAATCTTAATTATAGGAATTTTATTGTTTTCAAATTTCTTCAACGTGAACTGGTCAGTCATTGTGATGATTGGCCTTAGAATCAAAGGACCTTTGGAGATTGGTAACAGTCCCATCAGGGTGCATATTGCTAAGTAAACCCATCTGGGTTGTCCCTCTGTCAACATGATCGATTTTGTAATCTGATCGGATATTTTATTGCCAAACATTAAGTAACCAATTGACGCCATTGTAAAGTCAACAAACCATGTAAAGGAAAAAATAATTGAACATGATTTATTGTATTTGTGTGGGTGTTGCATATCCTTATAAAGTTCTGGAAATATTGCATGTCCACCAAACGGTGACATAAAAATACCCAAACTTAGCAATAAGTGCTTGAAACTCATTGGCCACAGTGAGGTTTCTGCAAAAGTATGTAAAGACCCTGGTGTAGTTGTTTTGATCAGTCCAGTAACTAAAACAATTACAACAATCGATGAAGTTGATAATATGCCAATCAAGCTTAAATGGGAAAGCACACTTAGTTTGACAAAACTTGATATGAAGAATAAAATTGAAATCAGTATTTTGAAGTAGAATGGCTTGATATCTGTCAATATACTGAATGATTCAGCAAATAAGATGATCATTGATATTCCAGCAGATAATAAATCCACAGTAAAAGTTAGAACAACAATCAAGTGAGCAATATTCCCAAATGAGTATAACGCTAAATCTCCGTACGTTTTCAGGTTGTGGTTCTTCAATAAGCATTTGGCTAGTAGCTTTGCCGTTACTTGTGATGAGACTGCACAAAGAAATAAGATTATGGATCCAAACACCCAGCCTGAATAGCCTAGCCCCAATGGTAATGACAATATACCAATTCCGATCAACGTGTTGATACCATTGAAGATTGTTTGTGGTGCTGTACTATTACCTGAATTAGCAAACACTATGCTTCTAACGTCATCATTTGTGTCATCATCCAAGACGCTGTTATTATTATTAGTGTCAACGTGTGAGTTAACAAGCTGTGGAGTGGTATTTTCATTAAATACGGGCGTTGAACCATAAAAGCCGCTATCATTGTTTGAAAGTAGAGACTCCTCATCCACTGCCTCATTTGGTATTCTATGATTTAGGTCAAAATCTGCATTAAGGAAGTTTGCTGAACGTGAATAGGAAGTTGCAAAGTTTGATAATGAATTTCGGTTCTTTGGTGACACTATGGAAGATAGCGAGCTGATGATTGATGATCTGCGTCTGTGCCGTCTTCCCGGAGCGTCATTGCCAATTGGTTGTGGCTCGGGCATGGCACTGATTAAGTCTAACTTTTGTTGTGAGAAAAAATATTGAAGTTTTTTTTTCAATATTTGTTTTTGCTTATTATGGATAAATTTTTAAAATAGTGATCCAATTCTGATAAATTTGTCTGGTTTTTGCTATCACTTGTAAGAATGAAAGAATACAAATCTGATAAGATTTTTGAGAATTGTGTGATTTTTTCATCATTTGATAACAATTTCATGAAAAGTTCAAATTCGACAGATTTTAGTTTTAGAATCGAGTAAAAATTCGCCAACACTGACTGATTCAGCTTTAACTCAGTGGAGTATTTCTGATCTGAGATTGCTGATAAGATTTTTGAGATATTTGCCTCATAATCATTATTCAGTTCCATCAGTTGTTCATTGTGTGAGATTTGGTTACAGTAGATCTCTTTCAACTTGATATTTTGTAACTTTAATTTATCGAATTGTGACAAGCTCTGGTCACTGACTGCTCCAGCGTCTAAGGTACTGCCACACCTCAGCATAAAGTAATTGATTTCCTCAATGATTGTCGAATAATCAGGATTCGATCCATTGATAATGGAGAGTAAGCTATCCAACTTGTTCATTATACTGTTCTTTTTCTCCGTATTTGTTGCTGATTGCTGTACTAAACCAGTAACAGCTTTCTCCAGGTTGTCCAAATTATCCGCCTGCGGAATATAATTCTCAGCCACGGCCATTGTTATCGACTTGTAACTGATGAAACAAACACAACTAATTATTTATTTAATTAGTTTGTTTGTTTGTTAGCAAGTTGATTTCCTAATCAGGAAACAAATCAAAGAGGCACCAGGTTTGAGCACCGGAACTGAAAAACTGGAATGTGCGATAATTGTCGGTTCGATTCTCGCTTTTTATGAAATCAGCTCCAGAAGTCCAATTGGATCGAGGGAAATTTGTTCTGGTATCTACAAAATAAGGTGGTTTCTAATGTGTAGCGTCCTTACACAAACACAAAAAGGAGAACATAAACATCCAGCTCTAAAAATGTAATCAAAGTCATCAGTAGGCATTCCATCCAATAATTTATCTGATTATCGCGTTAATCACCTTGTTAGATCTTCGAGATTACTTTATATTTTTGGGACTGCAGGTGCCAATTAAGGTAAATTATTTGCTTTTTGAGCTAAATCTGGGTTTTTTCTATTTTGTAAAGACAAGGAACTACTCCCAGTGTGGACTGCTGAGGGCTAGGTGTCTAATTCCACCTGACAGGACGTTCTGCTGTTTAAACAACAGCCAAATCAATAAAACAGCTGAACAAAAAGCCCAAACGTTTAAACACCCAAGACCCGAAATAAGTTTATGCTTCGGACCTGATTGGCTGAAAATTTTGGGACTGGAAAATTTTTTCACGGACTAACTGGACTAGTTTGGACAAAACGGTTCAAATGAGACCTTAATAAGACCCGGGTGTGTTTGGACATTTTTCACTATTGTCCTGAATTTCGAGACAAATGTGCTGTAAAACATTGCAAGGGTGCTGCTACAACTGGTAAAAAGAATTGCCGTTGTTTATTTAGTTGACTTCGTTTGCAGCTGACACAAATACTTAGCTGCGTTTTGAAACAAGAGTGTAAATTTGCTCAGCAGCCTGATATTATCAGATTAATCACCAAGACCATCTTTCTTCATCGGCTACAGAAACGCGCAGCACCAAGAAATTAAATAAAACGTAAAAAGCTTGTAGAAAAATTGTATAAATTTGAAGCATTACCTCTTTTCCCATTTACACCTGTTTTCCTATTTAACCTCTTGATTAGCTAAAGCTATAACGACAACATGACAGACTCCAAAAAGGTTTTCAATGTCGCAGTTTTCTTTGTCGTCTTCAGAGAGTGTTTGGAAGCTGTTGTGATTATTTCAGTTTTACTTTCTTTTTTGAAGCAGTCCATTGGTTCAAACGATGTTAAGTTGCATAAAAAATTAAGGTTCCAGGTCTGGGCTGGTGCATTGAGTGGGGTATTCATCTGTTTGTGTATTGGTGGTGGATTCATCGGTGCTTACTATGGTTTGCAAAAAGATATCTTTGGCAGTTCGGAAGATTTATGGGAAGGTATTTTTTGTATGATTGCTACAGTTATGATTACTTTTATGGGTCTTGCTATGCTGAGAATCAACAAGATGCAAGCTAAATGGAGAGTTAAGATTGCGAGATCTTTAGTTGAGGTTCCAAAGAGAAAAAGAGACAAGTTCAAAATCGGTTACCTCACAAAAAAGTACTGTATGTTCATTTTGCCGTTTGTTACAACTCTTAGAGAGGGTTTAGAAGCCGTTATCTTTGTTGCAGGTGCAGGTATCACCACCACTGGCTCAAGTGCTTCTTCATACCCATTGCCCGTTGTGGTTGGCTTAATAGCCGGTTGTATTGCTGGTTGTATCTTGTATTACGGTGCATCCTACTCATCGATGCAGATATTCTTGGTCATCTCAACTTGTATCCTATACTTGATTTCAGCCGGTTTATTCTCAAGAGGTGTCTGGTTCTTTGAAAGTAACACTTTCAACAAAAAAACTGGTGGTGATGCATCAGAATCCGGTGACGGTCCAGGTTCTTACGATATTTCCAAGACTGTTTACCACGTGAACTGTTGTAACCCAGAGTTAGACAACGGTTGGGATATCTTCAATGCTCTGCTAGGATGGCAAAATACTGGCTACATCGGCTCGATGTTAGCATACAACATTTACTGGTTAGTTATAATCATTTCGATCCTGCTCATGTTATACGAAGAAAGAACTGGCCATTTACCGTTCTGCAAAAACCTAAAGTTCAGACAGCTGAACCCAATGTACTGGATTAAAGGCAAACACCGCAAAGAACTAACTGAAGAAGAAAAAGAAAAGCTATATCAAGATGCTCAGCAGATTAGATTCAATGAGCAAGGTAATGTTATTAATTGATTTGCTACTTAGCTAATTAACCGATATATTGATGAATGATTTTTTTACCGGCTCAAATTTAATGTTTATAATGTTATCCGATTTAACACAGTTTGTAATCTTCGCAGCTTTTCTAATCAATTTGATCAATGTACCAGTAAAATATAATCAAAAAAATCAACAGCAAAATTTATAGTTAGATTTTCGCCAAGATTAAGATTATTATGCATATAAAACCAAACGGCTGTGGTTTGTCATAAAAGTAGCTGTAACTTTTAAAAATGCTTTGTATGACTGTAGTAAGTACGAGTCAAATTATAGTACAATTCAAGCATAATTAAGGCAAGGGACCCTACAAGACATGCCCTTATTTGTCGTCGCATGTACAAGGATTTGTCCGGATTGTCGCAGTTTTTCTGTGTCTTGCAGCATTTCCTAAAAAGTAAAGGACGAACTCTAGTCTTCCTTGGTTTACTCCGTTTTTCGGCTGTATCTTTGGACACAGACACGGTGAAAAGATCTGAATTGAACTGACATGTTTCACGGGTAGACTTGAGCCAGTAAATCTACCTGGAACCTGCCCAAGGTTGGGAGTTTGCACACCTTTTTCAAAAATGTAGAGAAAAAAACCATCAAAAAATGAAAAAAAAGTCCCTAAGGATCTAGTCCACAAGTCTCTATGCACCTGTTGTCCATGCATAAAATAATCAGATTAATCTGATGGGAATTAATTTTTCGCCAGTTATTTAAACAGATAGTTTTCACCCCAAAACTTGCTTCACAAGCTGCTCAGTTGTTAGTTACTAACTATCAGGTTTTATACAAAATGACCTCAAGTTCTAAGGTTTTCAACGTTGCAGTGTTTTTTGTTGTGTTCAGAGAATGTTTGGAAGCTGTGGTGATTATTTCAGTGCTGCTTTCATTTTTGAAACAATCCATTGCGGCTGAAGATCATCAACTATACAAAAGATTGAGGTTTCAAGTCTGGGCAGGGGCACTGATTGGTGTGTTTATCTGTCTATGTATTGGTGGTGGGTTTATTGGTGCATACTATGGATTGAAAAACGATATTTTTGGAGGTGCAGAAGATTTATGGGAAGGTATCTTCTGTATCATTGCAACTATTATGATTTCATTTATGGGAATTGCCATGTTAAGAATCAACAAAATGCAAGCTAAATGGAGAGTCAAGATTGCTAAGGCAATCATTGAAGTTCCCAAGAGAAAGAAGGACAGATTCAAACTTGGTTACCTTACAAAAAAATACTGCATGTTTATCTTGCCAGCAGTCACTACCCTTAGAGAAGGGTTAGAAGCTGTTGTTTTTGTTGCGGGTGCTGGTGTCACTACTGCTGGCTCAAGTGCTTCCGCGTACCCATTGCCAGTGGTTGTTGGTTTGATTGCAGGTATCTCAGTCGGATGTTTGTTGTACTACGGTACATCATACACATCCATGCAAGTCTTCCTAGTGATCTCAACATGTATTCTTTATTTGATTGCAGCTGGCCTATTTTCAAGAGGTATCTGGGGATTTGAAAACTACGAGTTCAATCAGCAAACTGGAGGTGATGCGTCAGAATCCGGTGATGGTCCTGGATCATACAATATTGCAAAGACTGTTTACCATGTTAACTGCTGTAACCCAGAACTGGATAACGGTTGGGATGTTTTCAATGCTTTACTAGGATGGCAAAACACTGGATATATTGGTTCAGTGATAGCATACAACTTATACTGGCTACTGATTATTACCATTTTGCTGTTGATGTTGTTTGAGGAAAAAACTGGCCATTTACCATTCTGCAAAGGATTGAAGCTCCGTCACTTGAATCCTATGTATTGGATCAAGGGTAAGCACAAACAAGAGTTATCAGAAGAAGAGAGACAAAAATTGTACGAAGACGTACAAAATGTTAGATTCAATGAAAACGGTGAAATCGTTGAAAGTGAATAATGTGCTTATGTTATGTATCCAGGTTTAATATATTTCTATCTAGTTTTAATCTAATCGAACTGATCATTTGGATCGATTTTGAACAGTTTATCAGGATTAAGAATGCGTAATGGATCAAGACTGAACTTGATCTTTCTCATGACATCTATGGTGTCGATACCCAATTCTTTCAATAGGTGATGTCTCTTAGCAAAGCCAATTCCATGTTCCCCTGAACATGTACCTTCAGCGTTCAAACTTCTGTCAACAATGCTTGCAATCAATCTGTTGGCCTTTTCCACGTCTTTCTCCTCATACATCAGAAGACAGTGGTAGTTACCATCGCCAACATGTCCCACTATAGTACCGTACAGACCTTCTCTAGCAATGTCATTTTGAACACCTTCAATGACAGAGGTCAAGTTTGAAATTGGCACAGCTGCGTCAGTTGACCAGATCTTCACGTTTGGTGAGATTGTTTTACGGCCGTAGTCAATTGAGGCCCAAAAAATGGATTTTCTGGCTCTCCATAAGTTTGCTTGCTCAGTTTCGGATTTGGCATACTTAAATTTGACTGAATTGTTGTCATAACAAATTTTTTCAACCTGTTTAACCAGCTCCTTCAGTATCTTTGAGTTGTTACCACCAATTTTCACAAAAAGAGTTGGTTTCTCCAGCCACTTACCGTCTGGGTCCGAGTGATTGATACAGGTCATCATCTTGTCATCTAGCAGTTCTATGGCGTTCAGCTGTAGCCCCTGCTGTATGAACTTGGTGACGCAATTGGTAGCATCTAGCAAAGAGTTGAAGCTAACAACTGCGACCGTTTCCACTTTTGGCTTGGTGTGCAGCTTCAAAGTTGCTTCTGTTATGACTCCAAGGGTTCCCTCGCTGCCTATAAACAGCCCGGTCAGGTTGTAGCCGTTTGAAGCCTTTTTAGGTCTTCTCTTGGTTTTGATGATTGTTCCGTCAGCCAGAACGACTGTCAGGTTGATGACGTTCTCCTTCATGGTTCCGTAGCGCGAGGCGTTTGTTCCGGAGCACGAGGTGCCGATCATTCCACCAACCAGTGCGCCAGGCCCAGGGTCCGGGCCCAGCATTAGTCCGTCTGGGCCCACAAGCTCGTTGATTTCCTCCCAGCCCACGCCCGCTTCCACAGTGATGTCCAGGTCGTCCTTGTTCAGCTTGATGATCCTGTTCATCCTGGACAGGTCCAGGATAACACCGTTTCTCGTGGAGACGAACTGCGACTCCAGCGAGGTACCACCGGAGTAGGGCAGTATTGGGATGCGCAGGTCGTGGCATATCTTGAGCACTTCGCTCACCTCTTCGGTGGTCTCAGGGTACAGGATGATGCTTGGTCTCTGGGACGGCAGGGGCTCATGCAGCGTGTAGCTGTTTTTGGTGTGGCCTTCGATATCATTTGGAGAGTTTGAGATCTGCCCTTCTTTCTGGAGCAATTGCTTGAATCTGGCAACCGCCAGCTCGAAATCCAGCTGGGACCCGTACGCTGGGGGCGGGATGTCGCCCAGTGAGGTCTTGGATGAGTGTGGGAACAGGAATTCTGGCGGCAGGGCCAACGTCTGTTTTAAAGCGAAGTAAAAACCCACTGCGGAACCGGATAAAAACAGTGTTGCCGGCCACACAAACCTGGCCCAGCGCGCGCTCTGCTTGCCAGTGCCTGTGGAGTTCCATCTGCGGCCCCAGCAGTGCCTCACGGCCCGCAAATTCCTCGTGAACATGGCACTTTCTCCAGCTTTTGGTACACTTTAGGCGAGATTTTTCACTTTTGCAGTTTTTTTTTATCGCACCGTCCTGATAACGCAGGACCGACCGGCTAGCGGGAGCTGGGACAGCTGCTGGGGCGTGGCTGCAGAACCCGAAGCTCGAGTGCAACGGTGTGTGGGCAGTGATGCTGCGCCACAGTGTGTCCACACTGTGGGCGGCTCAAAACGGCCCAAAACGGCCCACAACGGCCCAAAACGGCAGGTTAACCCTTGGAATCTTCTGGAAATACCTACATAACCGGGAATTTTCTTCAGTACTTAACGCTTTCCTCAACATACATAAATCCCCGTAGAAAGGAGATGACGAAATAGCCAGCACACCCAGTTGCCCCAAACAGCACAAACCCACTCGCTTTCGGCTGGTATTTAACACAACGCTCTGCATTACTTCACCAACCACGTCAGCACCGCACCTACTGGCACGCACGCGTAGCTAAAGACCAAAGCTGTTTGAACATCCAGACATTTCACGCTCGCCTTAGCTAAGATTTCAAGCTTTCAGAAAGGAAGTGCAAAATAAAACAAAAAACCTAATGATATTTAGTAACAAGTATTTAGATCAACAACTAACGCCAGAGACTCGTCCAGAAGCCAGAAACAACGCAATTTCAACCTACAGCACCATTTACTATCCACTACTAGACAAAGCGCACCCACTAGACGACAAAACAATGGCAAACAACAGCAACTACCTCAACCACAACACCAACAACAACTATTTTGACGGCCTGAACAACGTGAACGGCAGCAGCGGTCAAGGCGGCAACATGGACAACCTGATCGACCCGTCGATCCAGCAGGACCTGTCGTCGTTCAACCCTTCGTTGCTGGACTCGACGGGCCTGACGCCTGCTCACTTGACGGAACTGGATGAGTTCGATAACAGCGACCTGAACCCTCACAACGACGCCAGCAACGACATCAGCAGCACCAACAACAACAGCGCGCTCATCGCGTCCCCAGTGCCAACTTTCCTCAAAATAACCAACCCAAACCTCAAGAAGAACACAACCATCAAGAAGCAGACCACCAGCAAGCCCCCAAAGTCCAAGCCTGCGTTTGTCATGAAGCTGTGGACCATGGTCAACGACTCGTCTAACCACGAGCTCATCAACTGGGCCAATTCCGGCAAGACGTTCCTTGTCACCAACAGAGAGCTTTTTGTCCAGAAGGTGCTGCCAAAGTACTTTAAGCACTCCAACTTTGCCAGCTTTGTCAGACAGCTGAATATGTACGGCTGGCACAAGGTGCAAGACGCCAACTCCGGCTCGCTGCACAGCGACGAGAAGTGGCAGTTCAGCAATCCGAACTTTCAGCAGAACAAGCCGGAGCTGCTGGAGAAGATTGTGCGCAATAAGCCCAACGACGAGGAGTTCAACCAGATCGATGTGTCGCTTTTCATCAACGAGCTGAATGCCCTCAAGAGCAACCAGATCAAAATATCGCAGGAGCTGCAACGAGTCAAGCAGGATAATCAGCTGGTGTGGCAGGAACTGTACTCGACTCGCGAGAAGAACTTGCTGCAGAACAGCAAGATTGAGAAGATACTGCAGTTCTTGTCCAAGCTGTATGGCAACAATGTCAAGATGCTGGAGCAGTTTGACCACAACAGCAACATCACCGAGCTGAGCCCTGAGTCCTCGGCCTCGGCTGCGGCTAGCAATAACTCTAATAATAATGTTAACAGCCGCAACATCAACAGCAACATCAGCAGCAACATGAACAACATGAACAACGGCAGCAATTTCTCCGATATCAACAACCTGAACGATGCGATTGTCACGTCGCCCGAGCTAAACGACCTGATGAATGGCAACACTTTGGACCTGAACAACTACCAAAAACCAAGACTGCTCTTGAAGCAGAGAAGTCTGTCGAACTCGTCCTCTTACAACAACTCGCCGCAGGGTCTGAACAGCAGCGGCAACAGCAACAACGACAGCCCGATCCAGGAGATCATCAGAACCCCCAGCGCAGGCAACAAAACACTGCCTGGCGAGACTCTGTTCGCAGACGATGAGCTGAACGAGTTCCTGAATGGTGGTAATGCCACTGGCCATGGTGCTGCGGGCAGTGACAGACCAAGGCTGGACCGCCAGGCGAGCCTGGAAGGACTGAACAAGTCCATTGAGCAGCAGGGACAGTCTCTGGACGACCTGCTGAACCGGCTGCAGACGTCTCAGCAGCCAACAGACGACTTTGCGATCGACGACTTTTTGCAGGATGACCTGCTGGGCACAGGAGAAAAAGATACATCCAAGCGCACCATTGAGGAAATAAACGACGAGGGAAACAGTAATAATATTTACAATAATAATAATAATAATACTAATAATAATGAAGAGGATGACGATGAAGGCGAGGTGGAGGAGATCATAAACCCATCAAAGAAGAGAAAATCCGATAATAATTTTTAGTTTACTTAACTTAATTTTATGACCAACTTTATGATGATTGTTCTGATTCAAATTACATTTAATTGAATTTAAATATAAAAGATATAGCGCTCAGTGAGTTCCGTGGCTGACTTTTTCCAAAACGGTTTCGTATGAAACTTCAGAGAAGTCGGTACCTTGGATGTCAGCTGCAACACCATTCAAAGATTTTCTTAAAGCGTCTTTGGACGAGGCGTACACCATTTTGGACTTGATTGGGGCGGTATCTGGAGACCATGCAAAGAAGATGATCTTGGATCTCTTACCTTCCGATGGTAGCTCGTATTCAAAGTCGTAAACTGCGTACAAACTCTCGTTTTCTGGTAGTTTACCTAGAAATTCATCATAGTCGGCCGAGTTGGAGGTTTCCTTCACCACAATTTCCGTCTTGGATGGGTTCAGTTCGTACAAGATGAACTTGAACTTCTTACCCAACTTCAAGTCATTGAATGCTTTTAATGATTCGTCTGCGACAACAACTCTGTGCGCCTGTTAGTATTTTTAGTCCGTGGGTTGCTGTCTGTCCCGTTCTGCCCACTCACCCTGATCTTGACTGGCTCCCATGTTAGTATAAAGCCCAATTGCCCCTTTTTAGTTGCTTCCCACTCACCATTTTGTGCTATTCTGTTCCTATTAAACGTATCGTTTGTTATTTAGCAGAAACAATTACGAATTGTTGTCGTTTTTCACTCCTTTTCCAAAATCGACGATGTGGTCTGAGTTCCGACCGGCGAGTTCCGAGGGCTGCTTTTTTTAAAAACAGTGTGGGACCACCTGGGCGTAGGGGCCTGCTGAGGCGGTGAGATCCCGGCTGTACCCAGTTAGGTGCTCGCGGAGGGCACCGGCAGGCTTACTCTTTTGTGCCCTCGTCGGAACAGCGCTGCACCGCCTGCAACTTGCATTCCGATCCTAAACTCTGCGCCCAGTTCCGACCAGCTTACTAATCACAGCGTAAGAAGTGCGTGCACTTTTTTAGTGATACAAACAACAAGCACCTGAAACGCGCCCTATGGACAGCTTGGAGCGCAGACTGAGGGACGTGGAGCTCAAGCTCGACACCCAGGAGAACGACAAGACTGTCATCCAAACAATTAAGCAGCTGGACACGTATCTTGCGGAGTATATCAACAAACACGCGAACCTGCTAAAGCTGGTAAACAACATCAACAATTCCAAGATCAACCTGCGGATTCTGGCCCCAGCGGCTGCGTCTGAGCAGGACGAGGATGCACAGCTACCCACAGAGCACAAAGAGCAGATAATACTGGCCAATTACGAGGAGATCAGCAGCCTAATTAAACAGGTGACAAGAATCCAAACAATCCCTCACAACCTCGAGATCAGCCCCGAGCTGATGCTGCAGGCGCCAGCCAAGCTCCAGGACTACCACAGGCTGCAGCAGCTCAAGCTGGAGTACAACCAGCTGCTAGTGAGGTCGATCAACCTTCTGCAGAACTATTTGAAATTGAACGAGAATATTGACAGATTCTTCAAATGCGTCAAGTTCAAAATGAGCGAACCGTGAGCGAGTCCGCCGGTTCACAAAGGGGCCTGGTGCTACACTAAACAGATAAGATGGGTACGTCGCTTTTGCATACTTAGCGATTCAAAAGAAAATTTTTTTGCCTATAGTTAATTTTCTTTACTACTGGAAATACTCATTAGTAAAGGGAAAAGCATGTTGTTAAGGAAGCTGCAGCTGGTACGGCCCGTTTGGACCCGGTTGCTATCGACGTGCCCGGCAGAGAGAATACCCAGCGGGTTCACTCAGGCACAACCACAGGCAGACGACCTGATTATCATTGCCATGTCGTCTGGGGTTGATTCGTCTGTGGCAGCATCCATCTACTCCAAAAAGTATAAAAACTGCCAGGGAATCTTCATGACCAACTGGACACAAACAGAATCGCAACGGTGCCTGGAGCAGGACATCAAAGACGTGGAGAAAGTTGGCCAGCAGCTGGACATTCCGATTGAGATGGTCAACTTTGAGAAAGACTACTGGATTGATGTGTTTGAACCGATGATCGAGAGCTACAAGAACGGCAAAACGCCCAATCCAGACATTGACTGCAACAAGTACGTCAAGTTTGGCAAGCTGGTTGAGCATATAAAGAAGAAGTACGACAATAAGGGCAGAAACTGGTGGTTAGTCACGGGCCATTACTCGAGAATCTTGCAGAATACACAATTGAACAACGAAAGCCAGCTGCTCAAGGCTTTCTACAAACCTAAAGATCAAAGCTACTATCTGTCCCAGGTTGACCCGTCCATATTCAAAAAGCTACTGCTCCCAATTGGGTTTTATACCAAACCAGAAATCAGAGAATACGCCATCAAGAACAAGCTTGTCGTTGCCGAGAAACCGGACTCCCAGGGACTGTGTTTTGTTGGGCAGTCCCAGAACCATTTTGGGAACTTCTTGAGAAACTATATCGACGAGTCGCCGGGAAACTTCATAACGGAGGAAGGCGTGGTCTGTGGGCAGCACCCGGGGCTGTGGTCTGTCACAATAGGGCAACGGGCCAGGATCCCTATGCCACAGGGGGACCCGAAGACCTGCGGCGTGTGGTTTGTGAGTGAAAAGAACCTGAAGACGAATGAAATAACTATTGTCAGAGGCACCGACAACAGTGCACTGTTCAAAAAAATCATTTATTTAGACGAGTTCAAGTACATACAGAGTCAAAAGCTAGATGAGTTTGATGTGAACGAATTGAGCATTAACCACAGGTCGCTGCATAAGGATCCGGTGTATATAAACAGCATTAAGATCAACAAAGACGGGAAACTAGTGTTTCAGCTGAAGGATAGATCACGAGGCGTTGCTCCTGGACAGTACCTAGCAGTGTACCACCGGGACGTGTGCCTTGGTTCTGGAGAGATCAAGTTTGCAGAGTGAGTGCCATGCCAAAGTTCATTCACTCCAGTTCCTCCAAAACTGTGCATTTAGCCACTTCTTCACTGGTTTGTGCTCCATCCAGAATAAATAAGTTTCCCAGTCCCAACAATGGCAAGTACAGCTCCTTGACCGCCAGGAAGCTCAAGATAGTGGCGTTCATAAAGCACTGTTCTTGGATGGCTAATTTGTGCACTTTGGCAAAGTGCAGAAGCTTGTAAATAAACTCACCACGGAACAGCAGAACCACTGTCTGCAGCAGTGAAATCAGCAAAAAGGCGGAAGACAACACCACTGTGAACTTTCTAAACTGGTTGAATTTAACCAGAAAAGCGGAATTTTTGCCATTCGCGGTGGACAGGGTGGTTTTGCACTGCTTATTGAACTTCTGGACGAAGTGGACGCCCAGCGACATGAATGCCAGTGAACGGAAGCTCACACTCTCTGTACTGTTGAACTGTGGGGTGGGAAGTACCATGAACACGAACACACCGAAAAAGGACTGTGCCAGTTTTTTATCAGTTGGGCATGTAGCACCGGACACAGTTGGTCCACGGGACATTTGGACAGCTGTTGCAAGAACAACTATTGCTCCAAGGGTGCCGATGTTGTACAGCAGGGCTTCAAGGAACTTTCTGAGGAACTGGTTAGCTGGTAAATAGTGCCCGTTCGATACGAAATATAACGCATAGCGCAGCAGGTTGTAAAAAAGCGCACCGCCAGTAGCAAGTGTCCAGTGGTGGAGCATGCGGTTCGCACCTTCACGCTGTGACTTTAGCAGGGTGATGGTGCTCACCAGCACACACAGGGGCAGGACCACGCATTTCAGGATCCGCATCTCCGCCAAACTGTCTAAACTGTACCCTGAGCCTGTCTGCGTGGCCCTGACGCTGCCGGCGCCCTTGGACGTGGCGCTGTATGCCACGACACAGTACACACCGGACTCTGGCACGACGTAGCGGTACTGGGACAGCGGTTCCAGCACCTCATTGGCTTCAACAGGGCCTGAAACATTGAAAAGACCCGCTTTCTCGCACAGTCCCGCCTTATGGAGCCGCTCAGAGCACAGGAAAAACCCGCCTGGGTTCTGCGTATCAAGCAGATCCCCCGTGTAGACGTCCACGTTGTTCGTGGCGAGCTGTTGCAGCCTGGTGATCACCACGGACGCAGGATCTGTGCCTGCCTGGACCGCTATCTGCGGTGGTTTGGCCCCCTCCAAGACCTCAAATGCATCACACTTGCGCAAGCTGGAAGCCCACGCGCCCCCAGCAAGCGCGAAACACACCGAAGCACAGCTCACTAACCTCATTCTGTGCTCTTCTATGGTTTACTTTTTTACTTGAAAATAATTTCAACTTGTTTACATTGCACAGTAAACAAAAGAACCCCCAGCGGCGATGTTTTGGCCCTCTAGTGCGCCCAAGACGGTGCAGCTGCCATCTGTGCTGAGCGCGGACGAGCGTGTGGTGCAGCTGAGCGCGAGCCAGGCCGTGCTGGAGCCTTTCCTGGTGCTGACTGAGCGCTCTGTGGTGCTGTACGACGCCAACTATACAGTGCCCGTGTCGCTGCACAAGCGGTCTGACGACTCCCTAGAGAAGTACGGAGCGAACGTGTGCTGCAAGAGAAACTACGAGGACAGCGTGGTGGTGGTGCGGACCGCCAAAGACTGCCTGCTCGTGTACTCCATCACCAAACCGGAAATGAACTACAACAGCACAGACGACGAGGTGCTGGCGGTGTACGACGATGCGAACGGCAACATCATCCAGAACGGCCTGGTCATTGAGAAGCAGTCTTTGTTTTACCAGAGCCAGGAGATCGACAACCCGATTTTGAAGTACCATCTCAAGTTCAAGCTGTTTTTGAAGATTTCGCAGGGCATTGCTGATTTCAGGCCATTGAGCAAGTTTGAGTTGCTGCTGGTCACCAAAACCCACACCAGCTTCATCAATTGCAACACAGACCTGAACGAGACGGTGGATCTGGATATTGACGGGGAGATCCAGGAGGTTTGCAACGACAAGAACTCTGATGAGTTTATCATCAAGACTAGCGACAGTGTTTACTTCTACGAGCGAGCCAACTACGGGCTTAACTTTGTTGAGAAAATACAGCTGGAAGCTCAAGTTCTGACGTACAACAGGTGGTTCAACTTGATTTTGTACGAGTCGGACCATAAGCTGATTTACTATAGCCGTGAACTGAAACGCGTCATCAGGGAGGTGGAGTTAGCCACCCAGGGAAACCTGAACTCGATAAGCTGGTCCCTGGACGGGTACGTGGCGTATGTAACGCTCAGCGACGGCACGTGGCGGTCTTATTCCTCGTTTGGCCAGTTGATCTTTGCCAGTGGCGAGTCTGACTGTGAGCTGAACTGGCTGACCCGAATCCAGGCGCTGACAGTGTACCCATACCACGACGCGCTGATACTGACAGACGGAACCAAGCTGTACAAAACCGCAATTTCAAGAGCATTGCATCTGATTAACCCAATAAATCACAATATGAAGGTTCCAATTCTGGTACAGGACTCCACCATTTCGCTTTATGTGAACCAACTAACAACTAACAACTCTCAGTTGAACTGGCGAAACATCGAGGTTCCCTTTGAAAAGTTCCAGAACCTGCTCTTCATTAACAACGTTTCATTTTCTAACGATGGTAAGTTCCTGGCGATTTCCAGTTTTAAAAACCTATTGATTTACTCCATAAAGCAAAATGTATGGACGTTTTATAAAAACGATTACTCGACCGACTTGGTAATTGAGAAGCTGACTTGGTTTGAGAACTCCAACTTTCTGATTGTGCTAACAAAAATAAAATCAGGCTCGGAGCTGATTCTCATTGATTTTAAGAAATTCGACCATAAGAAGTTGGACTCTGAAATGGTGGTGTTTAAATACGATTTCAATGTCAATGTGAAGCTGATGAATGTCATCAAGAGCCATATATTAATCTTTACTGAGAGTAACAAGTTCTTCAACTTTAAAATTGAGAAAACTGGGTTCAATAAGATTAAAATTGATCTGGTGAAGGTTCTCTCATTAGAGAAGGTGTTTCAAACCGAGAAAAACTTTAAAAATATCATTAAAGTGGATGAAGATTCACAAGATTTTATCATTTTAAATAATGGGGAACTTGTATACCTGAAATTAGAGGACAATAAAGTGTTTAAGAAGATAATTGTTTTGAACAAAATTGAGTATATCTGCTACAGCGAGGAAATTAGCGGGTACTACTGCTTTGATGGAGAGTCTATTTTAATAATGAAGGATCTGTTGGAGCTGGAGGCGGAAAAGATACTGCCAATTAAGGTTCAAAACTATCCAATTTTGATGCTGATGAATAAAGGGACTTTTATCAGCCTGGAGAGTTCCGTCATCAAGAAGAAGAACATTGAAATGAACTACTTGGTAACAAACAGCTCAATTTTTTTGCATGAGGTGATCAAATTTGAAATGGAGGCCAAAAACGAGTACAATGGACTGGAAGTTCTCAAGAAATACAATAAATACAAGAATTTCCAGTACAGCCTGGAGTTGTTGCTGTACAAGATAGTCGTGAATAACCTGGATTTCAGGCTGATCAAACCGATCTTAAAAATCAATCCAATAATCGAGCTGAACGTTGTCTCGAGATGTCTAAGAAAAATCGAGGTTAAGCAGTGGGAGAAGCTATTCAAGAATTTAGACCTAACGCCTGAATCTATGCTTCACGAATGTTTGGAGAAGAAGCAGTTCAAGACGTTAGGAGTGTTGATCATCGTGCTGTTGAATTCTAAAGAGGATTTGAAGATCGATCTAGTCGAGTTGCTGAGTTCAATTGTGGAAAATTTCGAACACGACGATGAGCTGTTTGAGATCTCAGTTCAGCTAATCAAATTTATGAAGATTTTGGATAAAAGTTTACTAAAGAAAGCTATAGAACGCATAAGCGCTTAAGGCTGGCTCACGTGGGGGTGAAGAACTTGAGATCAATCCAGCTCATTAATTGCCGTGAGGAATCTATAGACGGTTTGACTAACTTGAGTATGTTTGAGATCTTATTCTAGTTTGTAATGGGTTTGTATTGTGATCGTGGATGGTTTGAAACCAGTTAAACGGTCAAGGTTCAGAACAGGCTGCCTGACGTTAAGGTGTACTGTGGACAAGCAGGACAAGCAGTCCAGGCTTACGAAAGAGCTGTTGGTTTGATTTTAGAGAAAGTTTATCAAGAAATCTATAGATGGGATAAGAAGCGGTTAGGGCTTCTATGTCTAGAACAAGTTGAAGGCAGCTTGAACCTGTGGGATGGAGTCCAAGTTGTCAATCCATTTCTTGATTTCTGGGAACTTGTCGACATTGAAACCAGATTTGAAGAGTCCCTTTGCGTGTGGCAGTGCAATGATGTCTGCCAGGGAGATGTGGTCGCCGACCAAATAGCCCGTGCTGTTTTGCTTGAGTTGCTGCTCGACCAGGGTATAGGCTCTGTCGGTCTCTGCTTCGAATTTTGCGAATGCGTCAGTTTGGCTGGAGCCCTTGAAAACGTTGTAATTGGCCTGGTTTGGATTGAGGTATGACGCGTGGAAGAACAGGAACTCGATCTCTTTCCAGTGGAGGGGCGAGGTTGCCGGGTACGAGTACTTGTGCTCAGTGTCGTACTTTGATGAGAGGTACACCAGCAGGGCGCCGCTTTCAGCGAGCGAAACAACGTGGTTTTCAGCGTCCACGTCCACTAGGGCCGGAATCTTGCCGTTTGGGTTGATCTTGAGGAACCAGTCCTGCTTCTGCTCCTTGGTGCTGAGGTTTACTGGGTGCAGAACGTACTTAAGGCCCAGCAGCTCGAGCAAGATGGCCACTTTTTGGCCGTTGGTGGTGTTGGCAGTAAAGAATTCGGTGTATGGTGGCGACAGGCCGTCGGTCTTTTGCTTCTTTTCGTCAGCCATGGTTAGTGTGTTGGTAGGGAGAATATGGAGCGTTGGTAGGGAGCGGCAGCTACACAGTTTATATAGGCGAAGAGCTGTAGGTGTTAGCGCTTGCATAGCCTAATTCGGCAAACTAGCCACTGCTGGGCTACTGGGGCGTTGTTACACTAAGCAGGCAGAGCATTGCTAGCCTGGGCTGCTTAACTAAGTTCATCGCACGGAGATAAAGCCTGGTGAGCTTGTCTACATCGTGCTTTAAAGCATTGTAAATAGATACTTACCAAAACACTATGTATTCTAATCTCTAATGATATGCCGTGATCATACATACAGAAAACACATACACATAGCCTAGTTTGATACATTCACCATCCTATCTTATAGTCTGCTTAGCATACTTTAAAATATTCCCCATCCTGGTATATAGTCTGCTTCATTTATGGTAACAGACATACTTTTAAAATATTTTACTATTAAATAATAGCTCTGCCTATTTCACTCGCTATTATCTCTTACTTCACTTGATATTACTCCTTGTATAACCGGCTGGCTACTCTATACACACTACACTAAGTACCGTTACTTTCTAGGCTGTCATATTAACCTATTATCTTTCTATCTTAGGTCAAGTATATGATGTGTTGAGGTAGATTAATACTGATTGATACCGTTTGTTAAAAAGCCCCCTGGTATTGGATTTCATTCTGAATGATAGTATGTTAGAGTGTGGGAAAGCTCTATATGTAATATTCGTACACCACGTTATACATCAAAAGGTATATCCCAGCTGCACACTACATTATACCTTTGAAAGTTATATCTTGTTTACACTACAGACCCAAAAGGTTATCTCTTAGTATAGATGTAATTTGTAGTTGAGAATGGTTGGTTAACCTTGAAAATGACTGTAATGACGTTTACGGTAAGGGACTTCTAGTATAACCAAGCAGTAAACTAAGTATATTGGGATAGGCACTTTTTTTGCATCAGGAGTGCCTATATATCGATCTGAGTATAACCCTAAATGTGATACTAGGACCATATATACAGCTCTGCAACTGCTAGAAGAGTTTGATTGAGTACCAGAGACGAGTGATTAGCAAGGTGAGCAGTTAGTCATACTCGCAAAACTTCATGATGCATATACTTCAGAAGGTGCTAATCATGGAGCTAATACTTCTTAGGTGCTTATACTTCTTAGGTGCTTATACTAGTTGATAACTGAGAGTATTTCTACTGTTTCACATGCTTATTAGTAGATTAGCAGCTTTTAGGTGGTTGCGACTAGCTTACTACTAGATAGTTAAACTTAGTTGGAGTACTGTATTACAATATATATAATGTTTGGTGACCAACTAGTGGAATTACATACCACTGGGCTACAGGTGCTATACTGGGCTGGACTCTGGAGCAGCTTGAGGCACAGCCTGGGGCACAGGCTGGTAACCTGGGACCTGGCGGACGGTTTTCCAGTGCTTGACGGTGAGACCGTCACTAAGGGTGAGAGTCTCTACCTCAAGCTGGTAGCCCAGCAAATGGGGCAGGGCGTAGAACTTGGTAAGCCAGTACAGTGCGCAGGCAAGCAGCACCAGGCACGCGGTGATGTGGTACGGTGGGAGCAGACTGATCCTGCCTATAGAGGAGTCAGGGCTGACAAAAGGCGCGAGGACGATGGTGCCGGAGGTGAGGACCACACAGGCGGTGCCCAGCAGGCTGGAACGGATGGGTGCGCGCTCGTTAGGGAACCTCCTGCGCAGGATGAACACGCCGGCAGCGCACATGAGCAGAAACAGCTGCTGAGGGTAGCCCTCCAGGCTGACATAGTAGTTAAAGGCGTCGCCCGATGGGGGCAGGGCAAGCAGCCAGGCAGCCGTGAGCACGCAGGTGAGCAGCAGCGCGCACAGCGGGGTGTTGGTGTGCCTGTAGTTGGACGCCATGAGCTGGGACAGCGGGAAGTAGCCCTCTCTGAACACCTGCTGGTTCATTCGGGACACGGCGTAGGTGACGACGAAGACGTTAGAGGCTGAGCTGAGCGCAATCGACACTGTGACAAACTGGCGTCCCACACGGTACCCGAACAGCCTCTCGAACAGCACAGAGCCTATGAGCGGGCCTGTGCGCCAGATCTCGTCGTGGGGAATCACCTTGAGGTAGGCGATGTTGATGAGCAGGTAGTTGAGGGCCACTACGAGCAGGGAGGCCTTGCCTGCAAAGGCCATGGTGCGGACCGGGTCGTGGATCTCGCTGGCGACGGTGTGGACGTTGTTCCAGCCTGAGAAGGTGAAGAAGCACTGGAGCAGGGCTGTGGCGACACTGGCCACGGACGCCGAGCCGCCCTCGTGGAACCGGTACAGAGAGGAGTCCCAGTGGAGCTGGCTGGGCAGTCCTGTGAGCGAGCTGGGCGCGAGCAGCACGTAAAGGCCGGTCAAAGTCATCACGAGGACTAAAAACAGCTTGAGAGCCCCCAGCACGTTCTGCATAAGCAGCCCGTGCCGCACCGACACCCCGTGGAAGAAGGTGACGGCCACAATGAGCGCAAGCCCGACGTAGCTCGCAGTGCGTGTGGTGTCGATGTACTGCTCGTCGAAGCCCAGGCAGTACAGAAAGTACTTGCCAAACACCAGGCAGTTTGTGAGCGAGACGCCAAACAGCACGGAGAACAAACCAAACACCACGCTCACCAGCAGCTTGGGGCGCGGGTAGATGAATTCCAGGAACACCTTGGTGCCCCCGGAGCGTGGAATAATGGAGCCCAGCTCCAGAAAGCAGAACAGTCCACAGACGGAGGACACGCCTGCGGCGACCCAGACGGCCATGAACAGCAGCGGGCTGCCGCCGCACCCTCTGAACACGCCGGCGGGCACTGCCCATATTCCAGAGCCGATGATTCTGCTGATGAAGAGCACCACCGTGGAGAACCTGCCCAGGTGCCGGCCCTGGGGCACGTCCTCGGTGCCCTGGTGAAGCCCAGCTCCTCCAGCACCTTCCTTGGGGCCAGAACCGTCAACAGCGAGCCTAGCGCTCTCCCAGCCCTCACTGGGCCCCATAAAACCCTCACTGGGCCCCATAAAACCCTCACCGGGGCCCATAAAACCCTCACCGGGGCCCCTAGCGTCATCCGTGGAGCCCCTAGCGTCCTCCCTGGCAAGCATAGTCTCCCGCGGGCTCAAAAGGCCCTTGCTGGAGCCCTCCTCAGCTCCTCCAATCTCCTTTGGCGCCATAGAAACATTGCTAGCACACTCCCCAGTCCCCTTGCTCTTACTGCTGGTACTGCCACTAGTCTCCTCAGCCCGCACTGGGCTACCGCTTGCACTGCGGGCACTGCTGGCCCTAATCTCTTTTGCCGCCATTGTGGCGATAAGATAAGAATTTTTCCAGGCAGAAAGTCTCACCAGCCAGCAGATGAGCGTGTTTGAGGTGCACCGGTACAGCTATCTGGACGGGGGTGAGTGGCACCACTTTCCCAGCCGGAGCGGGATTGTGCTGGTTGGTGGCGGGTCCAGGTTTCGCGTTATCTGGCGGTCTACAGTTCTTGTAAGGCGATTTGTGTTTGTTGAGGACAAGCTAACAAGTGCAGCAGGAGTTTGACCCAGCGGCGGCGCGGTTCAAGTACCGCAGCCCTGCAGTGGGTGTGAAGGTGGCGGGTGTGAAGTTTCAGCTGAGTTTTGCCACTGAGGGGGAGTACGTGAGGTTCTGCCAGCTCAACCACGAGCAGAGCGAGCTCAATGGCGTGCTTAGCGAGCCTAAAAGCCTCACTAGTCAGCCTGGAAACTGTACTAGTCAGCCTGGAAACCTCACTAGTCAGCCTGGAAACCTCACTAAACAGCCTGGAAGCCTCACTAGTCAGCCTGGAAAGCCTGGGGAGCTATTCAGCCAGCCTACAAATCCTGGCGCGCGTGGGGAGCTGTTTAGCCAGCCTGGCAGGCACTTGAACCAGCCTGGTGAGTCCTGTATTCTCTTTAACCCACCAGAAGGGCCGGGCAAGCTCAATAACCTCCGTTGTGGGGCAGCTGACGAGCCCAGTGGGCTCAGAAACAATGAGTCCAGCGGCTTTTTTAGCCAGAGCGTTGGCTGCGGCAGCCAGGCGCTTGCTGGGACCTCTCAGGTGGCTGTGGGTGCGTCTCAGCCGTCCTTTGGGGCTTTCCACGACTGGCGGCGCCCGGTGCACGCTAGTTTCAGCGCAGACACCACTGGAGGTGCCACTGGAGGTGGTACAACTGCAGTTACTAGCCCAGTTAACTGCACTGTTAACAGCGAGTTTTTGGCGCAAATCCTGAACGAGCCAAGCCAGCAGCTGAGGGCGTCCGTTATTGCGAAACTGGGCGACCCCAGTTTTATTGAAAAGGTGCGTTTCTTGATTTACCGCTATACAGTACTAACCGTGCAGGTGGAGCAGATCGAGCAGATCCTCAAGGGTCTGCGGTAGCTAGACAAGTGCTAGGAGGAGTGCCAGCAGTGGTACAATTAGCAGCAGTGGCGTGTATAGCGAATTGAAGCCATTGACGCTATTGGAGGCTGGTGTAGTGGAGGTGGAGGTGGAGGTGGTGCGCACGCTGGAGTGGTTTGTGGATTCTGCCGAGCTGCTAGCTGTGGTACCAGCAGGTTCAGAAGATTTGATAGACTCAGCAGATGCTGGGAGCGTGGAATCGCCAGTGGGGGATTTTGTTGAGCCAGATGAGGATGAGCTAGTTGAGGACACCGGGGAACTAGTTGAGGACACTGCAGAACTAGTTGAGGACACTTGGGATGAAGCTGATGTTAGAAAATCCTCTGGCCTGTAAAACGTCGAGGCACCTGCCTCCACCAGAATACTGCTAAACCAGTCCAGCTCTGGCACCAGTGTCATAAAGTCGCTGAACGGGAAGCTGTTGGTCAGAAGTGCACTGGTAATCTGGGCCTGGTTGGTGATCGTGGCAATCCTAATCGCATAGTTCTGGAGTGCTGCTGGGTACTCCAGAGACTTGGACGCCATTTGCTCGCCTCTTTCTTGAAAGTTGCGGTTCAAGTCGTCCAGAAAGTCAAACAGCACCGTCACGTCTGATGCCAGGGCTTGGGAAGAGGCTGATGAAAGCTCCTCTGGTGAGTAAGACGTGGTGGTTTGTGCGCTAATCTGCGAGCACAAAGCCCCGGCTAAAACGAGCTTTTGCAGTTGCATTTTGGTCCCTGTGCTACTCCTGGTGGTGGTGAGGCTACGCAGTGCTTGTAGGGAGTTGTGCGGTTTAAATACTTGGACAAGCTGGAGATTGAATTACCATTTTAAGGTACCAAAGGGTTTCCTGATTGAGCTTGTGAGATACTGCCACAGGTGTATGGCCAGCACAAGAGGGAATAGCGTGCCGTGCTCTAAGCGGTGCTCCAAGCTGTACTCCAAGCTGTACACTAAGCTGTACACTAAGCTGTACTCTAAGCTGTACACTAAGCTGTACTCTAAGCGGTTTAAGCTGTGCTTTAAGCTGAGCTCTAAGCTGAGCTCTAAGCTGTGCTTTAAGGGTGCTCTGAGCTGTAAGATGTTTATACACTCGATTTACAAGCTCAGCAGTCTGCCCAACTACAAGCAGCACTCTACGGACCAGACGTATACACAGCTAGAAATTTTCAGCTCATCGCATAAAAATAAATTTTTTACTAGCAAAAACCACTAGAGAGTTAGCAGCGTGAGAAATGTCGAACGACCTGTGGAGACTGGACATACTGGAGCGGGGCCTGCTGGGGAAGCCTGCACGGTACGCCAGAACAAAGAAGATTGTGAGATCGAAGCAGAAGGGCAAGTTCATCACGCAAGATAAAGAGGCAGGTTTGAGGCAAATAAGCGAGCTTAAGAGCAAGATTTTCAGCAAGAAGCTGCACAGCTCGCTGGTGAAGTACCAGAGGGCGCTGAAGAAGTGCTGCAAGGCGCTCAGCACCAAGAAAACCGCACCGGAAGAATGTGCGTTTTACTCGAATTTGGATATTGAGCTGGTGTCCAAAATCAAGATCATCAAGATCATTTCCAAAGTGTTTAACCTGTTCAGCAAGAAGCTTGTGAACGAGCCGGAGAGTGTGGAGCAGTTCATTCCCGAGTGGGTGCTGGACGGGATCAGAAGCCCATCCAAGCTGTACAACGAGCTGAGCGACACCGAGAAGAAGTGGTACTCGAAGCTGCTTAACAGCAAGGAGGTTGTGGAGCTGTCTGGGGTTGTTGAGAACGGGTTCCGGATCCTGAACGGGCCTGTGAAGAGTGCGAAGGACGCAAAGGGCGCAAAGGGCGCAAAGGAGGAGGACAGTGGGTCTGATGAGTCCCAAGATGGGTCTGACGAGTCCCAAGATGGGTCTGACGAGTCTGACGAGTCTCTCTCAGACAACGAGGCACAGGATATAGACGAGAACGCGTTCAGCGAGTACGACCAGCTGGTGGCCGGGTCTGAGGACGAGGGCGAGGACGAGGTTGAGACTGAGGGCGAGTCTGAGGTGGACTACAACGAGATCACCGATGAGTCTGAAGAAGAAGTCGAAGAAGAAGTCGAAGAAGAAGGCGAGGAAGAAGGCGAAGAGGAAGAGCAAGGGGACTTCTTCGAGGAGGAGCCTAAGCAGGACAAGAAGAAAGACAAGAAGAAGGACAAGTCCAAAAGCAAGTCCAAAATCGTTCTCCCAAGTCTCGCCACAGGCTACTTCTCTGGCGGCGAGTCCGACCAGGAGTTTGAGAACGACGACGTGGTGCAGGACATCCTGCAGCCCAAGAAGGCCAGAAAGAACAGGCGGGGCCAGCAGGCCAGACAGAGGATCTGGGAGCTCAAGTACGGCGACAAGGCCAAGCACATCCAGAAGGAGAAGCTCAAGAAGCAGCAGGAGTGGGAGGTTAGGCAGAAGGAGTACGAGGCCCGGGCCGCCAGAAGGGCCCAGAAGGCTGCGGAAGCCGCCCAGACAGGCGCCAACGCGTCCCAGCTGGGCACACGCAGAGCCATGGGGGCTCCTACGGGGGCTGCTAGAGGGGCAACCCCCAACACCGGGGCAACCCCCGCAAAGCTGCACCCTTCCTGGGAGGCCAAGAAGAAGGCCCAGGAGGCCCTCAAGAACGTCAAGTTCCAGGGGAAGAAGGTCACCTTCGACTGAGGGCCCCCCGTGGGCTCGCAGCCCGGTTGTGTGTAGTAATAAAATTGTCACATATAAATTTCTCCACTATAAAATATAAGCACAAGCGCACCAGCTGGAAGCAGCCCCAAGCAACGAAACATGTCGTTTTACGGAAAGACTGCGCTGGTCACAGGAGGCTCGAGGGGCATTGGGCTCCATATAGGCAAGAGACTGGCCCTGAAAGGGTGTAATGTGATTCTGCTTTCGCGATCCAAGGACCTGCTTAAGCACAATATCAAGCACGAGCTGCCTACGATCGACAACTCGCAGCAGCACAGCTACGTGGTGTGCGACCTGGAGGACACAGACTCGATCTATGAGACGGTGTCGTCCTCCAACGAGTTAAAAAAGGTGTCGATTCTGATCAACTCTGCCGGGATGTCGCAGAACTCGCTGCTGGCCAACACCAACGCCGCACAGGTCACCAAGATCCTGAAAACCAACCTCACGTCGAGTATTGTGCTCAGCCAGCTGCTCATAAAGCCTCTGCTGAAGAACAAGCCGTCCTCCATCGTCAACATCTCGTCAGTGCTGGGCCTGAAGGGCACCAAGGGCACCAGCGTGTACAGTGCGTCCAAGGCCGGGCTCATCGGGTTTACCAGGGCCATGGCTGTGGAGTTGGGTAGCAAGGACATCCGTGTCAACTGCATTTCGCCTGGTTTGGTCAAAGAGACCGCCATTGGGATGCACGCTGCCGAGTTCAAGAACGCCCTGGGCAAAGACCATGTGCCCCTGGACGATGTCGTGAGTGCCGTCGAGTTCTTGCTGCTGAACGAGTCCGTCACTGGCGAGAACCTGGTCATTGACGGAGGCTACGCCATTTAGCCGGTGTATATTGATCTGGCCTGCCACTGCCTGTAGGGGATATCACTGCCTGTAGTGTGCTGCCACTGTCATTGTGTGCCCAACCTAGGCTCGGCCTACCTGACTCGCTGGATGCTCTCTGGCTTCATTAACTCCCCAATCAGGCAACTGCCCGGTCAGGCAACTGCTGTTTTTGCCTGATCGGGAGGGTTTCCTAAAACGGTACCTGCCGCTTTGGGCAGCCAGCTCATCATTTCCGTTTTGGGAAAACACCCTCGATCGGGCAGCTGCCTGTTTGGGTAATGAAACTTTTTTTTTTAATTTTTTTTTTTGTCAACAGCGCAAATTGAAAATTTAATTAAATTTTTTTTTCTCTTCAACTTGTGCTGAACGAATCTCTACTGCTAAAATGATTATTTACACTGTGAGTTTCGTGCATAGAAAGCTGCTGTCAGCTGGTTTTGCGTGCTCAGTTTCAACTGTGATTTTTCCCAGGAGCGGAAACCACCAAAGTTGAAAACTGAACAACAAAAACGTTTTTTTTGGCTGAACTGAGTACTAACGTGGGCCTAGGATATTGTCTCTGGTGACGAATTATTGTCTGATGCTTACGACATCAAGGAAGTTGATGGAGTCATCTACGAAGCTGACTGTCAAATGGTCACTGTTGGTAACGGTGATGTTGACATTGGTGGTAACCCATCTGCAGAAGGTGGTGACGAAGAATTGGACGATGGTGTTGAAACCGTCAACAACGTTGTCTACTCTTTCCGTTTACAACAAACCCAATTCGACAAGAAATCCTTCTTGACTTACATCAAAGGTTACATGAAGAGAATCAAAGCTCACTTACAAGAAACCAACCCAGATCAAATTGAAGCTTTCGAAAAAGGTGCTCAAACCTACGTCAAGAAAGTCATTGGTTCTTTCAACGACTGGGACTTCTACACTGGTGAATCCATGGACCCAGATGCCATGTTAGTTTTATTAAACTACAGAGAAAACGGTACTACCCCATACGTTGCAATCTGGAAACATGGTGTCAAAGAAACTAAAATCTAAGAAGTTTGACTTTAGATACTTTGGGTGGGTGCTTAAGCATGTATAGCCTGGTATAATTTAATAACTTTCTTATTGGTTGTAGAGGGTGTGCGTGGGCATATATAGCCTGGTATATAACTTTCCTACCGGTTGTCATAACTTTCCTACTTGTCATAACTTTCCTACCGGTTGTAGGGTGTGTACGTAACCATCTATAGCCTGTATATAACTTTCCTACTAGTTGTAAAATCACCTCGTCACCAACATGCATGTGTTCTCTAGTGAAACGTCTTTGGAGCAGTACTGGAACAGCTTACTCTTGAACTCGCCGTTCTTCTCAATAGTAAACCTTCTTGTCTCATCTATAATCCTTCTAGCCTTGTGTCCCAGTTCTTCTCGCTGCTTGATGTTCAGTCCACTGGCATGGTCACTACCGTCTTCGTCTTTCATATTTGGTCTGCGGCCGTTAACTGCCCAACTAGCAAATTTCATCAAGTGCTTGAACCCCATCTCGTCAATTCCGTGATCCATCAAGTACTGCTTGCCCACACTACTCAGCATATCGTAGTCACAGCAGTGCCGGCAGCACATAGCAACAATCATGCCTTGAAAATTGGTTCTGAAAACCGGATTGTTGAGGATACACTGGATGGTTAAGTCCGTTGCTGCTCCACATAAATGCTTAGAGATGGCCACGTATTTCCCATCACTTTTCTCGCTAAACTCCTCTTCAATCACTGCATCCATATCCAAATCTTTGATGTCGATTCGCATTCTAAACACTTTATTCTTCAGACTCGAGTTGAAATCTTCCACATCTTTTAACATTTTTCCGTCCAGTTTCAATCTGGTTGGTGATCGGTCAATCAGTATAAAGTCTGAAGGTTCTTTGTCCTTAAACAGTATGGACTGCAAGAAGTATCTGGATAATTCAGCTCGTCCGCACCCAAATTCCACATATGTGTACCTGTGAGACAGCAAGCCAGCATCGTTCAAGTTTGCAATCAGCGATGCCTGCTGCAAAATGTGTTTCTGGTTAGACAGCTCGTTCAAACGCGATTCAACTCCTTCATACTGTTTCTGTATCAGCTCGAGAGGCTCATAATTCTCATACAGTTTCTCCACCACCGGTATCCATTTCTTGTAATCCTCCTTAAACTCGAGAACTGGCGTACTGCGCTTCTCGCAGTTGTGGTTCAGCTTGAACCAGCTCGCCTGCCTGTTGCTGTTCATCTTGATCTCACATTTGATCACGTGACCCTTTAACTCGCTCTCCCACACAGTGTGTCGTGGATCCACGGGACAGCTGATTCGCTTGTCCCCAGGTCTGTCGCCCATGTGCTGGCTGCAGAACTGGTTCTCAGGCTTCCTGGTCATGGGACAAAGCCGGTTCTTCTTTGGAATCACAAACTGGCATTGCAGTCTCTCTTTCTGGTTAAGTTTCCCTTCTTTTTCCTTCCTTTGTCTTTTTTTGGAGACTCGCAGCTCACTTATTTGCGCCTTTTCCTTCACGTCCTGCTCCAGTACCTCACTCATCGTCTACCAGCTGGTTTATAGTTACTGTAATAATAAATCACAAAATAAAATAATTTTTCACTTTTTCGATTTCTTTTCAATCTCTTCAACTTTTAGTGGCAAATCTCAATGTCTTTTAACAACCCGTTTGGAGCCTCAGCGGCTGATGAGGAGCATGCAGGACTTGGTTATAATGGTTCTGTTGTGTCTTTGAACTATTTTACGGGACTACCAGACCCAAACCTGATTGGTAACACACAGTTAAAGCTGACATTCAAGTCATTAATGAAGCAAAACGATACAACTAAAGAGAAAGCTCTAAACGAGTTGATTGGGTACTTGCAGCAAGATGAGAATGTTGATGAGTTTAAAGACACAATGGTGTTGGTTACATGGACTCAAATTTACCCAAAGATCTCGATCAGCGAGAGTAAATCGGTCAGATTGTTAGCTCACCAGTTCCAATGCAATCTAGTCCAAAGGCTACAGAAGAGCTATGGAAAGTACCTCAAGGACTCAGTGCCAATATTGTTGCTGGGGCTCTTTGACTTTGACTCAATTGTCTCGAACTCCACCACGAAAAGCATCAACAATCTGTTCAACAATAATCCAGACAAGTTGAAGAATCTATGGATCAATTTTCAGTCTGAAATGCTCAATTTGGCTAGAGAGGTGTTTAATAATGAGACTGTGGACTCATTATCTGATGAAAGATACGTTCCAAAAGACCAGGCAGAAACTAAATACCTCAGAATACTAAACTCCGTTGTGCTTATGATTAATTATCTGGTTCAAAACTGTTCCAATGAAGACAAATTCACTGCTTTGATAAAAGACTATCAGAACTTCTTTGAGTACGAGAATCTGTGGCACTACTTACTAGTCAACTCGAACTTGAATAATCAAAAAATTTACAAGTCAATTTTACAACTGATGAACAACGCTATCAAAGTGGATAACTTGCTAACAGCAAAAGCATGGAAGCTCATGAGCAAAAGGTTTTTGAAATCACTAACTTTTGTTACCAAAGTTGATTTGAACAATAAAACGAATTTGGTTGTTTACTCTTCCTTAGTTTTACCAATTTTGTTATCATTGATTAACTTGAATCAAGTCAACTCAGATTTTTATTCATACGACAAAGCCTCATATGAAAAAATTATCAATTTCTTGAAAATTGGCTCCTTAAACTCCAACGCAGTTTACTATTCGTATTTGGAGAAATACTTATCAAACTGTAACATTTTTGATCTCAACACAGATGGGGAAATATTCAATATTTTGCTACACAACTTTGAGATTGAAGCTGAGAGAAATTCAAAACTAAGAAACCAACAGGATTTTATTGAAAAGTCCTTACACACCTACTTAACCTTTGTTAATAAATACCAACATTTTGAAAAAAATGAGCTTGTTTTAGTCAAGTTATTATCATTAAAGAGTTTGAATGCTGATAAATTAATTAAGCTATCAATAAGCTTGATTCCAAGTGAATATTTAAACAAGTTTTTGGACAAATACTTTGAAAAAATTGATGAATTAGATCGCTATGAACAGACTCAGTTGATCCAGTTTGCAGAATTATCTTCTCAGCCCTTGGATAATTTGCTGTCCCAGTCAATGGAGAAATTAAGTGTGGAAGAGTCAAATGAAGTCATTTCAAACCATTACATCTTTAGTGTGTTTGAGTTTATTTTAACAAATGATCTAGCTGAATATAAAGATCAAGTTAATGAATTCATCCTTGAATTACCAAGCTTCATCAGCGAGGTGTTTATTGACCTTCCAATTAAGCTATTAATCAGTTATTCCAATTGTGAAGTACTGTTTAATGAAGAAACATTCATAGAATCAGTTGATGGATTCATTTTGAAGTTAGAACTATTAGGTAAAACTGATTTATTCATGAACCAAATTAACATTTTCAAACATGATCTCTTTAAAAGTGAGGAATTTAAAAGAGTTATCGACTACCAAGTGTCGAATTATGAGTTTGATAACGACTATTTATTCCATGAATCGATCGTTAGTAATGGCTTGTTGGGTAAACTATATGAGAAAAGTCTAGTTTTGAATAAATTGGATGTGTTTGTTGCTAACTTGTTGAAATATAATTCAAACAATGTTGAACTAGTGAGAGAGTTTTTATCAAGTTCAGATTTTTTGACGAATGCCAAAATTTGGGAAGTTTTCAACATCAATTTGCATGAATTGATTGTCAAAAATTTTATCACAGAAGAAGCATTTGCTTTAAACTATTTCAACAGCTTGAAAGAATTTATTTTCATAAATACAGTTGATTCAACTGCTGAACAAATTTTGAACTTTTTGAAAACTTTAAGCAAAGAGACAATTTCAAGGTATTTGATTTCTGAAAATCTTGTTTCAGAAGTTTTAGGGATTTATGGCGAAGTCATTGACTCCCGATTAGCCTTGGGAAACGCATTAGAAACAAGCGTTTACTTATTGCCAAATAAAGATGGAGTTTTCAATTTGCAGGTGTTCAAGTACCTGAAACTTAGTAAATTTTTGAGCTTGCTAGGGAGTGAGGAATACCAAGATGTTTTGAAGTTGAGTCTTTTGAATGAAATATGTAAAGATTATGACTTTTTAACCAATGGTGAGATCTCATTTGAGACAAAAATCAACGACTATTTTGACAGTGATTTGTTAGTTAAGTTGTTAGATGGTTATGAATTTGAGCTGACTTCAAGTGGTGGGATTGCAGAGTGTTTCTTGAAAAATAGAGTGCTAAAGAATGTGCTTACTTCAAAAGACTACAATATTGAAGCAAGTGACATCAATGAATTTATGCTCAAAAGTACTAGAAAATTAAAGACACCACAAGAGATTATCAAATTCATTGCAATCATCTCATCGATCCCTGATGATATTTACAAAGATGATATTTTTTCAAGATTCAAGAACTTAATCTGCTCTGAATTCATTGGCATGAAAAATGATGAAATCTTGACGAATGGATTAAAGAATTTGAATATTTTGAACATAGTGATTTCCAGCGATTTAGAAGAATTGCCACTTCAAGAACACAGATTTAACGTGTTTGTGAATGAGGTGAACAAATGGTTTGAATATGAAGTTGCATTTGAGGAGGAGTTTTTGATGATTCGAGTGGAGTTATTGAAACTGTTTGGTAAGTTTGTTACGTGTAATATAGAGCGGACAGACTCATTCAACGAGTTGTGTGGGAAACTGTACCAGGAGAGTATTGACTTTGTGAAGCTGGAGGATGGTGAGGATGAAGAGCAGCAGCATATTGTGGAATTGAAGTATTTTACACTAAAATTTTACAATGTTTTGGTGAGACAGAGATACCAATTCGATGATTTGAAAGAGATTGAGCAGGATCTGATCCAAGTGTTTGTTAAAGGGTTGGATGTGAGGGAAATAAACCAGCCAATTGTTCTAACATTTGATCTCTTGGTCAGAATAATCAAAAAGATCAAAATCAGTAAGTTGCTGCCGTTCTACAGAGAGATACTACACTGTTTCATTGGGATGGATGTTGAGCTGCAAAGAGGTTTGATGCAGCTGCTGATTGACCTGATCACCGAAACGCAGCAGGAAGCGGTTATCGAGTTTGAGATCAGTAAAGAGTTCAAGCCTGAGTTTAAGATTGATTCCAAGCTGGTTGAGAGTGTTGATTTTGGGCTGGTGGAGTACGGCAGCCAGTCTCTACAGAACCTGTGGATGGTGGTGCTGATCCTGGTGCACTTCAAGGACACCACGATGAAGTTTAAAAGCGAGCTGGTGTCGCAACTGAGTGAGGAGTATATCAGAAGACTGCTGGAGCTGAACTCGGTATTCATTGAAGACTGTATTAGTGACAAGCAGTTTGTCAAGCGTCTAGACGAGCATTCTGCGGTGGAGCTGGACCCGCAAGCGGGAGCCGAGGACACGGAGGATGAAATCAAGCTGGTGGCGGTGCATGTGTACTACCTGCTGCTTAACCTGGTGACCGGGGTGAGCGTGGGGTGGTTCAACGAGCTGAAGGACGTGAACTTCAAGCGGGCAGTGGATGAGTTCACGAGCGAGGTGATCTCGCCTAACCTGATAAAGAGCAAGATGGGCCGGTTCAGCTCGAAAATGGGCAGCCTGCTGGCGCAGTACGAGAACCTGAGCCTCAAGACGTTCGGCAACGAGATCAAGGCGACGTACCAGATCGATGACCAGAGCATGGAGATTGTGTACCGCGTGCCCAAGAACTACCCGCTGAGCAACATCGAGATCATTGGGAACCAGCGCGTCGGGGTCAAGGAGCGCGAGTGGAAGGCGTGGATCCTGTCTGCGCAGCGGATCATCTCGCTGCAAAACGGCGAGATCTACGAGTCGCTGGAGTACTTTCTGAAGAACGTGTCGTTGCACTTCAAGGGCTTCGAGGACTGCTCGATCTGCTACTCGGTGCTGCACGGCGTGGACCGCACGCTGGCCGACAAGTGCTGTGCTACGTGCAAGAACAAGTTCCACGGCGGGTGCCTGTACAAGTGGTTCAAGTCGTCCGGGGGCAGCAGCTGTCCACTGTGCCGTTCCAACTTCAGATTCGACTGAGCAAACTTTTTTGCCCAAAATTTTTCAAATTTTTTCTCGACAAAATATTTTCCACAGCTAAAGGTTAGCGGACAAGATGCCCATTTCATACAAGAGTCTAGGCGGAGCGAGGGCGCTCGGGTACTTCAACGGGAAGGTGATTGTGTCGAACAACAGACTGAGACTGGCGCCTCTGTTCTCGAAGGTGTTTGTGTTCAGAAACAAGGAGCGTGGGCAGATAGCGTACTCGCTGAGACCGGCGCTGTCCAAGTCGCTGCTGTACGACCAGTTTGTGAGAACCAACTGGCAGAACAGAAAGCCGCAGGTGAGGGACGACCTGTGGACGACGATGTGCGTGATGGCGTTTGAGAACGACAAGAAGGCTGTTTCGGCGTTCAAAGAGCTGTTGAGGCTCAAGATGCTGAGGGACACCGTGTACAAGAAGGAGGTGAATGCGATGAGGCCTAAGAACGAAGAGGGCAACGTGTGGTACAGTGCGCAGTTCAGACCGGTGTACGCGCAGGAGGCGGTGGCGGACATGACGTCTGTGATTGACTATCTGCAGTACCACACGATGATCTTCTGGGAGGACGAGTGGCGCCGTGGCGCAGACAAGCACTGGAACAAGGACCTGGTGCAGCACGAGCTCATGGACAGAACCCGCATCCAGCACCCGGAGATGGCCATGATGGGCGTGGAGGACTACATCCAGGACTACTTCAGACAGCTGCGGGAGCACCGCAGTGCCGCCCAGGCCCCAGCTGCAGACGCGGCCTCAGCAGAGGAGAAGGTCACTTCTGCCTGAGGCCTCCACTCCGACAACTTGTCAGAAGCTCCCCGGGAACTCGAGATAGGCGGTGAATCTCTTCGGGCAAGTTGGATTCTCAGGCACAACAAATGTACATAGGCAGAATAACCAATAATTAAAGTAAAGTGAGTGAGTGTAGCCGGCAAAATGCCGGTATCGTAGGACACAGCTTTACAGTTTGCGCATCCAGTCCTAACCAAGGTTCAGGTTGATGCTGGTTAGCTAACCACGCACTCTACAGTGTACCTATTCAGACAAGTGCTCGCTTACTGTCGTCAGTAGCCTTAGGCATGTCAGGAGTTCACTGGCAACACACCACTGACTGGGAACAGCATGAGCTACGACGTTACACTGCTCATTGTTGTTAGAATAAGCTCATGTTTACAAAGTCCAGCTTAGGCACAGCTAGCTCCAATTTGACGACATACTGCTGGTATCCATAGTCTTTTTATATGAAAGCGAGTAACCGTACAGACTAACGTGAGAGCATCACAGCTTGGACTGTTAGAAGGTAAACAACCCTTTTAGAAGACACTACATTCTAGATAGACTGGTCTAACGCTTTATTCTCAGAAAGTCTATAGGATTGCTTGGGATCACACTAAGACACATCCTGAAAGTCTATAGGATTGCTTAGGATCACACTAAGACACATCTACCGTACGAGTGTATATCCGGTGCTGAGCAAGTGGGTGGTGCTATTAACAGCTACTGCAGACAAAGATATTACGGTACCTTATAATGGCATCACGGACTGCACGCCCTCCACTGTAACAACTACCCTAACATTCAACAGAGACACTTCTCTCTACATATACCCTACAATCTCCCTGGCTTGCCCTAACACGGACGTCATAAAAGCCTTCAATGAACGTTGTCCCTGCCGTCCCTGCCAACTCTAACAACTTATCACCTATAGCGGCACCCTGACGAGCTTTTATCATACCCACCCTCTATATCATTGCATTCAAGTAAACCACTACAACCACCCACTAATCTCCTTCCTTAACAAGCTAACAAAGTACCTCAGACCTCATACTCACACACAACATACTAGTTCAACAACTCCAAAAATAACAGAAATCACACACCTATAACCGACACTACATCTTGACATAGACACCTACTGATGACACCAGACATGCACATTCTAACAGTTCATTATACCACCTCTAACTCCATACTAAAAATTCTGAGTAGTTTTCCTTGGATGGTTCAACACACCATCAAAGAGCAAGTTAGACCCACCTAGCCTAGCATTAACACCCTATCACATTGATATCAACTAGCTATCGGCACCGGCTGTTACAATTTGCTTTTCTATTGCCAAAAGTCACTTCTTCAGAGAACTCACCTTTGTAAGCTGCTTCAAACGCTGTAGTGATTGTCTAGATTGGTTACCAGCAAGTAATGTGAGCAGGAGAGTGCACACTACCAATCAAGCACTCAGCCTAATGGTACATCTGCACACTGAATTCTCTGGTGTGTGAGGCTAATAGTCCCATTGCTGGCTACCTCTTTAAAGCACACTAGTGGGATAGCAAAGACTGACTGAGCTTAGTAGAAGTGCATATGCCACCTGTATAGGGCCAGAACCTTCATTGTGATGCGTAGCTGCCAGGTTTATGTCAAAGCACAGTCAGGCTGTTGTTGCCAGCTTTTAAAACATAGTAGCCTCCCACAGGCGAGTGGGAGACTAGTCGGCTAGATGAACATATAGGATCTTCTCCTTTAGGTTGTCTTCTTTCTTGAGAAGCTCTAGGTGAGGGTGCTAAGTGACGTCAAGGGTTCTATGGATTCTGTTGCTGATGCACAGCAGGAAACTTAAAGCTGTACAAGGGGTGATGGCAATAGAGATGGAAGGGTGGAAGGGCGCTGTGATGGAGTATAGGTGGAAGGGTTGCGATGATGGAGTATGGGTGGAAGGGCTACTGGTGGGCTGTTGTGCTGCGCCACGTCATGCGCCACTAGCTTGTTGCGCCACTCGTGCTGCGCCACCTGTGCTGCGCCACACAATGCGGCGTAGCACCACCGGCCACCGCTTCACCAGCCGCAGCCCCTGACGGCCACCACACCGCCATCCACAGCGCAGCACGCGACGGCAGGCAGAAGCAGACTCCCAGGCGCAGCAACCGGTGGTGGCACTGCTCCACGCGAAAATCAGTCGTATAAAAAGAAAAAAAATTATTAGGAGATTTTGCACACCACAAAATAAAGCCCAAACAGCATGAATTCGAGCTTTTCTGGAGAAACTGGGCCTGTATTTGAGCTGCGGGAGATGCCGTCGCTGGTTCAGGGGGTGCCTGATGGGGTGCTGGCACTGATTGTGCCGATCCTGGCGTACTGGGCGTATTCTGGGCTCTTTTATGTCATTGATACGTTTGAGCTGTGCGAGAAGTACCGCATCCACCCGCCTGAGGAGGTGGTTTCGCGCAACAAGGCGACCCATTTGGAGGTGCTGAGGGACGTGCTGCTGCAGCACGTGGTGCAGACGGTGGCTGGGCTGACTCTGCTGCAGTTTGATCCCGTGCAGTACACAGGCGACGAAGAGTACCGCGCCTGGCTGCTCTACAAGAGCTACGGGGTGCTGCCGCTGGGTGCCTGGTACATGCTGTACTGCTACGGGTTCTCGGTGCTCAAGATCATGGTGGCATTCGTTATCATCGACACGTGGCAGTACTGCCTGCACCGCCTCATGCACATGAACAAGTACCTGTACAAGAGGTTCCACTCCCGGCACCACAGGCTGTACGTGCCATACGCGTACGGTGCGCTGTACAACGACCCGGTGGAGGGGTTCTGCCTGGACACGGTGGGAACGGGCCTGGCGGCGATCCTGACCCAGCTGACCCACAGAGAGTCGCTGATCCTGTTCACGTTCTCGACGCTCAAGACCGTGGACGACCACTGCGGGTACGCGCTGCCCTTTGATCCGTTCCAGCTGATATTCCCAAACAACTCCATCTACCACGATATCCACCACCAGCAGTTTGGGATCAAAACCAACTTCTCGCAGCCTTTCTTCACCTTCTGGGACGTGCTGTTCAACACGCGCTACGCGGACCTCGACAAGTACAAGGAGCACCAGAGAAAGGTCACCATCACCAAGTACAAGCAGTTCCTCAAGGACCGTCAGGCTGCAAAGAAGACTAAGATGGCTGGCGATGTGTATAAAAAGGATTGATCGTTGATATGATCGGGGTGGTACCCTAGCTATATGTTGTAGTGTCTTGTATTACTTACAGTGCCTAGTGACACACTTAGGCCTTTATTCCCACTCTATCTGTGAATTTTTGGCTTGTCACCTTTGATAACTGGTTACTTGATGGACTCACCTTCATTCGACAGACTGCTACGCCCATTCAATGATGGCTATGCTCTTTCTGGTGGTTACATACTACTACTCTGACTTGCAGTCACTTGATGTACCTAGATGAATGGCACACTTGATAAGGTCACCACAGTCTGCCTAAGACACATATTATACCCTTGGTACCGCACTACAGTCTGCCTAGGACACTACTCGTGCTAGAGAGATGAATAGCATTTGTCAATTTACTTGCATTGTGTCGCGGAGTTTCACCAACTACGCCATGTACCTGCCACTTCGATTAAGTCTGCATTCTGTGCATTGAGTGCTTTACTGTAAGGTCTCTAATAGACCAAGATCTGTGGTTCTTCACACTCCAAATGGTCTTTAGCTTGGTCTTAAGTTCTCTGTGGAACCACGAATCCATGGTGTTACCGATAAACTGTCTGCACCAGAGTCATTGTGCTTGCCTGCTTTGCTTGCTCGACCCAGACGGGCGACAAGATCCTGGGCAGCCAATACGAGTTTATCTGCTTTCCGGTGCAGACTGCCGCAGCCAGCCAAATCAAGTCCCAGACCCGCTGTATAGCACATTCAGCCAGGAAATAGCCCACATACCACCTTTATCTCTTCACCACAGATGGATAGCTTCTTCAATGCACAGAAGAGGTGCCATGTCATACTATAGCCAGTTGATATATTGAACCGATATGGCTATAGGTCACACTCTATCTATGTAGTTACACTAGAATAACTACAGCACAGTAAAAGTGGGAACTAACGACACAGTACAGTAGGAAAGTAAGTGTCAATACAATTACAATGGGTACGGCAAGTGCCAGCAAGTGAGTAGAGTGCTGCTGGGAAAGTATGATATCATGTCCGTGGTACAGTAAGTACAGTACATAAGTAAGTGGTACAGCAAGCCGAGCAGTACATCGAGTAGGACTGTAAGTCTAAGCACTGTGCCAGTGGTGCCACAGATTTCTTTAATCTATAGGGTGCGTATGGAGGTAAACTACAAAGCGGGTTTCAATCATCAACTAACGTGTTCGACACCAGCATCAGGTTGTTTGTGGCGAGCTGGAAGCTGAACGCCTGCTGGATCCTGGCGGGGCGCCGGTGCTCGTTCAGGTAACAGATGCGGTCCCTGAGGACGAGGTCCTCGATGAAGTTGGTCAGGACCCCGTGGTAGAAGCACCAGGTGGAGAGGCTGCAGCGGCTCTTAGTGGACCCTTCTGAGCCCAGCTGGAGCAGTTTCTCGGTGCTGTGGTTCCGCAAGTCGACCTCGCCACACAGCCCAAAGTCCAGGCCCATCTCGTTGAGCTGTTGGTACTGGGAGGAGATGAGCTTGGTGGTGGAGTTGTAGCAGCAGCCCACAACAAACAGTGCCTGGAAGCTCAGCAGAGACGAGAAGTCGCTGGAGCAGTACAGCTGCAGCGCCCGGGAGCCCAGGTCTCCGCACAGATCGAGCCCAATCACGACACAGGCGGGTGCCACCCCGTCGTTTCGCCGCTTCCTGCTGTTGATCCAGTTCTGTGTGCCGGCTTCTGCCAGGTTAAAGTCCGCCAGGTACCTGATGTTGCTGCCCGTACTGAAGAGCGCATCCAGCTTTGCAGAGCTGCGGGCCCTGGTGCGGTTGTTCTCAATACGAATGCTGAACAGGTGCGGGTGCCTTTTCATGATTTCTCTGGACAGGAACCCGCCGCCTGAGCCAACTTCTAGCACGAACTCGAACTGGCTCAGGTCCACCTCGTGCTCAATGATGTCTATAAACCGTGAGACTTCGTGGGTCTTGCGCACTGAGAGCGAGCTCCGCGCAGCCGTGCCACTGATGGGCTGGAACTTGTCCACGAACCGGTGGGAGTGCTTGATGTACTGCTCGACGGGGTGTGCGACTTCTGGTATTTCGTTGAAGCTGCGCAGGTAACTGAGGTAGTTCTCAATCTCAATCTCACGCCCCTGGGGGCCTGTGAGCACCTGCCCAGAGTCCCCAAGAGTCTCGCTGGATCTCCCAGTATCGCTGGATCTCCCAGTCTCGCTGGAGTTCCCAGGCTTACTGGGCTTCTCACCGGCTATTTCACTGCCTGCCCCAGTGGTGCCCTGCTGGCTGTGGCGCATGAATCTTCTCTGTGCGTTTATGCGTCTCTATGTGTGTGTATGCAGCTGTATGTTTATGCACGATGCTGCACCGTGTTGTGTGCCTTGCTGTGTCCTTGCGTGCCCTTATCAACCAGTCCTACAATAAGGCTAATAACGAATATTCATTTATCTACTTAACATATTCATATTAACTAATGTATCATATCACCTAAAAGATCAACTCTTACTTGTCTCGTCATGCTGTGGCGCCCTGCTGGTTGGGTCCATTTAAATAGACTCCTTCAAAGCCTGGTTAAGTTTGGCAACTTTGGAGGCAATTGAGGCGTCGACGGTTCTGTCACCAACTTCAACAATCAAACCACCAAGGATGTCTGGGTTGACTGTGTTGGACAATCTGAGGGTTTTGCCCTGGCCAACAAACTTGGATTTGGAAACAGCAGCCTCGATTTTCTTCAAGATTTTCGAGTCCAATTTAGTTGCACTGGTGACGACAGCTTCAACAATTCCTTGGTGTGCGTCGGTTAGAATCTTGAAGTTCTTGGAAATGCTCTCAAACAGCGATAATCTGTTGTTTTCTGCCAACACTTTCAATAAGTTGGAGACTGAAGCATCCACTTTGGTGGCTTCTGCCAAAGTTTTGGCCACAATCAAACGCTCATCTAAAGATAAAGCTGGAGATGCTAAGATGGATTCGGTCTTCTTGTCTTTGGAGATGGTTTGTAGGACGGAGGTTAATGATTTGGATGCGTTTTCAATTGAAGAAGTTTTAGCTGCTGCTGTGTACAAAGCAGATGCGTAGGTACCTTCCAGACCAAATAGCTGAACTGGTGGTTTGACTGCCTGGGTAGCCGCAGTGGCCATTGAACGTGCAATGATTTTGCTAGACATTTTGTTTAACACACAAGAAAACTGTTTGTTGTTGTCAGGAATGTTGAATTTTTTACCTTTTTTTTTCACCCTTTAAAAAATCGAGAAGGATGAAAGCGAATTAAATTTGTTTAAATTTGGGCTTCCGTATTGGGTAGTTGCCGTTTTGGGTAGAAAGAAGCTGAAATATTGTCACGGTCGGAATTTAAAAACAAGAAAAAAAAAAACCAAGAAAATCGGATTATGGTCGGAACTTCAAAAACCCAAAACAACTGGATTACGGTCGGAATTAGAAAAGCCCAAGAAAATCGGATTATGGTCGGAACTCCAAAAACCCAAAACAACTGGATTACGGTCGGAATTAGAAAAGCCCAAGAAAATTGGATTATGGTCGGAACTCCAAAAACCCAAAACAACTGGATTATGGTCGGAATTAGAAAAACCCAAGAAAATCGGATTATGGTCGGAATTGGAAATAAAGAAAACCAAAAAACTGGATTACGGTCGGAATCTTGAATTCCGACTGACAATAGTCGGAACTGAAATGCAGCGGTCGGGACAAAAAACAAAAAAAACGTCGAATTTGCAAAAATTTACCAACCACAACCGATGCTTTCCCTTTTGAAGAGAGTAAACACCCTGCCGGTGTTTCAGCACACATCTTCTAAAAGATTTGCATCCAGGAGCGGACCGTCTTCGAACGGAATCAAAACCGGGTTCTCGAAAATCATAATTCCTGATAAACCAGTCGACTTGACCGAGCTAGAGAGACAGGATGAGATCATCAGAAGAAGACGTGACATCTCCAGAGAACAGGTGGTGATCAAAACGTTCAAACCAAGAACACCGGGTATCAGACATCTGAGAATCCCTCAGTACCCATATCTATACAAAAAGGGCCCATACAGACCATTGACCAAGGCTAAGAAGAGATGCAGTGGAAGAAACAACACTGGTAAGATCACAGTTAGAGGTAGAGGTGGTGGTACCAAGAAGAGACTGAGAATTGTGGACTTTAAGCGACTGGAGCCAGGTGAACAGGAGGTGCTTAGAATCGAAAGCGACCCGGGCAGAACCGCACACATTGCGCTGCTAAAGAACAAAGAGAGCGGCAACATCTCGTACATTCTGGCGTGCGAGGGGCTGAGAGCAGGCGATGTCGTGGAGAGTTTCCGGAACGGAATCCCACAGAGGCTGATTGACGAGATGGGCGGAATCATCGACCCGGCAATTGTGTCCGCCAGAACCAGACAGAGGGGCAACTGCCTGCCGCTGTCGATGATCGCTACCGGGTCCATCATCCACAACATCGGGCTGAGAGCAACCCAGGGCGGGCAGCTGTGCAGATCCGCAGGGACGTTTGGGCGTCTGCTGCAAAAGATCCCGGAGAAGAACAGAGCCATCGTCAAGCTGCAGAGCGGTGAGCACCGCTACGTGGAGCTGGCGGCCTGTGCCACGTTGGGAGTGGTGTCCAACGCGGCCCACCAGAGCTTCCAGTACGGTAAGGCTGGTAGAAGAAGATGGGCGGGCTTCAGACCTAAAGTGCGTGGTGTCGCCATGAACAAGTGCGACCATCCGCACGGTGGTGGTAGAGGTAAGTCCAAGTCCAACGTGTTGTCCCAGTCCGCCACGGGGGTCCTGGCCAAGGGCTACAGAACCAGAAGGGGCAAGCACCAGAATAGAATGAAGGTGAAGGACAGACCGAGAAAGATTGTGCTCAACTCCAAGAGATGATGCGTTCAACCGATAGCTCAACCAAGATGATGGGTCCAACCGATATTGGGCTCAACCGATATTGGGCTCAACCGATATTGGGCTCAACCGATATTGGGCTCAACCGATATTGGGCTCAACTAAGATGATAGGTCCAACCAAGATGATTAGGGCGTGTGCTCTGTGTGTATATAATATAGGGGTGGCGCTGCTGCCGTGTAAATGTTGTAGGCCGCTTGGTACTGCTAGTCAGTGTCGTCGTGCTGGGTGTGGGCTTCTTCAGCTTAGCTGAAGTATTATGTGCTGTAGGCAGACTAGTGCGTTGCTGTTGACAAGTTCTCTAAAGTATTAACTTGGCAGATACCCAAGAGTTAGGTCTCTGTTACGAAGGTGTTAGGGCCTAGCAGGTGTCTGGCGATCATTTGGTAGGAATAGTGAATGTTGGGAATTACTATTAGCAACTTCCTAGAACACACACTAGTAGTGTTTGCATATTGCTATGTTTACGTATTGATGTGGATACCCAAGTGTTAGGTCTCTGTTACGAAGGTGCTAGGGCCTAGCAGGTGTCTGGCGATCATTTGGTAGGAATAGTGAATGGTGGAAATTATCATTAGCAACTTTGAGCACAGCCTAGTGTGTTTACGTATTGATATAGTGTTTATGTATTGATATGCTGGTGTTTACTGTGGTGTTTACTGTGGTTTACGTGTATGCTGGTGTTTACTGTGGTGTTTACGTATTGATGTGGTGGTGTGTACTGATATGCTGGTGTGTACTGATATGCTGGTGTGTACTGATATGCTGGTGTGTACTGATATGCTGATGTTTATTGTGATGCTTGTGATGTATCAGGCACTTCGCTGTCGGCATCGTAGTGCAGCTGCTGCACAGGCAGCTGTGCGTAAAGGTTGCCCAGCTTGCTGGTCTGGAACTCGATCTGCGAGCTGTCAATCACGTCCAGCTCGTCCACCACCAGCACAGGCAGCGCGAGCTTCCGCCCGTACTCCTCGCCAAACATGTCCCAGAACCGGCTCTTGCCCACCCACCGCACTCTGACTGCTCGCAGCCTCACCAGGCTGAACTGCGTGAACTCGGTGATCCTGCACCGGTTCTGCCTCTCGTAGCTCGACACACAGCCCTGTGTCAGCTGGCAGTACATGAACGTGTTGCTGTCGCACACCACCGCTAGCAGCCCGTGCTCCCATAGCTTCAGGTACTGTCGTTATGCCGTTAGTAACTGCTGTCCAGCACAATGCCCACAACCAACTCACCTTGATAACCTTGACAGCCTGCGGCCGCAGCTTCTGGTTGTCACTGCTGGCCCCAATCACCGCACGCATCCAGTCGTGCAGGTACACGCTGTCAACAACCTTGTCGTTCCTCAGCACCTTGCAGCTCATTGCTTATTAAAGCTTAATTTTTTAGCTTATGCTGTGCAGCTGTATAGACTGCCATGACAGATGTGTGCTGATAGATGGAGTGTGAATGTACGAATGATGGCCCACAGATGGCCCAAATGTACTCTGTATAGTACAAGTATTCCGGTAAGGGACCATTAGAGCGAGTGCTCATGGAGATGTATAGTTATTTGGTTCGTCACTGGTTCTCATGTCAAGATGATGAGGCTCATGGTGATGGATCAAGACACATCTGGAATGTATACTCACCGATGTATTCAAGACTTAGTTACCCATGGAAACCTACGTATAGTTGAAGACCGTATGATGTAGAGAGATATACAGACACGTCTACTGATGATGATACTGGTGCTGGCGAAAGCCCAACTATGAATAACAAGCTTTTTGGGTCATTAGACCTTTCTCAATACCCAAAGCAGAGCGAAGTGCTAGAATGATTCTGAGGGGTCAGCTTCAAACTTCACCAGTTGAACCACCAGTTTACATATTCGCAATACGATTCTACTGATGGTATACGCGTATAGAAGGTATGAGGTGATGAGGCAAATGATGATTGCAAGTGGTTTACTCTTTAACTGTAATATGAGCAATAACAATGTCGCTACACAACACTCATTAGAGTGAGCGAGCACTCACCAGTCTAGATGATACACTGCTTAACACACTGCCATCTTACCTTACATTAACATAATTTCACCGCATTGTTTCAAGGATATAGAGAACTGAGAGACAACCAGTAAGCTATAAGGACCAGTCAAATAATGGCGCTCATCGATAATTATTATATTGAGTATGTTTCCTATTCTTATCACGGTACCAAATGTGGTCTTTTCTATACTGCCAGTAGCTAACAGTATATCATATTGCAGGGTATGTAAATAGCTTAATACTGAATTTTGGGTTAGAAGATAGTCTCTTTTGACTCTTTATATATAAAATAAAATATGTATTAAATGTAAGGTGGTATGATTGTACTACTAAGGAGATGTCGTGCTATGATAATCATTCAAAGTGTTTTATTTGCAATGTACGCGTGATAACTGCAGACTTCCAAAGACAGCAGTGCACTGAAAACATTGATAGCACAAATACTTTAACAAAAGGCCATTTGATAGTAACTTCATTGATTGTTCATGTGTCCTTCAGTTATACAGACTGACTGGGTATCTCTTACATTCTTTGCCACTGTGACCAAACCCAAAAGGAGTTTTCAACACTTTTTGAAACTTTACGCTAACAAGTATTAAAACTAAATAAACCAATACTGCAGATAGATAAAACTACCAAGATTAGGACATAATATCGTATTAAATGGTCAAGTTTAAGGTGCCGTTGGTGTGCCCACTATGCTGCGTGAACTAGGTTATTCTCCAGACTGAGACACTTTCAGGTCCTGCAGCTCGATAGCATAAGCGAGTGCCAGCTTGCTGAACTCGGCCATGTGGTCAAAGCTGAGTCTGTCCAGGGTGTCGCTGGTGGAGTGGATGTATGGGTTGGTCAGCTTGAAGTCAGACTCGATGACAAAAGCTGAGGGAAACCCGTTCTGCAACGCACTGGCGTGGTCACTGCAAGCGTAACCGCACTGTGTCTCCTTGTAGGGCACAGATAGGTACTCGTTGATGATCAGCTTGAGGAACTGGACCAGGTTTGGCGACACATAGTCTGTGATGAGGCCAATGTGCTCCTGGGCGCCGTTGTCCAGCGACTTCTGAATGTAGCCGGTCATGTCTTGCTGTAGCATTCCCAGCACGACCCTGCCCGAGGTCTTGTACGCCCTGAACACGTCCAGGGAGCCCAGCAGACCGCCTTCCTCAGCCGAGTAGAAATGGAATTCAACGGTGTTGGCAGGTCTGACACCGCTAAGAAGAAACAGTCTGAGTGCCTCCAGGTTGGATGTGACGCCACTGCCGTCGTCGTCGGCGCCTGGTGCCTTCATCAGCGTTGGGAACAGCAGATTGGTCGAGTCCTGGTGGCACCCGACAATGACGGTGTTCTTGCTGCTGTGGCCAGAGATGCTCACCACTATGGAATACTGCAGCCAGTCGTGCTTGAACTTGGATAGCGTCACGTCCAGTTTGTGCGTGTTGAACTGGTCCACATAGTCCTGGATTCTGCTGAACAGCCAGTCTGCGCTTTGCAGTCCGGTCTCTGACTTGTAGTACCTGGAGAAGAAGGAAGTGAGGTTTGCGAGGTTGCGGTGCATCTCGTGCTTGTCAATGTTCTCGAGCAGCGGGCGCACAGTCTTCTGTCTGGCGAGCTGTGCTGGGTAGTTGTAAACTGGGACATCTTCGCCCGCCTTCTTCTTCTGCGAGAACCACCAGTCTGTGTGCCCGGTCACATCCATGAAGTGCACGCCTGCGTGTCTCAGGGCGAGCTTCTGCGACTCCCTGACCAGCACGGGCTCGGTGTCGTCGCCTGTCACCAGGACCCTTATTTCGTTGCGGTTGCTCTGCTCGCCTTCAGAGCCGGCTATGGCTGCAAGCCTGTCCACCAGGTTTCCCACGCCCATCCAGGCTGGCAGTCCAAGTGCCACGGCCAGCAGCTGTGCTAGAACTAAGACGATTTTCATGATGGTGTTGAATTATCTCACATTCCAGAGGGATACAGTGGGATTTTCTAGAGGGCTGGGCCGGTGCTGGGCGGGAGCTGGGCGGAGATACTGCGTGAAAATCTTGGGGGGCCAGGAAAAACCAGGCAGAGCCCAGGAAAAAGCCAGGAGGTACTCTAGACGCTTAGTTAGGAGGTAATTGGGCTTGCTAGGCCCGTCTTAAAGCGCTCAGAGGACTCGTAGTATACAGCTAGACACGCTAGGCAGTCAAGCTGATTGGGCGAAAATGAAAAGACCAAGTGAGGCTGAGATTCCACAACTTGCAGAGAGCTGGGTAGACAGTTCATCTTGTTGTGCGAATTCTCATTGTAATCTAGCGGTATCGTTATTATTTCTCACCAAATTGGATCTTTAACTGTGTGGCATATTTAATGGCCTCCAACAAACTTGCCGTAGTGATACTCTTTCCGGCATTAAGAGCTTGATTTCATACTGGCTATTGAATATAGTACAAGCTCGTCTTTTGTCCCAGTAGTCATGTTAATCTGTAAAGCAGCTAGGCCGCCTAACAGACATTTCTACTACCAAATGAGATTGATATTTAAGCTGCTAGTAAGCCAGGAATATTAAGAGGTGATTAAGCAGGGCCCTCTTCTATAGTTTTCCTTTTAGCTCCATCGTTCCCAGATATCTACGCATGCTTATCTATAGAAGGTGCTTTTGCCCTTACATGTTGATACTGACGGTACGAGATGTATATAGAGTTATGTATGTTAAGATACTGACAGTACGAGATGTATATAGAGCAATGTTTTGGCAGTCTATATAGTAACAGTACGAGATGTATATGAAGCTGTGTATTGAAAGCCTGGTAGAATCACTATGTTAACAGTTATTCAGTTCATTGTTCCCATGTTGAGATATCAACCTTAGTCGTAAACTGATGTAGCATATTTCTGTGTGCGGTGGCATACAGTATTACTCTGTTGTATACTTGCATGGTAGCTTTGGAAGCCAGAAGTGGCCAGCTCCAAGCTCCTCTCCGGCAACTCGGGTGCCTGTAGAGCCAGGAGAAAGCTAGGCAGCTTGCGAGGTTCAGTGAAAGCTATGCGTGTGGGCTACCAAACCGATACCTTCCCTTATCTTTTGAGATGATGCACTGCCAATGGTGGGCTTGGTGGGCAAACGCTACAGGTCTACGCAATAAGCAGCCTGCTGAGCAGCCTGTAGATCTACGCAAGCTAAGCGACAGTGTATATCTAGAAAATGACATCCTCCTCGGTCTCAGCAACGAGGTCGCCCGCTGGGGCAGTGGGCTTGGTCGGCAAACGCTACAGGTCTACGCAATAAGCAGCCTGCTGAGCAGCCTGTAGATCTACGCAAGCTAAGCGACAGTGTATATCTAGAAAATGACATCCTCCTCGGTCTCAGCAACGAGGTCGCCCGCTGGGGCAGCATCGGTGTCGAGCTGGGCGATGGCGTGCGCCTCAAAGTGCGGGTCGTTGAGCTGGTCGCCGAGCTGGTCGCCGAGCTGCGGGGTTTCCTGGGCCTCCGGCTGGGCCTCCGGCTGGTCCTCTGCCTGGGCCTCTGCCTGGGCTGCCAGCCTCTTTGCGCGCATCTCAGCGTCCTGCTTGGCCACTGCCTCCTGCTTCTTCTCCTGCACCTTCTTCAGCCTGTAAAACTCCTCCCTGTCCAGCTCGTCCAGCTCGCTGTTGATGTACGCAATGGTGTTCTCAGTGCGCGGGATGATCACGTGCTCGATGGCATTGACCCTTCTGTTGGTGACCTTGATCACCTCGTCCAGGATGATAAAGGCTGTCTGGAGGGACGCGAGCTCCACCAGGGTCTCGACGGCCTTGGAGTACACCTGCTTGGCCTTCTGCACCTGCTGGCCACCCCTGCCCAGGCCCGTGAGCCGGAAGTCGTTGATGCTCTCGTCGATGTAGCTCTCAAACTGCGGCAAGTAGACACCGCTCACGTTCTCCTGCTTGGCGCGCACCTTGAACCGCGCGCTCTTGACCGACTCCTGCACCTGGTACCCGATGTTGTCGCCCGTGGCGTAGGTCACCTCAGCCAGCGAGAAGGAGGCTGTCTGCATCACACGCCCCATCTTGCGCTTAGCGTCGTCTATTCTCTTGGTGATGTCCCTGAACCGCTTGGTGAGCGCCTCCGACTTGCGCTTCAGCAAGCTGTGGCCCTGCTGCGCGCCCTTCAGCTTGCCCTTCATCAGGCCCAGCGTCATTCTCGTGGGGAAAACCGCCTCTCTGCACACGCTGTTAGTAGGGGTCTTGGTTTAGGGGGAAGCACCTGCCTGGCTCCCAGCGCTCACTTACCGATTTGCTCCAGACATCTTGCTGGCTCCGTGTGGTCGTTGTGTTTGGTGGTTCCGTTACGCAGTTCCGTTCGTAGTTCCGCCTCACAGTTCCGATTGGCAGTTCCGTTCGTCTGTTCCGTTTGGTTGTTGAGCTCAGTTTTTTTATTTTTATTTTTTGATAAATTTTACTCCAAGCAGTGCGTTAAGAACAACAGAATGGACCTGCACACGCTGGTGAAGGACACCGACATTGCGTTCGAGCAGCAGCTCCAGCGCAACCCGCACGATCTGACCAGCTGGCTGCGCTACTACTGGCACAAGCGCACCACCGACGAGAAGCTGTTTGTGCTCCAGCGCGCGTGCTACTGCCTCAAGCGCAGCTACAAGCTGTGGACGCTGTACCTGGGCCACCTGATGGAGCTCAGCCAGCAGCAGCAGCACGCCCTGGCGGGCGCCAGCCTGCCCGCAGAGTGGCTCGCGCACGTTGACACGGAATTCCAGCAGTCGCTGTTCCTGCTGCACAGGATGCCGCACCTGTGGGCCCGCTACCTGGGCTTCCTGCTGGAGTTCCAGCCGGACCCGACCCGTGTGCGCAGGGCGTTCAACAGCTCGCTGCGCGCGCTCCCCGTCACCCAGCACCACATCATATGGCCGCTGTTTCTGCGGTTTGCAGACCAGGTGGGCGGCCTGACGGGCGCCAGAGTGTATTTGCGGTACTACAAGTTCCGCCCGGGGGCCATTGAGACCGTGGTGGAGCGGCTGGCCCAGTTTGGGCAGCTCCCGCAGTGCCTGCAGCTGTACAGAACAATGCTGGCGCAGGACCAGTTTGTGTCGCAGGCAGGCCACTCGCCGCTGCAGCTGTGGCTGAACTACATCGACCTGCTCGTGGGGGCCCGCGGGCTCGCTACCCCAGACCAGGTGGACGCCCTGGTGCGCCGGTGCATGGCGCGGTTCCCGGACCAGAAGGGCGAGCTGTACACCAAGCTGGCTGCGTTCTACATAAGGAACCACCACTACGAGAAGGCCCGGGACGTGTACGAGGACGCGCTGGCCAGCATCATCACCGTCAAGGACTTTACCATAGTGTACGACAGCTATACCGAGTTTGAGGAGTCGCTTACGGCTAGAATTGCGAAGCGGGTGGAGCGTGAGGCGGAGGTTCAGCCCCAGCCCACAGAAAACCAGGCGGAGGTTCAGCCACATCCCACAGAAAACCAGGCGGAGGTTCAGCCACAGCCCACAGAAAACCAGGCGGAGGTTCAGCCACAGCCCACAGAAAACCAGGCGGAGGTTCCCACCGGGGACCCCCACGAGGACTCCCTGGCAGACCTCAGCCTGCAGCTGGACCTCCACCTGGCGCGCTTCGAGCGCCTCATCAGCCAGAGAGACTTCCTGCTGTCGGACGTCAAGATACGCCAGAACCCCAACAGCGTGGACGAGTGGCTCAGCAGGATCGAGCTCATCGACCCGGCCAACCTCCAGCTGCGCCTGACAACGTACGTGCGGGCCATCACCACGATCGACCCGCTGCGGGCCACCAAGGGCTACAGCAAGCTCTGGATCAACTACTCCAGGATCTACGAGGACAACAGCGACGTGTCCACGGCCCGCACCATCCTCGACAAGGCCATCAAGGTGGAGTTCAGCGACATTGACGAGCTCGTCGATATCTGGATCCACTGGGCGGAAATGGAGCTCCGCCACAACGACCTCGCCACAGCCATCAAGGTCCTCAAGGTGGCCACCTCCACCACCAGCCAGAACGAGTCCATCAGCTACACAGACGCCGCGGTATCGCCCCAGCTCCGCATCTTCAAGAGCATCAGAATATGGTCCTTCTACCTGGACCTCGTCGAGAGCTCGGGCAACCTGCCCGCCACCTGCGACCTGTACGAGCGCGTCATCCAGCTCAAGATCGCCACCCCGCTCATCCTCATCAACTACGCCAGCTTCCTCGAGGACAACCACCGCTTCGAGGACGCCTTCAAGGTGTACGAAAAGGGCCTGGCGATATTCAAGTACCCCATCTCGTACGAGATCTGGTCCATCTACCTGAACAAGGCCATCAGCCGCGGCATCCACGTCGAGCGAGTCCGTGACCTGTTCGACACGTGCCTCGAGACCCTGCCCACCGAGTTTCTCAAGCCCATCGTGGTGCTGTACTCGAATTTCGAGTTCTCCAAGGGGTCCGTCAAGAAGAGCCTCAAGCTGCTGGATAACTCCATAGACAAGCTAGCCAACCCTGACGACAAAGTGGAGGTGCTCAACCTGCTAATCTCCCGGACGGTCGACTACTCCGGGCTCGTGTCCACCAGACCCGTTTACCAGAAGGCTATTGAGGTGCTGCCTCTGGTCAAGTCGCTGGAATTCCTGCTGAGGTTTGCCACGCTCGAGCTCAAGCTCGGCGAGTTCCAACGAGTGCGCGAGCTGCTCAAGTTTGCCAGCCTCAAGATGTCGCCGGGCAAGAACCCGCAGCTGTGGGAGTTCTGGTACGACTTTGAGGTCAAGCACGGCACCAAAGAAACGTTCAAGGAGATGCTGAGACTGAAACGGCAGGCCACCGACAAGTTCCCCGAGTACAACACCGAGGTGCTGCCGGGGTTTGTGAAGGCCAGCGAGCACGCGCCCGTGAGCAGTGTGAGCAAGCAGGCTGAGCCCGCCAGCAACCCTGACGAGATTGAGCTGGATATCTGAGCCTGTGCACAGGCGCAACCGTAGGGGCACAGCACTGGATATTGGGGCCAGAACATAGAAGAGCACGGGCGATGACCATGATTCAAGTTCGGTCCAGGCTTGAGGGTGTTTAGCTGTATGTAGATTGCTGAATATCAAGATGTGAGCCTTGCTTCATGAGCACATTGCATAATAGAGCTCTGTTGTATGCCGAGTAGTCAAAACGTAAAGCTGTGGAGATGATGAGCTGAATGCATTGGATGGATTCTGTTACGGTGTAACCTACGCCCAGACACTGCTCTGCATAGCATAAGATGGTCAAAGCAGTCGCTGTCTCTGTGCACAGCAGTTGTCTGTATGCAGAGCATAGATGTTTAGGTGATACTGTTCATTAGTGCTAACAGTGTAATAAGGTATATAGCCAACCATCGGGCTTTCATTGCTTTACAATGACTTTACACCATGAAGGGCACAAACTCAATGACATTGGTTTGTCAAAGAAACCATTGCCATGTAGAGGATGCATGTTTGATGGAGCTACATCTACGCAGAGAATCAATCTTTAAATACCTAATACTATAAAACTCGGCACCCATTGTATGGCTTGGTAACATTCCACGGTACTGCTAGCAAGCAAATCTCTGGATGTAGCTTGTAGACCTGCTGTGTACCATGGTACTAGACTAGTATCATTCCCAAAGTATAGCAATAACACAACTCAAACACCCAAAATACAAGTTTCAAAGAAAGCCAATACTCATAAGACATTAACCTGCCGAATTGCTTTAAGTTAGGTTTACGGACACCGCGTACTAAGCTGTTATCATAAGCACTGGATGTTGCTGAGAGTAAAAGCCACCAAATACCCTGATAGACATAACTGGACACATGCTCTTAATCTACAGTTTTAGTGTGGCTGATGGAAAGGACTGTGCAGTGTGCTATACCATCAAATGAGCTTTAATCACCCATTATGAGCTCTAAATGGAGTGGACAGACATAACTGTGTGCTAATTACTTGTCTGCAGTGCAGGCCACAGGCTCTGGGTGTTGAACATTTATGCTGGCAGGCATAGACGTTTATGGTGGCAGAGCAAAGACTTTCATGCGTGGAAAGCTGTGTGGATGTGTGAGACAGTCGGCCCTACACCACCACAATAAATAACGTTCATTCATGCATCTAATACAGCTAAAGTTTAGGACCATTGGAGTCGGCCCTACACCACCACAATAAATAACGTTCATTCATGCATCTAATACAGCTAAAGTTTAGGACCATTGGAGTCGGCCCTACACCACCACAATAAATAACGTTCATTCATGCATCTAATACAGCTAAAGTTTAGGACCATTGGAGTCGACCCAGTCCTGCGTGGACATCTGGGACAGTCTACTGAGCGCCCGAGCAAACGCAAACTTCTCCTCGTCCAGGCCGAACAGCTTGGCTGACTGTTTGGCAATGTTCTCGCTGAAGCCATGCTTCTTAACCAGGTCGTCCTCCTTAGCCTGGTGTGCCGCGGCACCGTCTTGCTCCTGCTGCTCTGCCGGGCCCACCAGCTCGAACCCGTCCTTGGAGATCATCTCAGGCTCGACAAACAGCTCCTCGAAGGGCGCAGCCACCGTCACACACAGCCGGCCGTGGTTGTCGTAGACCGCGTCCAGGAACGTGATGAACCTTCTCACCCGGTCGCGCGCGTCCACCGACAGGTACGGGATGTCCGTGACAATGAAGGCATTGAAGTGCGATGCCAGCGACAGGTAGTCCGCGGCACTGAGCGGCTTTCCGCACAGCTCGTCAAATGTGAACTGCGCCACATATGGTGGCGCACCGGTCGGAACTGTCAGGATTCTGCCCCAGATGGTGAGCTCGATGTTGTGCTCTGCTGGGTGTCCCTGGGAGAAGAACTCGAACCACTGCTTGACGTGGTTGGCGCGCGACACCCTGCTGAGCTGCGAGTTGTACCCCTCTGACTTGTCTGGGTGGTAGTACACGCTGGAGATGGGCTTCGGAACTCTTCTGTAGTCGGTTTCTGAGTTCAGGTAGATCACGTTGGTGCGCTGCTTGAGCAGCTCGATGCACGGAATAAACGACTCGCGCTGGATCCCGTTGATGTACAGCCCGTCTGGGGCCCTGTTGGAGGTGGCAAACAGCACCAGGCCGTGGTCCGGGTGCAGGCACGTCATCAGCAGTCTTCTCAGCAGCATTGCGTCCGCCACGTCGGTGACCTGGAACTCGTCGAAGCACAGAATCGTCGACTTGGCGCTGATCTCTGCCGCAAGGATCGGAATCGTGTCCAGGTCTGGCGACCCGTGCAGCTGCTTGAGCTCGTGCGATCTTTTGTGCAGGTTCTGCATGAACTGGTGGAAATGCAGCCTTCTTTTCGTGAGGTGTGCGGGCACTGTGTTGTAGAACAGGTCCATCAGCATCGTTTTCCCGCACCCAACGTCTCCATACAGGTAGATCCCCTTGGGGATGTTGGAATAGTCCTCAGAGCCCGAGGAAGATGTGCCCGCCTTTCTGTGGAAAAGAGACCCCAGCAGCTTGGACAGCCCGCTGGACGGCTTCAGGTGCTCTGGATCTGGCGCAGTCACGCGTGGTGGCCTGTACTTGACCAGTGACTCGTGCAGTTCGCCCATTGACGCGATGATGCCCCGTTGGAATGGGTCATCGCGCAGCTTTCCTATCTTGACCAACCGATTGTACTCGTTCAGGGGAGCATTGTCCCTCGCAATTGACGTGCTCGAGAAGCCTCTGGCAAGCCTGGCACTGTGTGCTTGCAGCCTGGCCACAATTCTCTGCATCTTGTCGAGCTGTGCGCCTGGGAGAGTTTACTTTTCTTTGCAGCTCCACTTGGTAGCAGCACTGGCCTCGGAATTTCCGTGTCGGAATTTCCATCACATCGGAACGCCCTCGGATTGACCAGCCCCCGGAACTGCTCCAACTGAACCACCGGATTTCCACACAAGTATTTTATTTATTTTCTTGTTTGTATACAACTGACGGCCCACACCGCACAGAATGACTGAAAACGCAGCGGCTAGCACCAGCCTTACGAGCTGCGTCGACAGCCTCACAGACCTGCAAATTGACGCGTCCAGCACCAAGCCACCACGCAGCTACGTCGACATAACCGACTTTTTGTTCAAAAAGTGCCAGAATCTCAAGAACGACGTGGTGGTCAAGTCGCCGTCTTTCTCGCTGTTTGAAGGAACGCACGCTCTGGAGATGATGAACCCGCGCCTGGACTCGGGGATCATCCAGCTCACTGACGACGAGGTCAACTTCAATTGCTGCAAACCACTAAGCCTGAACCAGGTGCTGGGGATTAGCGACAGGATCCTCAGGTCTGTGTTCGCTTGGCTGAACAACAACTCGCTGAGCGTCACTGTGCTCAGCTGCCGGTACATTGAGCAGCTGCTTGTGAACTACACCGGCAATGTCCAGGCTGGAATCATAGACACCCATTTCTACAAAGAGCACGAACCCGTTGAGGTGAACACTACGGAGCTGAAGCTGGTGCACCAGGTGCTGCGGAGCGTGTGCCTGGCAACCCTACACCTGGTGCGCATTTGCTTGTCCCTTGGACAGAGCGGCGTGGTGTACGAGGAGGAGGATATCAACACGCAAACCATGAATTTGGACATCATCTCGCTGGTCAAGTCCGAAGACATTCTGAGCGAGCTGGACGCATCGCTGTCCTTCTTGCGTGGATTTGAAGAGCACGATGCTGAGCTCCTGGCTAAGATAATAGAGATTCTAAGGGACTTTATGTTTTTGCCTAAATATCAGTCGATGGAGATTCCTGTTTCGAACGGTGTCAAAGTGCCTACGCCCGAGTTCGACAGCATTCTGGGCAAGAGCGAGTTTCTCAAGTCCAAAGTGGACTATCTCAATGAGATACAGGTGCCTAACGGGTGCTTCAGTTTGGGAATCCAGAAAAGACTGGAAAACAGGTCCCCAGTCAAAGATTTGATAGACGTGGCCAAAGAAGAAGACTACACGTCGTTGATAAAGCTTGCGCGGAGCTTCATAGCGAGCTTTGAGATTTCGAAACGAGGCGACAACACCCAGCAGATTAACAATTTCATGATTATCTTTTCTCAGCTGAACAACCATGTCCTGCTGAGAGCATTCATGTCGCTATTTTTGATACGGGACGATCGCAAAATTGTTGGGGTGGAAGACTTCACCGACTTCCTTATCAGTGACCTCAAGTCATTAACCTGTTTGGACTGTGATATCTTGTCGAACGACAATCTAGTCATTGCAAACAAGTTCAATGAGATCACCGAAGTGATTTCCACAACCTATTTCGAATGGTTTAACAGCCTGACACAGAACCCGTGCAGACAGAGACAGCATTTATCCCGGCTGATTGTTTTGTTCGATACTTTGCAAGCCCAAATCGAGCCAATTGAATACGAGATTTATCAGGTATTCAAAACAGCAGATTATGTTGAAATCAATGGCAGTACTATACCTTCTCTGCCAGTTTCCACATGGATTTACTTCAAGAAACTAGATATAATGATCAATTTCATATTAATGGGCTTTAAGCTGGAAATTTACAAAAAATGGGAGTTCTGCTCAATGTATTGGTATGTTCAGTACTTGGTTGAAAACATCCTGCTAGTATTGAATAGAATCCAGCAGTGTAATGAGTTCAAGATTGAAAATATCAACAACATGAGTAAAAAGCTCAAGAACAAGAAAGGTGACCAAAAACAAAGATACAAAGAAAAGTACCAGTTCAAGTTGCATAATGTTGTTCCTGAACTGCTTAAGATTAATAGCAGTATTGACAAAATGCAGAACTACTACAAAATCTACCGTGACTTGGCACACATCAACTTAATCAAGATTAATAACGCTAATAGTACTAATGATAACACTTTCAAGCAACCAGATTTCCCCTTCATAAAAAACCCAACCATTCTATACGACCTGAGAATGAAGTCGTTCAGCACTGTTGGTGTGCCTGAGTACCAGAAGTATAACGTATACAAGGCGAGCTTAAGCAATCTGCTCAAGACTGTTGATCTAAGTACTGCAGAGAAATCGCTGGAAATTAACTTGAACTCAACAATACAGGACATTTCCAGCGCGCACACCAGCCACCCTTGGTACCTGCTTAAAGACCAACACCTTGCATTGCTGAACGAGCTAGTGGAGTTTCACAGAATGTGAATTCGCCTGTAAATAAATGAATAATGTGACGAAATGCAATGAGACGAAAAAACATGGAGTTATAATGTAGTTAGGGCCTCTATCTCCACGTGACACTTAGTAGGGCTTTTTAGTGTTAAGACTGCTTTCTTGAATGAAAAAATTTCCTGTTTCGGTACATCCGTGCATTTTTACTACTTTTCGGGGTTTTTTGTTTGTTTTTTTTTCGCAGGCACTTTGCAGAAGAAGCACAAACAAACCAAACTTTTCATTAAAAAAATAAAAAATTAATTATTTGAATAATCCAATTAATTAAACAACTGAAACAAAATGCCTCCAAAATTCGATCCAAGTGAAGTTAAATTCATCTACTTAAGAGCCACCGGTGGTGAAGTTGGTGCTTCAGCAGCATTAGCTCCAAAAATTGGTCCATTAGGTCTTTCACCAAAAAAAGTTGGTGAAGATATTGCCAAAGCTACTGCTAAATTCAAAGGTATCAGAGTTACTGTTCAATTAAGAATTCAAAACCGTCAAGCTGTTGCTTCAGTTGTCCCATCAGCTTCATCTTTGGTTATCACTGCACTAAAGGAACCACCAAGAGACCGTAAGAAGGAAAAGAACATCAAACACAACGGTAACTTACAATTAGAAGACATTATTGAAGTTGCAAGACAAATGAGAGACAAATCATTCGGTAAGAACTTGGCCTCAGTCACAAAAGAAATTTTAGGTACTGCACAATCTGTCGGTTGTAGAGTCAATTACAAAAATCCACATGACATTATTGAAGCTATTAATGCTGGTGAAGTTGAAATCCCAGAAAACTAAGAAGACGAAAAAATTAATAGAAATCTTGTATAATTAATGGGGTTGTTCATATATTATTCGTTGTATGTCTTTTTTGAACAGTCAACTGAAACGGGGGAAGCTGAAATTGAAATGAAATGAAACAAATTGAAAGTAATAAGTGAATGCTATTTGTATACTATATAGAACACAGTTTGCTACACTCTGAAACTTGGTTCTTCCTCTATATCAAGTTTCTATTTTAAGGCAAACAAGAAGAAAAAGCCCCTTACTCATCTGCAGATTTTTCATCCATAAATCTGCAGATCCATATACTATATTCACTTATTGCTGACATTTTGTTTAGTTCATTTCATTTCATTTTATCAGCTTTTGTTTCAGTGCTGTGACTTTCGCTTATGTAATTATTTGGTCACTGCATTTGCACGTGACTGATTTGTAGTACTCTATGTGTATCTTAGTAATGCGCCAGTCCCACAAAAACAAACCAAAACAACTTTTCTTGTTCTCCATGTAAACAAACAATGTCTGATTCAATTGGTGAGTTGATTTGGTGTGCTCAGCGTGGCGGCTAGCTAACAATGCAGACCGCGTCTTTGTTAAGGCCATCTCCACTATCAGGGCGCTCTCCAGCAAGTCAGGGTATGGGCTGCCCCGTCCCCCATTAGAAAACAGAATCAAACTGTATGGACTGTACAAGCAATCGACAGAAGGAGACGTTGTGGGTGTGATGAGCAGGCCCACCGGTGGCTCTCAACAGGATGTGATGGCTCAGAAACGGTGGGACGCATGGAAAGCGCAGCAGGGACTCAGCAAGACAGAAGCCAAAAGAAGGTACATTTCGTTCTTAATTGATACGATGAAGACGTACGCGTCTGGCACCCACGAGGCCCGTGAATTGCTAGAGGAACTAGTTTATCTGTGGGAACAAATCAAAGACGTGTCAGTTGAAGACGAAATCACAAGCAGCTATGACAACTTCAACTCATTGATGAGTTTTAACATCAATGGTGGTTATAATAATACAGGCAATAACTCGCTAATAAGCGATTTCAACTACTCAAATAGCATCTACAATGAGGACAAGATACGGAGTCACGAGTTGTTGCTACTTAAGAAGGAAGTTAATTTAGCACTAAGCAAAATCGATGAACTGAAAAAAAGCGACAAAAGTGGTGACAATACAAGAGATAAACTGTTTGCACTATTAGTCAGCCTACTGAAATTTGGCTTCAAATTAGCAAAGAAACTGTTCATCAATTTGGTGTTGGCAATTGTCCTGCTGAGACTCGTGAAGAACAACACAAAGCTAACAATAAACAGAGACAATTTTATTGTTAAAAACTTGATTAAATTTAACTGGATTAAATTTAGCTCGCTAGTTATTGAGATAAAATGAATTGAAAGGGCCATAAACCGAATAGAAATGACATAGGTGATTAAAAAGAAAAACACAACAAAAATTATATACAAAACATATCCAAAACCCAAGATTAAGTTACTTTCAAAGAAATCAATTCTTTATATTTCTCAACAGAACTTTGTTGACATCGGCACAATCAATGACAACACCCTTGTCGGAGCATTTTGCCTTGGTACGCAATTCACCGCAGAGTCCATCGATGTCAATTTCTGAGTACTTTGGATGTGAGGTTATTCTGTCCCAGATTTCGGTACATTTCAGGAGTCTACCGTCTCTTGAGGGTACGACATCTTCTTCGGTTTCTTGTTGTTCTGTTTTTGTTTCTGCTGCTACTGGAGGTGGTAGAATGTCCTGTTTAGCCATAGGCTGTACGGATTCAACAATTGGGGATTTTCCCTGGCTAGAAAACAATCCAAAAGGATCATAGATTGATTCCTCGGTAACCAGGCCTTCTAGAGGGTCAGTTGAAGTTGATGTTGCGGCTTGATCTAGTTCTTCATCGAATAGATTAAAGTTGCTGCCATTATTGGTATTACTGATATTGATATTGAACTCATTTGGAAAAGCCAGTGAAGGATCAAATGCCTGGAACGAGTCCTCATTCAGAAAAGACAATGGGTCCGTTGGTGTGTTTATGTATTTAATTTGATTGGTGTTGTTGTTGTCATTAGCTAAATCAGTTGAGGATTTCTTGTTTGGAATGGGACAGTCTTTTGTGCCACAGGCACTATTTAGATTAGAACAGAAATCTGAGATTCTCTCATCAAACTTATCATCAAACTTGAATTCGTTATTGATACTGTTGTCAGCAGGGTTCATAGTGCTAGGGAATGTTGATTTCACTTTATGGAACAACGGCAAGTCCTTCTGCTCTTCAGTGTTGTACAACTCGAAAGGCGACGACTCGGATGAGCCCGTGGTGGATGACCCATCTGAAGAGAGTGCAGGGGCTGCAGCCTTGTCATAGTTTTGAATGTTCAGTCTTGAATTTGAGTTTGGGTTGGAACCAGATGCAGAAGCAGAGGCTGAACTCTTACGACTGGACCATGGAAACTCGAAAGAAAAGTTCTGTTTGTTGCTGCTGGCGCTACTGTGGAGGTTGTTATCAGAAATGGACGTTGGGGTCGTTCCGGTGGATAGCAAGCTTTGGGGGGTTGAGTCATTGGAGTGATTTTCGATATTCAAGTTAGTTTGGAAGTTATTAAGATTAGTGGAGCCGTTGGGCATCTGGGGCAGCTGGTTAGCGAGCTGCTGGAGGTCATTGATAGGGCGGTGTTTGGACAGCTCGTTTATTAACGTCTGCACTTGGAATCTCAGGAATTCGGTCTCAGTTGTGGCGGATTTCTTCTCCTTCTCCAGCTCGTTGATACGGTCCTCGAGCTCCTTCATCTTCCGCTCCTTTCTCTCCCTGAAAGCTCTCTGGGCAGCTCTGTTCTGCGCAGCTCTCTTGTTTGCTGGCTCGGTCTCAATGGGTTTTCTGCCTGGCTTATTAACCTTTTTGTTATTGTCTTCCTGTCTTTTGGTGCTGGAGTCCTCCCCAGACACCTCCGAGTTCGTTCGCTTGTTTTCGTGGTTCATTATTGGTCTGCTGGTGAGTCTCTTGCCCTGCTGGTCTAGTTTGTTTCGAGCAACGCAACTTTAGTTAATTTTTGCCACTGAAACCTAATTTAAACGCTAAATTGAAATTGATTTTTTTGATTAGAAATCAAAAGGGAAAATCTAAAAAGAAAAAAAAACCTAAAAATCGAAAAAGAAAAAAATCAAAAAAAATCAAAAAAGAAAAAAAACCTCCTATTATATAAGCAATGCAGGCATCATGCAGGGCCAATCAGCAGCACCTGGGCCCTACTGTGCTGGTGTGGTGTGCGAGGTAGGGAATGCTTGATGGTTGTCCTACACAGACTGAGAGTGATGGTGGCATGAAACAGGGGTTTGATACGTGATTCTAATGGATCAGTAAGCGATGCTAGCTTGGTTGCTGAGCGGTGAGTGTTGAGGACCCTGTAGATGGGTGCTTAGGATATACCAGTGCTCAGCAGGCCGCTTTTGCGCTAACTCTAGCATGCTATCTTGTATTTATGGGTGTATATCAGTTTACTTGGGTATCAGTACGGCTATAAGCTCTGATCTTGTGGTTAACCAGTTCTTAATTCACAATGATGTAGTTCTAGGTAGTCTCATCAACAATGCTGGGTGGTTACTAACAGCTGTGAGGGGCACCCATGCCACTCTCTGCCGTAGGTTCCAACAATTTCACTACCATTAAGTTACTGGTTACACGGATAAATATATACTGGTTGAATATACACAGAGCTGGTGTTGTTGGATCGAAGGCTTTGGCACCACTGGTATCAAGACTGGCCGCACGAGCTAACCCTCAAATGATGAATTCAGGTAGATAGTGATGAATCTGGAATATACAGAAAGGAGACATGTTGACTAAGTGTGCATGGCCTTCATGATCAGGCTGAACTGTTCGTCGCTCAGGATATTGTTGTCGAACAGATAGCCTGCGATCTTGCTCAGCAGATGCAGGATCTCGCCCGAGTCCAGGTTGTTGACCACCAGTTCGAAGATGGTCCCCACGGTGGTGGTGCTGTTGTTGTTGAGGAACGACTCGTAGTACAAGTAAGTGAAGGAGCCCATGAGAAACTGGCAGTCGATTCTGTCGGTTATTCCCCCGTGGCCCGGGATGGTGTCGCCAAAGTCCTTCACTTTGAAAGTTCTCTTGAGGCCCGAGGCAAAGAAGCCACCGAAAGGCGCAAAGAAGGAGGCAAAAGTGGCCAAGTGCAAGGAGTGCAGGTAGATTGGTCTGATTGGGATCTTTTCGATGCCTATTTTAGACGACACAAAAGCCGGCAGCTGGGACTCGTTTGCAGTGAAGATCGGGTTGATGTTGCAGGTGATGTTGGCTGGGGACGACAGCGTGAACTCGCTGACTGGGCATATCATGTAGTTGTACTGGGACAGGATCTTGGCCAGGAGCGCAGCACTAATCAGGGTAAAGATCCATGCGCCCACAAACCCTTCCACAGTCTTCTTGGGAGAGATGGCAATGAGCTGGGTCTTGCCGAAAGTGATCCCACACAGGTAGGCAAAGATATCGTTGGTGACCACAAGCAAAGCCGGCAAAAGAAACCAGATCATGCCGTTAAAGATGTTGTTGATAATCAGGTGCGCCTGGAACACCACAAGCAGCAGCACCATGTGCGTGATGCACAGCTGCGCGAACTGGAACTTGTAGAAGCCCTTCTGCAGCGTTGCCACAAAGAATATGAACCCGAATATGTACAGGCAGAAGCTTATGAATTTGTGGTGGCTGGCCAGCACCATCAGGACTGGGTACTTGGAGAACAGGATGAGGTGGTTGAACGTGCGGATGAACGACTCGCCGTCTAGGTAGTAGATGGTGGTGAAGAGCAGGTACCAGTTGAGCGACTTTGTGAGCGGGAGGTTCTTTTCCTTGGAACTCTGGCTTGTGACGCTGATGCACTCCTTGAACGTGAGGATCTGGCACGCCAGGATCAGCAGCACTGTCCAGATGTGGCCCATGGCGATGATGATGATGAACCCAACCAGCATAACTATCGTCCAGATTGCTCTCACAATGAAGTTTTGTTTCTTCTTTTCCGCCTCACTGGGGACCTGCTTGTCCTGGGCGGTTTGCGCGTCTGGCGGCGTGCTGCCCTTCGCCAATTCTGATGCCGCAGCGCCCGGTGCGCCTGCCGCCGCCTTTCTGTGTCTCACTTTGGCTTCTTTACTCATTTTCCCCTAATCAAAAGAGTAACAAAACAAAAGGATGAAATTTTTTGATTTCGAATTTTTTCACGTGAAAGGCGGGCACGTGACTATCCGCGTGATTTGTCACGTGAGAGCGGGCAGCGAGTCGTCAAATCATTAATTAGCTATACAGCCAGGCCTCCATCACTGGAGCCCAGCCCTTCACCTCCATCACTGGAGCCCAGCCCTCCACCTCCATCACTGGAGCCTGACTGGGACCACCGCCAGCGCCACCTCAGCAAACGCAATAACTCTCGACGGTCTCGATAAAGGCAGCATTGCTGCCGTTGGAGTCGGCAATGGCGTTGATGGTGTCAACCGTCTTGCGGCGGAACTCAGCAAGCACCTGCTTGGTGTAGTCGAAGCTCTTGGTCTCGTCGATCAGGTCCAAGGCCAGCTGCTTCACCTGCGGGTCCTGGCTTCTCTGGCGCAACAACCCCATCAACAGGTGCTTGTCGCCGTTCTGCAAGCTGTGGATGATGGGGAAGCTGAACTTGCCCTCCGAGATGTCCTCGCAGAAGCCCTTGTTCTTCTCCAACACGGACGACTTCAAGTTCAGGTAATCGTCCTTGATCTGGTAGATGATTCCTAACAGGTTTGTGAACTCGATGAGCCGGGAAACGTCCTGCGCAGAGTGCGTCACGGTCCCGCACAGGTTCATCAACTTGAAGCTGAGCCGGAAGAGCCCGCCCGTCTTGTGCACCACCATCTTTAGGTACTCGTCCTCCGTAGGCACAGTCAGCGTCTCCCGCCAGTACAAATCCAAGCCCTGGCCACGGTGCAAGTTCATGAGCTCCTCGTTGAAGATCTGGGTGGCTCCGGGGAACCTGCGGTCGAGCTCCAGCACCTGCTGCAGCGCCTCAAAGTACACGTAGTTGGCAGAGTTGATCGTGTAGGGGGTCCCGTAGATCAGGTGCGCCGTGGGCCGGCCCCGTCTCAAGCTCGAGCTGTCCTCAATGTCGTCTATCAAGAGACTGGCAGTGTGTAGCTTCTCTATGATGGCTGAAATCTGCGTCAAAGTGGCCTCTTCCACCAGCATCTTCTTATTAAAAAGCTTGATCAGCGACGATCTCAGCGACTTGCCTGGGTTCTTGGTCAAGTAGTTGTACGGAGCCTTCAACACAGCCTCGTCCTCGGCGGTCCAGGGGCCCTCCAGCGCAGCACGGAAGCTCATGGTGTAGACTGTTAGGTGCTGTAAAGTGCAAAGTACAAAAAGGCGATAAATTACTAAGCGTGAGCAAATAGTGCAAAAGTGGAGCTGCGTTTCACACTGCTGGTGACGCCTGGTGGTTACTGGTGGTTACTGGTGGCCCGGTAGGGCCTGGTGGGGCCGGTGGCTGCGCGCACAGCCCAGCAGCTTAGTAGTCAACGCTGCTCTTGTGGTGATTATGTAATAGCGGCCGTGTGTATTACTAATCATTGTGCCATCGGCCAGTGTAGTAGCTGGTTCTGGTGATGGTGATGGTGGTAGCGCAGTGCACGCTTGCCAGGGTGTTACCGTGCTTGTGGTTGCTGGTATGAAATGTCCATGCTAGGTGTCAGGACTGGTATCTGTTATGCTGGGCAAGCGTTAGAAATGTAGGAGTCTACTACCGTACCAATTATCCTCTAGTGTTGTATGTTAGGGTACAAGGTGCTTTGTTTGATGGGAATAGTCATTTGAAGTATTTCTACACTTTAATCTCCATGTCCATATTTGTACACCTCTGTTACACACTTTACAGCCATGCCTGTATTCTTATATCTGTCCTGTAACTTTATCTGATATATAGCTGCTTACAGTCAGTACCTTGATACCGGAGTGTTGGGGTGTAGGGTGTTTTTGCTCTTGAGGTGGTGATCTCAATACACTGCAAAGTATCAAGTGATGTTACTATACTGAGATTAGGTTATGTTAACTTGAAGTGAACTAAGTGACAGTGTGCTACGATTGGTGAGTCTGGTTTTCGATGGTATTGATTTGTTTTATCTAAATAGAGTATTAGAGTGCTATACTAGAGTAGTAGAGTGCTATACTAGAGTAGTAGAGTGCTATACTAGAGTATTAGAGTGCTATACTAGAGTAGTAGAGTGCTATACTAGAGTAGTAGAGTGCTATACTAGAGTAGTAGAGTGCTATACTAGAGTAGTAGAGTGCTATACTAGAGTAGTAGAGTGCTATACTAGAGTAGTAGAGTGCTATACTAGAGTAGTAGAGTGCTATACTAGAGTAGTAGAGTGCTATACTAGAGTAGTAGAGTAGTAGGGTGATATAGTATTAAAGTATTGGAGTACTAGAGTAGGAATTCACTAAATTGGTTCATACTATTTGGTATATGAAGAGTTGCTTATGTAGGCTGATGATTTGATATAAGAATCATGGTTGTTAGATAATTAGACTGGTAGATTGTTAGACTGTTGGAAAGTTAGATTGTTAGAATTGTGAGATTTGATTGCAAGTTTACTGTTGGGATAATTCATATTAAAATATCTGACTATCAAGTTTTCATGTTATTAGGTTATCAGGGTATTAGGTTATTAGGTTATAGACTATTAGGTTATTAGACCATTGGATTGTAGGACTATAGATTGGAAAATTATTTAGATGATCAGATAACAGGACTAGTAGGTATCAGATAATCAGACTGTAGCTATCAGACTAGTTAACTGTTGGTTATTGTTTACTCGAGTTGGCTAGATGGGTTGGTTGGTGATTTAATGTTACAGTATAAGGTCATCAGTTATTTCAGATTGCTTATGATTCATGTACTAAGGTTGTGGGTGTTAGTCCTGCCTGGTGCTGGCAACTGAGTGGTGTCCGCAATGTGTGTTGATTAGGTAAGCTTCGTGCCTGGTATTACTAGGCGTCTGCCCTTCTGCTCGTGCTGAGCTTGCTGGCTTGCTGGGCTTGCTGGCCTTCTGCTCGTGCTGGGCTTGCTGGCTTTCTGGGCTTGCTAACCTTCTGCTCGTGCTGAGCTTGCTGGCTTGCTGTTGCTGCTGTGCACCTACAGATCGTAACTATTAAGATGTTTAATGATATGCTGAACTGAATAAATATAAAAAGATAAGGGCAAATGCTTGTGCGTGCCTTAGGCGTGGTATCTATGCTAGTAGTGTGTGGTGTGTAGTTTAGTGTGCAGTGTGGTATGGCTAGCTGTAGTAGCCTCCAAACACACTCCAGTGGAATTTGGAAAGCAGGGCAACCCTGGAGGAGATGGAGTCGATACCGTCCTCGTCCTCGTCCGGGTGGTCGTGGTCCCTGTCGAGAGGTGGGTGTGCAGTTGCGGTGGTGGCAGAGCTGGTAGAGCTGGCAACGATCTTGGCCTTGATCTGTCTGAAGATTTTCTTCTCCATGAGCGAGTACACCTGTGAGCTCGGCTGAGTCTGCTTGATGAGCCAGTTGAACGCAAACTCCACAGTAGCCTCCTTCGGGATCTTGTCGTAGGAGGAGCGTCTGGCGAGCTGGAGCGAGATGGAGCCGATGTTGCGGGTCCACTTGACGTTGCCGTTGTCGTCGGTGATGATGGCGACAATCTCGCGCTTGACAGAGTCGATGTGAGCTGGGAGCACCAGGGCCTTCTTCTGGGCGCTGTCCAGTGCCGGGTTGGCGAGCACCAGCTGCTTGTACAGGGTGAGGCAGAGCTCCAGGCAGACGATCTGGCGGACGTTTGCCCTAAGCAGAATCAGCCTTGTGTGGTCGAAGGCGAGCGACGAGGGAAACTCGGACACCATGTTGGAGCACGAGAGCAGCGACAGGATGGCGTCGATGCAGGTGTGGCTGGTGGCCACGGAGTTTGTGACTGCGCGGAACCAGGCAATGGAGTCTGTGAGGTCGAGCTTGCAGCGGGACACCATCTGCTTGAAATAGTCCTTCTCGAACTCGATGGCGCTGTTGATGAGGAAGGGTCTGAGGATGCGGATCTGGTGGTTGGCCACGTCCAGCTTCATGGCCTCGAGGATGGTGAAGATCATTCTGAGGCCCTCCACCAGGACGGGGACCGAGTTCTCGTCGCTGGCGTGCGCAAACTTGTCCATCATCTGGTCCACGAGCAGGTCGCGCATGGGTGCGCAGTGGCACTTGAAGATGTCGGCGAGCCACTTGGCCAGGGACATAAAGTCGAGCGAGTTGGTTTTCAGCTGCTGCACAATAAGCTCCATGTCCAGCACCTCCACGACGAGCTGCTTGTCCTTGGCGGGCAGCAGGCTCGTGAGGATGTCCTTGAGCGTCTTGAACAGCACGGGGATGCGGGACGTGTACTCGTTGAACGGCTCGCTGTTCACGAAAACACTCGTAATCTCCGCCTGCACCTCGCTCCAGTACTTGTCGTACACAATCTTCTTGCGGCGGCCGCGCTCGCCGTCCAGGTTGGGTCTGAACTGCAGCTGCGGGTCGAACAGGATGTCGTGTCTGAGCTGCGGGTTCTTGAGGATCTCGGTGAGGTCGATTTCGCGCAGCGACTGGATGTTGACTGGCGGCAGCGGTGGCGCGCCTGGGCCTGCTGGCGCAGCGTGCTGTTGCTGTGTGCGCTGCTGCTGCGCAAAGATGCCCGTCTTGAGGTGCACCTGGGGCTCCCGGTGCGCTTTGGCTGTGTGTGTGCCCGGCACGCTTTTGCCCAGCAGGATGTTGGGCAGCGACCGCGAGCGGAACTTGCGTATCTTGCGGTGTGCTGGGGCCGTGTGGTGCTGTGCTGGGGCTGCTGGCGCCGCTGCTGGGGCTGCTGCTGGCGCCGCGAGGGGTCCGCCAGGGCCCGCAGTGCTGTTTTGGGCGCCAGGCGCCGTGGAGCTCCCGCCAGCCCCCGCACAGGACGTGCCCGGGCCCGCAGAGCTCCCGCCAGCGGTTGGCGAGCGGTGCGCCCGCTCTGAGCCCTCGTCCTCAGACAAGTGGCTGTCCTGCAAAATAAATTCAGGGTCACAGTTTGCTGGGGAGGCGAGCGAGGCGGCAGAGGCGGCGGCTGCCGACACGACGGCCGAGGTGGATATGACAGAGGCCATGACGGCGGCAACACCGACTCCCGAGGAGCCTGGGACCGCCTGGGCGGAGGCAGAAGGGAGGAGCTGCTGGGAGGGAGGATTGGCAGTGACGGAGGCGGTGGACGCCGTGGAGCTGGCAGACGAGGCCGAGTCGAGCCTAGCGCGCTTGGTGTGTGTGTGGGCAGCCGGGTCCTGGTTGGCGTTGCGCTTTGTGGCAGAATCAAAGAAGGACGTGGTGTTCCTGAACATCTCAGCAGCTGTGCCAGACGCAACCTCAGTCTGGTGGAGCAGGCGCTGCTGCTGCTGGTTGTTGTTGTTGCTCATCTTGCTGTGCTGCGGTGTAGAAAAAAGACAAGTGACAAGAATAAGTAGGAGCCTGAATTCTAGTGACTGAAGCTGGGAAAAGTTGTTGGAAAGTAAAGCAATGAACGAGCTGTAAAAATATGATGAAATCTGGAAATCTGAAAAAGAAAAGCAAAAAAGAAAGAAAAATTTCTGAAAGCAGAAAGTTAATTTTTTCTTTTTGCAGTTATGTAAGCACCTGCAAAGCACAGCTGCGAAGCAGACAAACTGTCGAACAACGCTCAGACAAACTGTCGAACAACACTCAGTGACTGGTAGCCCAGGCTGCTGATGTAGACTGGACACACACAAAATACGACAGGACACGACGGGACACCCGAGAAGACACACGACAGGACAGACTCCCTGTCATCTGTCTTGTCCAAACTTCCTACAGCGCCAGCAGACAAAGAAGCAACAAGACCCAGCACAACCAGTAGCGCAGTGATGCACAGCTGCCTATCTCTGGGGCAGCTAATTCACACAAGTAAAGCTCACCTTCACACATGGCTAGCATAGGCCAAGTTACGTAGGCTCGACAGTAGCATGTTTTACAGTGTAAGTAGTCTCTCTTCAATGGTAATGCCTCACTGCAAAATACACTTCGGTTAAGCGCTTGTGGTCGAACCCCACACCGCCAATCCACATCGCCCTAGCTGTGTATATGTGGGCATCCATAGCACCCAAATTGGTGGTTTACCACAAAGCTTATCATATTGTGGTTTACACACAATCTTGATCATATTGTGGTGTAGCTCGTTGTGATATAGCTAGGGACAAACCTTATCATATCGACAAACCTAATCATATCGACAAACCTAATCATATCGGTGGTTACCTGCACTACACAAACCTAATCATATCGGTGGTTACCTTCACTACACAAACCCAATCATATCGGTGGTTACCTTCACTACACAAACCCAATCATATCGGTGGTTACCTTCACTACACAAACCTAATCATATCGGTGGTTACCTTCACTACACAAACCTAATCATATCGGTGGTTACCTTCACTACACAAACCTAATCATATCGGTGGTTACCTTCACTACACAAACCCAATCATATCGGTGGTTACCTTCACTACACAAACCTAATCATATCGGTGGTTACCTT